>JAJOZX010001002.1:440000-905000 GCA_023014485.1 Bathynomus jamesi | reverse complement strand
TTCTTGGGCCATTATTATTTCTAATTCACGACAACGATTTTCATCTTTCTACCACATTAAATTGCGTACAATACGCAGATGATACCACATTTACTTCTTCGCATCATAAGGCAGACTTTCTGATTAATGAAACGAACAGGCAATTAGAAAACGTGTATAAATGGATGTGTGCAAATAAACTTTTATTGAGCATGACAAAGTCATCTTATATCTGTATTACCACAGAACATATTAATACAAACTGTCAAATAAAAGTTGGGAATACTACTTTTGCAACGGTGAATGAGGTTAAAGTACTTGGCATTAATTTAGACGATAAACTAAATTTCAAAAGTCATGCACAACATATCACATCCAAAATATCAAGATTTCTCTTCATATTATTTAAACTAAAAAAGACTCTTCCTCAAAACGCACTCCTTACCCTATATTATTCCTTTATTCATCTACATTTATCATATTGCATTACAACAAGGGGTAGCTCCAAGAAATATATAAAACATCCTTTGGAAGTAGTTTATAAAAAATGTCTACGAACTCTCTCGAACAATGACAGTCATATTTCCCCACTGTTTAAAGAGCTAAATATATTAAAACTAAATGACTTATACAAATTCAATGATGTTGGTATGTTCAAAGTCATCAATAAAATCCAACATACATCACCCATTCAAAGAGCAATCGCCCCCATCAAATACACCATCGTTATAACACCAGACTGCCCAGTGATTTTATACACAAACCTAACTATACAACAGAAACTGCAGGAAATGCACTCTCTTTCAAAGGAGCAGATGTATAGAATGCAATTCCCATGCATATCAGGTAGGCTTCATCACTAAATGTATTTCGCAAATCACTAGAAAAGCACTTCATTAACGCATACTGATGTATAAGTTCACTACTGCCATTTTTGCCATAGTAATCAATTTTGTAATCAACTACAGTACAGTATTTTAAAATATGCTGATTTCATTAAACACATCTAATTTCGTAACCTATTCTTTTTCTATATTTTTTTTATTAAGCAGCATTTATTTTCTACTCTATTACATTAAGTCATTTAATTTAAAATTATATAACATTTTGTAAACTTTAAATAAAATAAATAGTCCATTTTCACAATTATTTGTCATTGTAAATTGTAAAAGTACTGTATTTATTTTATCAATAAAGGTTATTCAGTATTTGTATTTACTATTATTATTGCTATTATAATTATTGTTTGTTGTTACTACTACTACTACTACTTACCACTTTCACTTTTATGTAATATTTTCTACTAAATATACAGGGTGTTTCAGGTCGACCCTAGAAATATGGAAATTGGCGGAATATTTAGAAAGTAGGTAGGAATTACTATGACAAACTTCAAATACCAAATTCCGCCAATTTCCATATTTCTAGGGTTGACCTGAAACACCCTGTACAATAAATCATTTAATTTAAAATCATGTAACATTTTGCAAACTTTATATTGTATTGTATTATTATCATTATTATTATTATTATTGCCATTATTATTATTTTTTGTTGTCAATTATTATTACTTGCCACTATCACTATTTTTATGTAATAAATGAGCTAAATGCCATTATTTTTACTTAAGAAACCTCCATGCTTCGAAGAGCATATTCGGATGAGAGTACTGTGAATATATTAATGTCATAACATACTGTATATCTAAAAATTGGGATCAAGTAAAGATAAGCACCCCCAGCCTTCTTTAATTAGCCTTATAAGGCTAACTAACGAAAATATCACGACCTAACCTAACCAATCATCAAGGGCATACAGTTGACTTAACGATTGGTTAGGTTAGGTCGTGATATTTTCGTTAGTTAGCCTTATAAGGCTAATTAAAGAAGGCTGGGGGTGCTTATCTTTACTTGATCCAAAAATTGTAAAACTCTGTCACTTGTATTTTTTTCTGAATAAAAGTTTTCGGTAATTACGTATTAACGGGGGGCCACCACATATTGATGATTGGTTAGGTTAAGTTGTAATATTTTCGTTAGTTGAAAATTTCTAATACATCATATTTTTTAAATAGCAATATTTTTAAAAATACTTACAATGATTTATATTTCAAATATTTACAATGATTAATACATGTTACACATTAGAAACAACATTTGTTTCTGGAGGCCAAAAATTTTTAATAGCATTAAGAATGAAATTGAATGGATCGTGATCATGTACCAACTGTCGCTACATAAATTCTAATATTACAGCACCATTGAATTCTTTCCCCAAAGTACAGTTTCATCTTGTGACCTTTTTTGCATATACGTTCAGCAGGTAGAATTTCTTTGGTTTGCAAAAAAAAACGCATCTTCTTCACTTTTTGGTAGATCCCAAATTTTCATCATGAATAAGCCTAAAAAAATTAATTTTTTTCAGAAAATTGTATAAAAAAATATTTTAAAAAATATTGCTATTTTAAAAAAAATGATGTATTAGACATTTTCAACTAACGAAAATATTACAACTTAACCTAACCAATCATCAATATGTGGTGGCCCCCCGTTAATACGTAAGTACCAAGTTTTCAATTGAATTTGAATTGAATACAAACATTATCAAAAAACGCGTTTCTCATTCTAACTGTGGTGCTGGGAAAGTGGGGGGAGGGGGGCACAATTCTTGAATTCGGGATCAAAGGCATGTAATTTTTTTTTACTTTATTTTTCAACACTTTTTCAACTATACTTGAAAGACTTATACCCCTATGATTTTTACATTCATTTTTTTCATCTTTACTTTTATGCAGTAGTACAATTACAGAGTGTGCCCAATCTCCTCGAACATAACCACTTTCCCACGCTTTCTGGCATCTTTCACAGTCAGAGAAGCACCATTCTACCTGTACATTTAATCTTTTCACTACATATCTCATTAATTCCTACCGACTTTCCTTTTTTCGGTTTGCATATTGTTTGTTAAACTTCCTCTAATTTGATGCATTCCACTCCCTGGGACACTTCTACATACGACACCAAACCAAACTAGTAGTCACACTTGTTTCCTGTTCATCTACCTCACCTACTAACTCACTAAAATACTCCTTAAATCTCTCGTGTATCTGCTGAACTTGTATCCGCATATCTTTGCATTTTCTCGTTTCTTTCCAGGATAACCTATTCTCCACATTGCTCATTCAGCTTCCTTCTCGAGTCTTCATTCATACTCTCTTTTTACATCTTTTTATCACTCGCTTAGCATTTTTCATGCATTCTTTGTACTTGTACAAATCATTACGTCATTTCTTTTCATCAATACCAGGCTCACTTTGTAACATTCTTTTCAAGACTATCTTTTCCTTCACTGTATTCTTTACCTTGTAGTTTCATTATTCAGTTGCCTTTCTCTTCACTCTATTTCATACACACCCACATACACCAGATGTTCTCTTCACATTCCACATATTCTGTATCTTCATTTGTTCATCATCTATCTCTCCAAGCTCTTGCTCTACTCTTCTTCCATTTTCTGTTGCCACCACATTCGAATTCAGCTTCAGCCTTTCAGCTTTCATTCTCTTTGACTGTCCATTCTCTCTCTTCTTTTTATACTAAATATCAACTACCTTAACGGTACACGATACAGTCACGTGATCTGACAAGCTTCCATTCAATCCATAATCACATACATCATTACTTTTATTCACAAACAATCTCTCAGTTTTTTTTCATTTCCCTCCCTATATCATGTATAATTATGGCTGTCTTTGTGTTGGGAGTATTTATTTGTAACATAGAGACTGACTCCCACACGAAATTCTTTTGTACTATCGTTGCTGTCATCATTCTGGGCATGCCATGTTTCGCATTCACTTTAGGCAAAGGGCCAACTCCCACTTTCCCATTCAGATCACCCTTTACAGTCACTCTGTACGTATTCCCCACGCTTCCAACCACATCATTTAGCAGTTAGCACATTCCAGAAACCATCCATCCTCTTCCACCTATCCATTATCATATGACGCTTATGCTACAGTTACTGCTACTTTCACTCTTTTAAACTTAATCTTAGCATACAGACATCTGTCACGAACACATTTATGTTCCCTCATATGTTCATGCCACTCATCTTTCATCAGTAAAGCAACATCCCTCTTACATCTTCTTCCGCCCTCCATACCCAACTCCACATCTTTCATTCCTTTCCACTCCATATCACCACTTCCTTTTAGCTTTTTCTAGCAAACATCTGTCTCAAATAATCCTGGCCAGAACCCTCTTTGCATCTTCATTTATACATCTACAGTTCATACTCACATACGAGTCCGCAAAAACTTCTGAAGGCAGTGTTGGCGGGCGCCCTGCTCAAGATTTTGGCTCTGAAGTTGCCCGTGGGGATCTTTCTCCAGAGATGGGATCCCAGCCCAATCCCTGTTACTCACATGAAGGAAGAAAGAGAATATAATCCCATCCCCGGGGGTTCCTATACAGACGCCTTTTACGACACGCTTGAGGAAGGTGGTAGATCCCTTTTTAACCCCGTATCCACAAAACATTTTAAAAGAAAATTATTTTTGCAAACGAATAATGTAATTAATTCAGTTTTCTACTTGTTCTAATGAAATGAAATATTAAAATGTTTCATTTAATTTACCTTTAAATGCATGAAGATAAGTTATTTCCTGGTCCGTAGCTAAAAATATGGAGGTATATTTCCTCTACTCTTTTAATTCAACTTGAAATGGCGGGTATAGTTAATAAAAAAGGCGAAGAGGCTAAGGACGTAAAAGGATAAAATCAGACTACGTTACACTTCCCACCATTCCCATTCCCATTCCCACTTGTGGTCCGAAAATGGGAATGAACGAAATGGAAATTCCAGGAAAAGTGTTTCCTGATTTGGGAAAGGTAAAAAGAGGGCTGTGACACAAATGCCGGACCGAAGGGTATTTTCTATAGAAAAACTAACTTCAAAATGGGAAATACTATTTGAGGCCCTCCTAGCGACAAAAGTAAAAAACGCCAGAAAACGCAGTTAAGCGTTGTACCAATTTGAAAGTGAAATAACTTTTGAACTTTTAAGGATATTTCTCCTTCCTTGGAGGGCCTCATATACAATAGAAATGAAAATGGATCTATTTGGGAATTGCCTCCCTCGAAATTCTCAATTATGCATTTCTCATTTTTGGACGAAGACTGAAATGGAAATGACTGAGATTGGGAAGAGACATTTATCAGTATTCTAATTAAGGATGATAATATTCCTTTATTAATTATCATAAAACTTCTTTCTTATAACCCATATGGTTCATTGGCTTCTTCAGTAAAAAGAGGCTTTTAGACATATAAAATACACCAAGTTTCCCTAATTTCGTGTTGTTTACTAATTTCGAGTATGCGTTAAAGATATTCAATTCAGTCTCTTCAGCAGCTTTTCACTATAGTAACCGTCAGTTAGAGCAAACAAAAGGGATTTTTAAAGCACCCAAACAAAATCAATGTTTTAAAGTTATACATTTTAAAATAATTTTTCCTCTACTACCAGCTTTTTCCTCCATATAAATTTTCTTTTCGCAGTTAGAATAAGTGGAGATTTACTCAAATAATTTGGACCAAATTAAAAACTTCGCCATAAATCTGCAAATGAAAAATTTAATTTTCAGAGAGTATAAATAAAATGAGTTATAGCTCTACAGCTTTAATAGCAAAGCTATAAAGGTTGAATTCATATCTGGTTTGTTGGGGGTGAAAATGGTTCTGGCTAAGACATAAGCTGTGTGAGATCAAGCGTTCATGCCACACGAAATACGATAATGGTTCTCTCACACGGAAATTCAAAACAAGACTTTCAAATTGTATTTTAAATTATTTTATTGCATTTCTGTACAAAAATAATCGTCACTTTTACAGAGATCAAATGTTTTCAAACGGTTTTATTTCACTGTAAATATAAATCGTTGTTAGCCTAAATTTATAGTTAACTTATAATAAAAATGTGATTCCGAAGAACTGTATTATAAGCAATACAAATACGATGTTCTTGAGCACTTCACATACACACACACACACACACATTATATATATATATATATATATATATATATATATATATATATATATATATATATATATATATATATATATATATCCTGTCCAAATTATTAGACTCGCTGACGAGACTGACTAGACTGAAAAGATTCTTCGGACACTTGATTGAGACACATTCAGTTTACGCGCTATCTCTCTTTGTGAAAAAGTATCGGCAATCAATAAACCACTAATCCGCGCCTTTTTACGTGGCATAATATCACACAATCGGCCCATATTATCAATTAGAACAAGAACAAAGAAAATAACTCCACAAATCTGAAGAGTAGCAAGGTACAGTTAAAATTTCACACACTAAACTATAGTAGAGCATAAAAAAGTATATTAATTTGAGTAAATTTAAGCTTCTTTGTGAAAGAACATCCAATCAGTGTAAAGAGTGCTTTGAATCTGAAATAAATGGTAAACAACACAAGGCGTTACAGATGATGTGCGAGGCTAGATTTCCTTATCACCGCATTCCCCCTTTGTTCCCCCCACCAGTCAAAACTGACACTTACATCTACACTCACACACTTTGTTAAGAAGAAAGTAGCAAATAATTTAGAAGTTCCTAATATACATAAAAATAAATATAAAATAAAAAAAATATTGGTTGTTTCATTGAAGAAAATTTTCAGCCACCGAGTCTAATAATTTGGCTAGGATTTATATATATATATATTATATATATATATATATATATATATATATATATATATATATATATATATATATATATATATATATATATAATATATATATATATATATATATATATATATAGTAGCCAATTTATAATGTTATTTAATGGCCAGTTTGTAGCCATGTTTGATGAGTAAATCGGTACTATAAGGAATGATGGTAATTACCGTTATTGATGGTGGTTATAAGTGAATGTTATTAATGAATGCTTGGCCGAGGTCACCAGATCTTTCAGATCAAAGTAATTTATTAATTAAGTTATTAAATAGGTTCATTGATAGATTCATTTTCGTCCTTTATTTAACACAAAATAAATTGATTCGAATGATTTATGAATGCGACAGAATTGTTGATTGTTTACATTGGAAATACTGTAATGTGTACACTTGAGTTAATGCTTACAATGTGACAATTAATAACGCGCGGCAATGATAATCTTTATATAACGTTAATTAAGTGATATTAAAAGACCAATGATGTTTACATGATGGTAACGCGTGGATCACTGAAGTTGGAATTCGGAGAGCGAAGGCGCTGCGACGCTTGTCTTGAGGTTCCCGCGCTGTGACGTCATCTTAGCCGTGCTTGGTATGACGTCATCTTTATCGAGTTTGGTTTGATGAGCATGCTAATGTTGACGGTACATTGCAATATTGCATAGGTTGCTTGCAATCGACTCTGTCCACTTCAGTTGGCCGCTATATATATAACAGTGGCGATTTCTTAATGAATGCAACGCATGCAATGCATGTGTTAAATATGTTCTCTTTTCAGATCTAAGTAAGGATTATAATTGACAAAAATAATTTTCAGAAACTAAAAATAGTCTAAGGCTTCAATCACGCATGTACTGGCTATTGGGCGGTGTAAACAAAATTATGTCTTATTTCATTAGACAATTAAGAACATTTTTCTGTACACAGATCGAAATACTTGTAGCTAAAGCATTCACTAATTCAGTCTGGGTACAGAAAAATGTTCTTAATTGTCTAGTGAAATAAGACATGATTTTGTTTACACCGCCTTGCCTTGGGCAATTTTTTAAGGAGACTTCTTACTATCCATAAGATTTTTTTTTTGAGCCTCATAGCTAAATTCAAAAGGCAATATGTTTTAAAATATGCTTAGAAAATTTACTTAATATTTTTACTAAAAATAATTAAAAAGCTTTGTTCTGATTTTTTTTAATTAATGAAAATAATACGGCATGCATTCAGTTTTATAGGTGCATTCACCAAAAAGTAACATCTGGCAATTCTGACAAGGCTTCTTTCCAGTAACACCGCCGCAAGCATCCACTTGTGTTCGGTGTTCCCTTTTGTGCTTTAATTATTTTGGATAATCAGTTAAATAAATTATAGCATTGTAGTGCCCATAATGACTGATGATGTGTTTAATCAATTGAAGACTAGAAGATTTTACTCACTCTCTTTTGATGAGAAAAAGCGCATATTGAATAATGGCAGACCGATTCCACATTTGAATTTAAGCAAAGAAAATAAAGGCTTCACTAGGAAATTTAATCCTAAGCTGTATGATGATGTTCCCTGGTTATGTGGAAATATTTCAAATAACAAATTGTACTGTTGGTCGTGTTTCCTATTTTCAAGTGATAACTCTGTGTGGAATTCTGTTAGTCGTGGATACGACGATTTAAACAATTTACATACTGCAATTTCTCGCCATGAAAAATCTCTTGCTCACATAAATGCATTTGTTGATCTTAAAACATTTGGAAAGTCAGAAAGAATTGATTTAATACTCGACAAGCAGAAATCAGTTGCCATTTCCAGACATAACGAAGAAGTGAATAAGAATCGAGAAATTTTGAAACGTTTGATTAGGATAACATGTTTTTTAGGTATGCAAGAATTAGCATTTCGCGGTCACAATGAAGAAGAAAACGCTGACAATAGGGGTAACTATATTGAATTGGTATTTTGTATGGGAGAATTCGATGAAAAGCTTCAAAACCATTTAAAAACTGCGACTGTTTTTAAGGGAACATCATCTGCTATTCAGAATGACATAATTCAATCTATTAGTGCAGTTATGTTAGAACAAATAAAACGTGAGCTTATCGACTGCATGTATGTGGCGATTTTATTAGATGAAACATCTGATGTCAGCTGTTTTTCTCAACTCTCTACTGTTGTTCGTTATGTTAATAAACATGGAGAGATTTGTGAACGATTTATAAAATTCAATGACGTCAGCAATGATAGAAGTGCAGGAGCGATTTCTGATTTATCTATAAGGCAACTAGGTGAACTGGGCTGTTTGAAAAAATTAGTTGCTCAAACCTACGACGGTGCTGCTGTTATGGGGAGCGATCTTAATGGAGTACAAACAAAGATTAGAGAAACTGTACCAGAGGCTATTTTTCTTCACTGCTACGCCCATAAACTTAACCTTGTTTTATCCCAAGCTGTCGCTGAAATTTCCGAATGTAATAATTTTTTTTCAGTATTAGGAAGTTTGTCATCATTTTTCAGCAGTTCAACTAAGCGAACTTCAATGCTTGACAAAGTTGTTGGAAAGCGTTTCCCTAAACTGGCTCCAACACGGTGGAACTATTCATCTCGTCTAGTTGAAAGAGTTAAGGAAAATAAAGAAGATATAATAGATCTTTTAAAAAGCATTCTTGAAAACCCAAAGAAATTTGATGAAAAAACAAAAAATAGTGCACGCGGATTGCTTGCTGGTATCGATACTTTCGATTTTAATTTTTTATTAGAAGTATTTTCTTCAATTTTTCCTTTTACTGAATATCTATTTAATGTGCTGCAAACAAAATCTATGGATATTGTGTATAGCTCAATCACCGTTGAAAGCACTATGAAAAAAATCAAACAAATAAGGGATACAAAATTTGCAGATATGTGGGACTTGATAACAGAAAGATGTGGTGAACCTGTATGTAAAAGGAAACAGAGTCTTTCTCCACAAGAGAAGTATAGTCAACTATTTCATGAAATATTCGATAATATACTTCTTCAAATGAAAGAGCGTTTCAGTTCAATGGAAAAATTGGAATTCATTGAGCTTTTAGATTGCAAAAAATTTGAGTTCTATGATGTTACTTTCCCAGAGAGAGCTTTTGAATCTTTGAAAAGAAGCTACAATTCATTTTTTGAGTTTCCTTGTCTCCGTTCTGAATTGTGTGTTTTATATTCGCACAAATCTTTTGCCAAAAAGAATGTTGCTGAGCTCCTAAAATATCTACTGGAAAGCGAAATTCACAAAGGTCTTAAGGAAATATATAAATTGACGAATTTGATTCTAACTATACCAATATCCACAGCAAGTGTTGAGCGATCATTTTCTGCGCTTAAAAGAATGAAAAGTTATTTACGGAGTTCCCAAAGTGAAGAAAGGCTATCTAATCTTGCCTTAATTTCAATTGAAAAAAATTTCCTCAAGAATCTTATGGAGAATCGAGAGTACTTTTACAATTTGGTCATCGAAGAATTTTGCAGGAAAACTAGGAGAGCAGAATTTCAATTCAAATAATGCTTCACAATTATTTAAGGTAAATTTTAAATTTGTATCTTTTTCTTTAGATCAATTCGGTAACTACTATATATAAATATGTCTAATTTTTTGTTCGCATATTTAAGCCTAACATTAAATGAACTTTCCTTCAAAGAGGTCCCCAAAAGTTTGTAAAACACCTTTAACTTGCTAAGTTCTATGTAAACAATATGCAAAGTTTGGGCAAGAGGGTTAGGCGGATGTTTTTCTTCCATTCCATAACATTGCATGCCTGAACAAAAATGTCACGAGTCGCCACTGATATATATATATATATATATATATATATATATATATATATATATATATATATATAATATATATATACGTGTATATATATATATATATATATATATATATATATATATATATATATATACATTTTAACTGCAAACAACACACAGTATAATTAATGTAAAGAACGACGCTTGTGTAGAAGAACGTTTCGCACAAGATGAGGAGGAAGACGAGCAAATGAAAGATGAGGTTACCACCCGGGAATCGAATCCGGGATCTTCCGATTGCCGGTCAGATATGCTATCCACTACACCATGGGCCTCGATTAATCAAATGTCGTAATTCTCCTACATACGAGCAGAAACCAATGCCCTGAGGGGTAGGGTGACAATAAAAATCGAAATTTTGAGTTTTTTATTGGCCATTTGTTCAATGCTGCTACTACATGAGAATACAATGTACTGTAAATATTAGGTCATTCAGATAATATTTAAGGGTGTCTCAAGTGAGGTAAATAATTCTCCTTATAACAAAAATTAATTATTCATTACCTAGTAAAAATAAATTAATATTTTTTTTAATTAATGTAAATAAACGTTAGTTTTAGTTCATAAGGTTTAAGTGCAGGCGTACTCCAAAAGTAATAAGTAAATAATATATTTACTAAATATATTCCAGGGTGTCTTTCATTCAATTGTAGACCACCCATTAATTCTTGCTTTTCCTCAAGCCATACCCCTTTTTCAATGTACCAGGCTGAGACTTCCTATGATCCTCAACAACCTGCAAGAGATGTTGGCGCTGTTCTTCATTCTTCGTAATCTTTGTATTGAAGGCCTGGATCAAGGCAATTCCCCTCTCTGCCATGTCATTGACGACTTTTAGTCCTTCAACTATAGTCAAACCAGTCTTGAAATCTTCGTCGTCCGGCCAGGTCTCTGGTTCCTTGGACAAGAAACCATCATTAATTTTTAGAAGTTCAAAGAGAAGCTTTGATCCTTTCGAGGCAAAGTCCAAGAGCTGCTTTGTTGAAATGGAAGAAACAGCAGGTATTGGGGCTCGCTTTGGAGGATCTTCAGCAGCTTCTTTTTCGAGGATTGATCGAGCGATATTCTTTTTCGTCGTTGCATTGATACCTTTATCAAAGAGTGCGAGACCAATCAAGTACTCGCTGAGGTACCATAAGTGACGACCGAGGACACTAAGGCAGGATGCTGAGATCTTTTCATCGTGGTACTTTGCTAGGTCTTGAAGAAGCTTCAAATCGTTCGCGGGAGCAGATGAAGGACTGCTGGCCGTGAACCACGCGCTGACATATAACTCCAGGGCAAAAAATACAAATCGTTTTAAGCCAGACATTTCACGAGTTGTAAGTCTGAACTGATGGGAAAGCAGCAGGATTTTTAATGAATAAATTACTTTTGCCATCCAACGTGCTCGGTGAAGTGCTCCAGGTCGCCGAAACCTAAAGTTAGGTAAATTACCTCCAAGGATTGTAATCGACAACTCCAAGAATTCACGGTAATCATCCCTCGGCTGATGTTTTGTCAGATATAGATTCCAGCAAGCGATCAGTTCTTCTCGATTCTCATTCAGACTCGATGGAAGGTCTGACAGGGTCTTGTACTTATCTTGGCAAATTGTATTCCACGTCTCTTTGAAGCGAGAGAATAGGAGGATATCTGGACCAGATGATGGTCCCATGCATTCCATGTACGCCTTCTCAACGACAAGTTCTATGATGTGATGGCGACGTGCAAGGTATAAGAGTCGGCGGCCGAGTTTCTGCTCCAAAATTACGCATGCCCCAGACAAGTAACCAGTATTTGAAGCTGTAGTGTCGAAGCTCATAGCTGATACCTTTTCTGACACATTCCATTCTTTGAGCGCAGCATATACCACCGAGGCGATGACCTCACCCGTTCCTGATGTCAGCTTAGGTACACCCAAGAGCTTCTCGGTATCAACTCCGGTTACGAAAATGGCTAGTCGGTCACACCGACCACCTTCATCGTCTGGTAGAATTTTTCCGTCCCAGTGAACAGTGAGCACTTCGTTGGGTGTGAACCTTTGTTTAATCTTTTCTGCCGTCGCTGAACGGAGCCTTTCTCGTGATTTTCTAATGGTTTCATAGTTGAGCGCGAGTTTTTGTGAGTTATGGCCGAGGCTTCTAGCCGTAGCGTCGATAATCCGGTGTGCTGAACGATGACTGATTCCTGTGCGATCCAATGTACTTGCCAATTCGGGAGTGATGACTTGGATAGTGCCACGAGCATAACACTTGCGTTTTTCAGGAGAGGCGGGCGGTGAGTCTTCAGATGATGGCGCAGAACTTGGTGCTTCAGACGTAGAAGAAGATTCCAGCTCAATATTTTCAAAAGTAATATTGGCTTGAGGTTGGTGCTGAGCTAGGCGTCTTTCAGTTTGTTCCCGACGCATGACAGAATGAGCCATTTTCTTGTCAATTCCTCCCATTACTCCCCTCCTCCCTTTTTCTCGCTGAGCAATAAGGAAGGCTCGATCTTCTTCGATGGTCAAAAGTTCCATCGCTTTAGGGTGGGCGACATCGAAAAGATTTTCCAAATTATCACGGAACTCATCTTCTTTTTTCCGCTGGGTTTCCGTAGCGCGAGCACGATTTTTCTGGAGAAGCTTCCAAGTAAGAAAAAGATCTACCACTTTTCGACCAATGCTCTTCTCTGTGATGGTAGGTATCCGGGATTTCTCCCAGTAACCAATGACTGACCAAAGCTGATCATCCAAAGATTGATACACATCTATTATTTAACGATTTATTTATGAAAATTTTAATTTAATGAAATAAATTAATCGATTTGCATAATCTATAGTATGAAATAAAGGAAACAATTCTATTAAATTATATAATACACTTGCATTCTCGAAACATTTTTGTTTTTGAAGCGTTGTCGAAACTCGTTCATTCTTGAAATTTCTTCCGCGCGACAGTTTCATTCATGTGACTCGAGGCACCCCTAAATGCTTTCCGAATTCCATGAGATTTCGTCTACGGTGTTTCCTCATAGGGTGGCAGCATTGGACAAATGGCCGGCAAATTGTTTTGAATTTCAAATTTTATCCCTATAAGAAGTTGTCACCCTACTGAGGGGGCACCTTCGCATGCCGTACCTATATATATATACACATTTTAACTGCAAACAGCACAGTATAAGTAATGTAAAGAACGACGCTTGTGTAGAAGAACGTTCCGCACAAGATGAGGAGGAAGAACGAACAAATGAAAAATGAGGTTACCACCCGGGAATCGAAACCGGGATCTTCCGAATTACGACATTTGATTAATCGAGGCCCATGGTGTAGTGGATAGCATATCTGACCGGCAATCGGAAGATCCCGGGTTCGATTCCCGGGTGGTAACCTCATTTTTCATTTGTTCGTTCTTCCTCCTCATCTTGTGCGGAACGTTCTTCTACACAAGCGTCGTTCTTTACATTAATTATACTGTGTGTTGTTTGCAGTTAAAATGTATATATAGGTACGGCATGCGTAGGTGCCCCTCAGGGCATTGGTTTCTGGTCGTATGTAGGAGAATTACGACATTTGATTAATCGAGGCCCATGGTGTAGTGGATAGCATATCTGACCGGCAATCGGAAGATCCCGTGTTCGATTCCCGGGTGGTAACCTCATTTTTCATTTGTTCGTTCTTCCTCCTCATCTTGTGCGGAACGTTCTTCTACACAAGCGTTGTTCTTTACATATATATATACACTATATACATACATACATGGGCTACGTCGTGGCCGATGTCGTAACACCGCTTCCCGGAGATATCAGCGAAGTTAAGCGACATTGGGTCTGGGTAGTAGTTGGATGGGAGACCGTCCTTCGCGCCCAGATTATGTAGCGACCCGTGATTCGGATCCCACGTAAAGCTGTAGGTTCCCTCCGTCATGTTACCTTATATGTTGCGAAGGAGGTTAAGCAACCCCAAAAAAAAATACATACATATATATACAGGGTGCCCCATAAGTCCGGCATCATAGGAGAAATTCATATTTTTCTATTTCTACAAACCATAATTCATATTTTTCTCTTTCTACAGGCCATAATGTCTGTGAGCAAGGAAGAACGAATCCAGATAATTCTACTCATAGGAAATCGGAATCAAAGAGAGGCCGCTGCCGAATTTAACAGACTGCATCCAGACTGCGAGCCAATAACACAGAGTTGTGTTAGCAGACTTGTTGCAAAGTTTAAGGGAACAGGATCCATAGAAGATAAACCACGCAGTGGACCTTCAAGGAGGTCCACTGACGATGATACAGCGACTGCTATCCTGGCTCATTTTAACAGAAGTCCCAATAAGTCTCTTCGGCGATTGTCCGCCGAGACAGGAGTGTCGAAAAGTAGCATCCATCGCATTCTTCAGGCTCACAAATGGCATCCATATAAACTTCAGATCCTACAGAAATTAAGCGAAGATGATCCCGACCGGCAGATGGAATTTGTGAATGGGCTACGGAACAATACATATTGAGCACGTTCTGTAAATAAAAGCTTTTGTTTTGCCTTTTTTTATTATTTTTCCTATGATGCCGGACTTATGGGACACCCTGTATATATATATATATATATATATATATATATATATATATATATATATATATATATATATATATACCCACACTAAATATATATATATATATATATATATATATATATATATATACTATACACACACACACACACACACACACACACACACACACACATGCACTAAAATCACAGAATAACACGTGATCTTATTAATAAGCAAACAACCACAGGGAAAAGGAAACACGAAGTCCGAGCGCTTTCGTGATATATTCACATTATCAAGGAGAAACACATATATATATATATATATATATATATGTGTGTGTGTGTGTGTATATGCAGTGTGTGTATATATATATGTGTGTGTGTGTGTGTGTACATAGGGCAAATAACAGCAGTTAAAGAACAGCATAAACTAAAACAGACATTGACTACTGATTAATTAGAAACTGAATTGAATTAAACATTTAGGGACTGAAAGCATAGTGGATTTGGCCTAGTAGGGATGGTTGCTTATGAGGCACCCTTAAATATTAATTGATTTTAATAAAACTTCTGTGGCACACGTTTTATATTAATAGGAAAAAATGCGGGGGTGAGACCCCCAAATTTTGGTTGATTGGGTGGTTCTTATATGTATAGGAAAAATTAAATATATAAAATTTCAGGGTTTCACCCCCGCATTTTTTTCCTATTAATATAAAACGTGTATCAAAGAAGTTTTATTAAAATCAATTAATATTTAAGGGTTCCTCATAAGCAGCCATCCCTACTAGGCCAAATCTACTATGCTTTCAGTCCTAAAATGTTTAGTTCAATTCAGTTTCTAATTAATCAGTAATCAATGTCTATTTTAGTTTATGCTTTTCTTTCACTGCTATTATTTGCCCTTATTGTGGAACGCTAATAAAAAATTCATATATTTATGTTTTAATAATTAACTAAATTTGAGTCCTTGTGCGGGACCAATAAGAATATTTATCATTACTTGAGATTTTGCATATTTTTTTTTTTGGTCAAATGGAATACAGGGTGTTTCTAAAGTAACCATCTATTTTGCGAAATAATATGAATTATAAAAAAACACCTTTAAAACATGAAAATATATATATATATTTGTAAGCTCGGCACACATTGTTGCTCTTCGTGGATAATCTTCTTCTTGTAAGTTGTGGAACACTTGAATGTGGTATGGCTTTTTCTTTAAATCATAACGTAGAATTCTGTAAACCGTTGTTTGTGGAATTTCTAATCTGTGGGATGCCCTCCGAATCGATAATTGTGGATCCTCTTCGAATGCTTCTTGAACAGATTCGATTCTTTCGTGAGATCTTCTTGGCCTTCCAGATCTACGCTCGTCATGCACAGATCCAGTCCTCATAAATTTGTTTACTAATTCGCGAATAGCCTGGTCTCTAGGGCCTGTTTTACGAAACCTTCTCTCAAACTTTTCTCTAATTTCATTGCACTTCATGCTTTTTATCCTGCATGTTACTACATAAACCCGTTCTTGCACATTCATCATCAATGATATGGGTCTGAAAATAAAATAAAATAATTAACAAAAAATCGTGTAAAGCAATTGAAATATTATAAATACATGAATTTTGTATAACAATGCACATACCATTATGCCAATATAACAATTGTTTAAAATTCCCCTATTTCACCAAAATAGATGGTTACTTTAGAAACACACTGTATATTGAGTGGGTGGTGAGACGGTGAAATTTGCAATTTCGAAAAATAAGAACCACCCTCAATTTTATATATACGTATATATATATATATATATATATATATATATATATATATATATATATATATATATATATATATATATATATATATATATTATATACACACTATATATATATATATATATATATGTATATATATATATATGATGAATAAAACCACGAAGGAAAGGAAACACAGAATGGTGCTCAAGCGCTTTCGTCTAATGACATCCTCAGGAACACTGAAGTACATAAAGAGTTACAGCCTATATATAGGTTACAGAAAAGAAAAAAAAAAAATATATATATATATATATATATATATACAATAAACTGAGAAATTAAATTAAAAAAAAATTATTAAAAATTAAAAGATTGTGGGAGGGGCATACAACTTTGTAAGGAAACACTCGATTTTTAGCACAAGATCAAACTACCGATTTTTAGCACAAGATTAAATTAATTGTTTCCAACCAATGCTAAAAAAAAAAAAAATACAAATTTATACTGGAAATCTGCCCGGGTTTTATCACTCTACCCATCTTGTATATAAAAATAAATTGAAAAATAAAAGTTATTAGAGTAGCATACAAGTTTACCAAAGATTTAGCGTTCTACCCTTCTTATCTAAATCTTTTCTGAAGGAATTCAAAACAACAGGATCGAGTTGAAAAAGACCTTTGCTTATGTTGAAGTTATTTGTAAGTTGGATAATGGCAGACTCAAGAATATTTCTATTAACAATATTGCTGGAGTGAAATAAAACTGAAGCATTATTCCAATCAATACAGTGGGATAACTCTGACAAATGGACAAAAAGGGCACTGGACGACTGTCCTGTTCTAACGGAATATTGATGCTGTTTTATACGTGTGTGCAAATCCTTTCCCGTCTGACCTATGTAAAAGGAATCACATTGTTTACAACCAATTTTATAGATAATGCCTGAATTATTGGTAGGGCTATTTTTTACTACGATATTTTTCACAATATTGTTATATGAAAATACTACATTAACATCCAAAAGTTTAAGTACATTAGCAATGCCTAAAAAGCCCGGGAAAAATGGAAGTACTAAAATATTTTTTGACAAAGTACGAGTGTTATTATTGCCCCGATAGAAAGTTCGTTTTGCCTTGTTGAGACAAGATTCCATAAACGCAGATGGATAACACAGATCACTTCAAATACCGTTGATTTTTTCTAATTCGGCATCGATGTATTCCGGACTGGCGATCCTAAGGGCGCGGAGAAACATTGAAGAAAAAATGGCCTTCTCTGCCCTACCTTTACGGTCTTATTAAAACCCACAAACCTGGCAACCCTATGCGTCCTATTATTAGCTCGGTGGGCTCTATTACTTATAAACTCTCCAAATGGCTTGTCAAAGTCTTGTCCCCCATTCTCGGAACTATCTCTGATTCACATGTAAAAAATTCCGTGGATCTTACTGAAAAAGTGAATAATGCACGTACTGAAACTAACGATAGATTGATCAGTTTTGACGTTTGTTCATTGTTTACAAAAGTGCCGATTGATGATATGCTTGACTTTCTCTCCCAAGAATTACATAAGTATGACCTGCCACTACCTTCACACATTGTTTTGGAACTTATTAAGCTTTGCATCAAAGACTGTAAATTCACTTTCAATAACGAGTATTATCAACAAGTTTTTGGGATGGCCATGGGCAACCCCTTGTCGCCCCTCCTCTCCTATATTTATATGGAGTTTTTCGAAATTACTTACATTCCGAGAATCCTGGGGGTTGGCATCCCTTGGTTGCGGTACGTCGACGATATTTTGTGTATCTGGCCCATGAATCGTGACCTGGATAACTTCCTCCTTCAGTTAAATGATCAAGTCCCTTCCATTAAGTTTACTTTAGAAGTGGAACAAGATAATTCAATTCCGTTTTTGGATGTGCGTGTACATAGGGAAAGCCCAGGTTTTAAGTTCAGTATCTATCGGAAAAAAAACAAACAATTTGTCCTACGTACACTTTTACTCGGGACATGACACCCCCACTAAGAAGGCCATTTTTTCTTCAATGTTTCTCCGCGCCCTTAGGATCGCCAGTCCGGAATACATCGATGCCGAATTAGAAAACATCAACGGTATTGGAAGTGATCTGTGTTATCCATCTGCGTTTATGGAATCTTGTCTCAACAAGGCAAAACGAACTTTCTATCGGGGCAATAATAACACTCGTACTTTGTCAAAAAATATTTTAGTACTTCCATTTTTCCCGGGCTTTTTAGGCATTGCTAATGTACTTAAACTTTTGGATATTAATGTAGTATTTTCATATAACAATATTGTGAAAAATATCGTAGTAAAAAATAGCCCTCCAATAATTCAGGCATTATCTATAAAATTGGTTGTAAACAATGTGATTCCTTTTACATAGGTCAGACGGGAAAGGATTTGCACACACGTATAAAACAGCATCAATATTCCGTTAGAACAGGACAGTCGTCCAGTGCCCTTTTTGTCCATTTGTCAGAGTTATCCCACTGTATTGATTGGAATATGCTTCAGTTTTATTTCACTCTAGCAACATTGTTAATAGAAATATTCTTGAGTCTGCCATTATCCAACTTACAAATAACTTCAACATAAGCAAAGGTCTTTTTCAACTCGATCCTGTTGTTTTGAATTCCTTCAGAAAAGATTTAGATAAGAGGGTAGAACGCTAAATCTTTGGTAACTTGTATGCCACTCTAATAACTTTTATTTTTCAATTTATTTTTTATACAAGATGGGTATAGTGATAAAACCCGGGCAGATTTCCAGTCTAAATTTGTATTTTTTTTTTTTTTTATATAACATTGGTTGGAAACAATTAATTTAATCTTGCTAAAAATCGGTAGTTTGATCTTGTGCTAAAAATCGATAGTGTTTCCTTACAAAGTTGTATGCCCCTCCACAATCTTTTAATTTTTAATAATTTTTTTTAATTCATTTCTCCGTTTATTGTGTATATAATATATATATATATATTAAATATATACAGAGTGTCCCAAAACCATGTATACATTTTTAAAAACTTATAACAGGCGAACCCACTAAAAATTCAGATGATTTTATTTCTTTTTATAGCTATAGCCTAAGAAGATACAACAGCGAAATTGTTAACAGCCTTGCCTAGCCTAAGGAGATACAAAATTGAAATTTGTAATAGCCTTGCCTGCCTACAGTAAACATGAAAATGGAAGTGTGCGCTTATCATTTGAGCAACGAAAATGGATACTAAAGTCGTATTTTAAAGTTGAGAAGATATCAAAAGGTTCAACAACAGTGGAGAGACAATTTTGGAACTAATCCTCCAACTCGACTTACCATTTCACGTATCTGTGAGAAATTTGAAGTATACGGTACTGTGCATGATGTGTACAAGCAAGCGACTGGGCGTCCAAAGACATCAACAGATGCTAACAATTCTGATGAAGTGCTACAGGTATTCAACCGATCACCAAGAAAATCTGTGAGACAATGTGCTCGTGAAACAGGGAAAAGTAAGACAAGTGTCCACAGAATTCTGAAGAATGCTAAATGGAAATCTTACATCCCGAGATTATTACATGCCTTGAATGAGGATGATCCGGATTCCAGAATCCAGTTTTGCGAATGGTTTCGAGTAAAACACAGAAGATGGCCAATTTGCGGACAAAATTGTCTGGTCTGATGAGCTACATTTAAGTTGAATGGTATAATTAATCGTCATAATTGCATATACTGGTCACAAGAAAATCCACACATTTATGTGGAACGACATGTAAATTTACCGGGTATAACTGTCTGGTGTGGTTTTTCTTCCAAAGGTTTGGTTGGTCCATTCTTTTTCGATGGTACAGTTACCGGTCATAGCAACCTCAACATGCTTCGTGGAAAAGGTTTTCCTGCAATTCGACAGTTATACGGAGATGAGGACATTTACATTCAACAAGATGGAGCACCTCCTCATTACCATCAGGATGTCAGGAACTACCTTGATGAAACATTTCATTATCGGTGGATCGGACGACGAGGTAGTATCGAGTATCCACCACGTTCACCAGATTTGAACCCACTTGACTTTTTTTTATGGGGTCATTTGAAAAATGAAGTACACAGTAGAAGACCTACATCACTTGAACAACTAAAGAGCACAATTGAAGAGGCGTGTAGAAATATCCCTACAAACATTTTTTGTTGAAGTCTGCCAATCAGTGAATCAAAGAGCGCAGTGGTGCAGTGATGTCAATGGTCGACATTTCGAACACTTACGTGATTAAAACAAATTAAACTATCTATTATTGCGATGTTGTATATTTTACCTATAAAAAGAAATAAAAATCATCTGAATCCGTTAGTGGGTTCGCCTGTTATAAGTTTTTTAAAAATGTATACATGGTTTTGGGACACTCTGTATATATATATATATATATATATATATATATATACAGGGTGGCCCAAAAAAAATGGCACCAATTTTGAGAAGTGATATCTCAATAACCATTGCAGCTAGGGACTTAAAAAAACAACCAAATGAAGGATAATTCTTTTCTCTTTAAATACTTATTCTATGGCTTGATGGTTATAAGCCCATATAATACCCCAAAATTGGCTTCCAAAACAAATATACAAAAAAAAGTTGCGCATTTATATTTCCTTGATCCTAATTTTAAATGAAATTTTTCTATTCCAGACCCCTCAGATGGGATTGAGAGAATCTGATAAGAACATATACAAGCAATACGTGAAGAAAAGGGATATTCATTGAACAGAATCCTTTACGAATTTCCAAAATAGAAATTGCAAAAAAACTGTGGCACATTTTTTACAAAAACTTAAAGAAACCGCAGCAGTCAACGGCGTCCGGGAAGTGGTCGACCAAAAAGTATTAGAACGCCAGAAAACATTGAAAAAGTAAATGAAATGGTTTTAAGTCAAGAGGAACAACCGGGAACAAGTAAAAGTGAACGTGAAGTTCAGAAAGAAACCGGGATTTCACGTTCATCAGTACAGCGAATAATTCGAAAAGATCTTGGGTTGAAAACATTTAAGAGGGTGAAGGTTACTGCTTTATCGGAGCCTGTGAAAGAAAGACGTTTCCATCGATGTAAAAATCTATTGCGAAGATTTCGGTCAAATGAGTCTGTGAAAAAAATTTGGTTTTCTGATGAGAAACGATTTACGTCGAAACATCACGAAATACCAAAATGATCGGGTTCGTGCAGCAGTGGCGACAAAAACTCATGTTGACCCAAAACGACTTTTGCGTGAAAAAAAAACACTTTTCAGATTCGATAATGGTTTCCCTTGCAGCGTCATCTGAGAACAAAACATCCATCATTTTTATTCAGCGAGGCGTTAAAATTAACTCAATTTACTACTGTAATGACATTTTGTCTCCAATGTTGTCAAAGATCAAGGAGACGAGCACTGATTTTGTGTTCATGCAAGATGGAGCCCCATCTCATACAGCCAAGGAAACAATAACGTTTCTCAATAATAATTGTCCTGGTTTTATCGAACCAAATAATTGGCCACCATGCAGCCCAGATCTAAACCCCATTGACTACTTTGTGTGGTCTGCCTTAGAGAGAGAAGTCTACCATGGTCAGAAAATCCGTGATGTGAACCATCTTCGTGAACGAATTCAGGCTGCATGGGAAAATCTCTCACAAGTGACGATCTCAAAGGCAATTTCAAAATGGAGGGCGAGATTACAGGCTGTGGTTGACCATAATGGAGGGCGAGATTACAGGCTGTGGTTGACCATAATGGAGGGCAGATTGAGCCATTTATTGAAAATTAGGTTTAACTTAAAACCACAGGACTTCGTTTAAAGACTGTAAATTAGAAGATAATTAATTATAAAAAAATAAAAGGAATAAATATAAATGCGCAACTTTTTTTTGTATATTTGTTTTTGGAAGCCAATTTTGGGCATTATATGGGCTTATAACCATCAAGCCATAGAATAAGTATTTAAAGAGAAAAGAATTATCTTTCATTTAGTTGTTTTTTTAAAGTCCCTAGCTGAAATGGTTATTGAGATATCACTTCTCAAAATTGGTGCCATTTTTTTTGGGCCACCCTGTATATATATATATTTTTTTTTTCTTTTCTGTAACCTATATATAGGCTGTAACTCTTTATGTACTTCAGTGTTCCTGAGGATGTCATTAGACGAAAGCGCTTGAGCACCATTCTGTGTTTCCTTTCCTTCGTGGTTTTATTCATCATAAATATTTTTCACGTGTTACTTTTGTGAAATAATTTTCATATATATATATATATATATATATATATATATATATATATATATATATTAGGGTGGCCCTTAGTTGTATGTGATTTTCTGAAATGAAATATTTTTCATCTCCCAACCTCCAAAGTTGTTCTAATCCATGTAAAAATGCTCTGTGTAAAATTTCAGCTCAATCAGCAATATTAAGATGGCCCCCAAAGGCCCTAAAGTTTCAGATTTTAACAATATTGATATTTTTCATATAAAACCGTTTTTATCTTCTTTACAGTGTTTTATTCGAAAGAAATATAGAATATGATCGAAAGAGAATTCAATTACAAATAAATTTAGTTATAACCATTATTTACTTAAAACCAAAATTGGACGAGATATTCATGGAAATTGAAAAGTATCATAAGTGCGTAAAAAAACTCTTCTGGAAGGTTCTAGAAAGTTCTGCGCCTGCGGCCTATATAAGCGGCGTAATTATTTGTTGTAAATAAATTCACTTTCGATTATGCTTTGTGATTATTTTCCCAAACAAAATTTGCAAATGAAATTATAAAGGTTTTATATTAGAAATACCAATTATCGGTGAATTTTGAAACTTTAGGGCCTTTGGGGGCCACCTTAATATAGCCCAATTGAGCTGAATTTTGCACAGAGCACTTTTTATATATTGGAAGAAGATTAGGGGTTGGGAGCAAGTAATTTCAAAAGTTGAAAAATAAGGGCCACCCTAAATTATATATATATATATATATAATATATATATATATATATATATATATAATATATATATATATCAGTGGCGTGCGGTCCATGGAAGCAAGGAAGCAATGCTTCCCTATTCAAAGAAAGAAGAAAATGCTGTATTATACTTTAAAGTTTAAACAGTTCAATATGTGTTAATAATTTGTACAAAATCATTTTATTATACTATTTATAGCATTTGATTGGTAATCAGGTGGATACATAGTATATACATTGGTTGCCGTTCGTGCAAGAACCTTTAAGAAAGCCGACGCAAAAAATCTCGAGTTGGACAACAATTGACGAAATGCATCCTTTTTCCCAATGACTTTCGTTTTTTTTTACTGTTACAAATTGTTTCTTTCCATTCTAAAAACTCATTTAATGCTTAATAAGGTAGTATTTATTAAATACAACAAGTTTCATATATAGTTTATCTACTAAAAAATTCCATGGCCATGTTAAGCGAAAAAGAATATATATTTATCGTTATTTCATCCTTCCCTATGTCAAACAGGAAGCAATTTAGATTTCGCTGTCCAGATCTTATAGTTAATTTTCTTGAAATATCTGGCAACTTATAGTGCTGTCTGCTGTCATTCTCTCATTTAAAGCGAATACATAACTACGCTAGAAATGCGCAAGGGGAAGAAAGGCTTGCAAGTTTAGCTTTAATCTCAATTGAGAAAAAGCTTCTTAAGGATATGAAAACCGATGCCTTTTACGAAGAAATAATAGATATATTTAATAAAAGAAAGAAGAATAGAATTAACCTATAAGTAAAGTAAGTAGATGATTATATGTGTTTTGTTTTTATTATATACGAGTATTTTAAAGTTTTATTTTTATTTTATATAATCTGTTGTTTTTGCTTGAATTGCTTCCCCTTGACGAAAAATCATCGCACGCCACTGATATATATATATATATATATATATATATATATATATATATATATATACGGTATATATTAGGGTTGTCCGAAAAATAAAATGAAAAATATATTTTTCATGACATTTGCTCATATTTCACAACCACTATCGATGTTGAAATAAAAAACTGGATCGATTTGTGCATAATAAGAGGTGGCGCAAATCCAAACCTTAGTAGCATTATACAGTTTGGGGTGGAAAAATTCTTCAAACTTGCGTCACCCTTAAATATCAATGGATTTAGCTCAAACGCCGGCCTAACGTCTGGGTTTATATAAATAATGTGGAAATGCTAGAGGAGCTCTTACTTGTGTATTTAATTTTTACTATATATGTGTGGCTCGCCTTAGTAGTATGGGTGAAAAATGGACGAGTGCAAGAATGATGCAATGCAATGTTGAGCAATGTTGCAAAGTAGTGTGCAACAAAATGGAGGGGGAAAGTTGCAAGGGCTATGCAATGGAGGGGAGGGGTTATGTTGCAAGGGCTATGCAATGAAGGGGAGGGGTTATGTTGCAAGGCTATGCAATGAAGGGGGAGGGGTTATGCAATGAAAGGGAGGGGGTTATGCAATGAAGGGGAGGGTTATACAATGAAGGGGGAGGGGTTATGCAATGAAGGGGAGGGGTTATGCAATGAAGGGGAGGGGGTTATGGAATGAAGGGGAGGGGGTTATGCAATGAAGAGGTTATGCAACAAGTTAATGCTGCAAAGGCGGAGGGATGTTCGGGGATGTCTTTGTGGGAGAAGGTGGGATGTCCTCACCCACAAAGAGAAACCTAATCTAAGCCTTAACCTAAGAAGAAGAGGGGTGTTCGCCTGGCTCCAGCCAGACGCATTATGAGCGTCCGGGAGATCCGCGTCTGTTATATAGAGGGTCGTGAGTTGCCAGATATCACTTATTTATATATGGAGGGGTTACCAGAGAGCGTTATATATTTATTTATTTAGATGAGTTGCCAAATAATGTTTTTTAATTTAATTATGTTCAGGTATACCTTATTAGGGTGAGTTGCTAGATACCACCATTTATTTTAATTTTATTTACATGAGTTGCCAAATAATGTTTTTTATTTATATGAGGAGAGTTGGCAGATACCACCATTTAATTGAAATATTTATTAAAGGCAAGAGCGACTTTCTCCTTAAAGTTGTTCAGCAAGAGAACTAATTATTTAAACGAAACCCAATATTAACAATAAAAGAAATACAATTAAACCGAAATAAACAAAACACCATTAAATCATTGTTTATTTAGACGAATTATTGAAATCAATTTCACGAAATATATAGAAAATAAATATACAATCCTATACATACGATGGAATATATATGATCAAAAAATAAAATAAAAAATAGTATAACCATCAATACAGGAGAAATATATATATATATATATATATATATATATATATATATATATATATATCCACAATTATGTTAAATAATTAAGTAAATTGGAAATAAATATACATCAAAATACATTCACTTTGTTCTACTGCGCAAAACACTAAACTCAAACGTGATCAAGTCTACAGTTACATCATTATTGCTTTGCACTACGCAGTAAATTCGATTTAACATCATCGCGCCGCTCAAGTTATAGAGATTCCCATACTCGATGTAAATGGCCTTCATTTCGTTCAATACTATTTTTGTACACCGCTGTACTTTCGGTCGGTAAGTTATCTTTAAACGAATTCATTCAAAAGCACGCACAAAGATATCGTCGTTAGCCACATCCTTATTAAATACAAGTTTATAAACATTCCTTTCCAATCGAGGGTTTATTATTACCGAGCAACCAGGGTGCCCATTTATCTACCAGCCAATTTTTCTACTTTTATTGTTGTAACCGTTGAAGAAATCGCTCTCAAAAAACTCGGAATGAATCCTATGTTAGCTTTATAACAATAAATCTCTCACGCCAGCAAAAGTTCTTTTACGGAATTCTTTTTCCGATGCGTAACTCGCACGCTGCTTCAAGTAGCTAATAATTCACAATACACGTTTACCACTTACCGGAACAAGAAATTGATTTATAATTCCATCGAATTAAGGGTAATATCCTGTAAGCCATCCCGTTATCTTGGCCGTACAGTGTCTGACTCTGACGATGAGGCTATGACTCGCTCCAGCATTGACGGCTCCTGGGTTGGGCGGGTACGCGCACTGTTACAGAACGAAGGAAACTCTATCTCTATCTACGTTGTCGAGCCCATGTTTTGAAGCAATTATAACTTCAATAAAGAGCAGAGATAAAATAATCCAGTTATAACTACAAAGCAAAACTCCTAAAATACTCAATACAGAAGCACGAGGGCATGCAAGCAAGCATTCAATCGAAACATTACTTGTGCAGAAGATTTTCAATCTTAATGTTTCCACTTCAATTACCCCTATTAAATTTTCTCAATTCCAATTATGATAATAATTTTTTAAACGTTTTACAAATATAGGTTATTTATAATATTAATAATTAGTAAGTAAATTATGCTCATTACGTAACACAACGCTTTGCATTTCTCATATCTTTGTGTGAACCATTACGGTAAATAAGTGCAAGAGAAAAGGAAATATTCTTAATTTCAGTTCTTAAGTAAACGTTACTTAACATCATATAGCACATTCATTTTATCTTCCGCTTAGATAATATTCCAAACCACATCCGTTATTTTAAGCGAATCAGGGAAGCTCACTTATTCCTTTCGAATAGATTTTCACATTCCCGAGTATATTTCGTTGTAAAGGTGCACGAGTTCCATAAAACATGTCAAATGGAATCTTTCACTGATTATTTTATTTGATAAACCCCATATGCGACACTTTTCCTTTGGAAAGAAAAAAATAAAAATAATTCTCTCTCTCTCTCTCTCTCTCTCTCTCTCTCTCTCTCTCTACCTATATCTATATATATATATATATATATATATACAGGGTGTCGCATAAGTCCGGCATCATAGGAGAAATTCATATTTTTCTATTTCTACAAACCATAATTCCTATTTTTCTTATGCTCGGGATGTCAATTTCCCGTCCACCATTCTGTTCAGTGACGAGGTTGTTTTTTATGGAAATGGTGAGGTAAATCGACAGAACACCCGCTACTGGTCTCAAAACAACCCTCACTGGTATACCTCTTCAAAGGAACAAGGTGCATCTCGGGTGATGGTATGGTGTGGCATTTGGAAGGATCGCATCATAGGCCCCCCTCTTTTTCGATGAACATGTCACTGGAGGCACCTACCTACGTATGCTCAAGGAAGAAGCATTTCCCAGTGTCTTGAACGAAGAAGGAAATTTCCCAACATGGTTCCAGCAAGACGGCGCTCCTGCACATTACAGCATCCAAGTAAGGGAATACCTGTACCAACAATTCCCTGGTCATTGGATAGGACGTCGAGGGCCTGTGGAATGGCCAGCTAGAAGCCCGGATCTCACGCCACTAGATTTTTATCTCTGGGGCCACTTGAAAGCGCTGGTATACGCAGAGAAACTTAGGAGTGTTGAACATTTGCGGCAGCGCATTATTGGGGCATGTAACACCATTACTCCTGACATCATTCACCCTGTACTTGCTGACTGGGTATCACGTCTAAATTTGTGTATTGAAAACAATGGTGGACATATTGAGCACGTTCTGTAAATAGAAGCTTTTGTTTGCCTTTTTTTATTATTTTTCCTATGATGCCGGACTTGTGGGACACCCTGTATATATATATATATATATATATTATATATATATATAATATATATATATATATATATATATATATATATATATATATATATATATATATATATAAATATATATATATATATATAATTAAAAAGGTATATTTTACTTAAACTTAGACCTACATTCTACATCATTTTACATAGCATTTTTTTCAGTTTCTTTTATATTAATTATAATGAATACCAAATAACTTAAACCATCATTTAGTTAGGTTCACTATGTATTTTTGTTCAAATTTTATGGAGATTAGCAAACCAGTACATTTTTGAGAAGCTTATGGCATCAGGAATATGAAAAGTAATGTTTACATTTGCGCAGATGCCTGCTTGGCGGCCATTTTGGCGGCAGTTGCAACAGTGTTTATAAATCCTGATGCTTCAATAATTTTGCAGTATTTTTGCAGTAGTGTTGCAATATTTAATTTTATACTGTAAAAAGTTATGTTAACACAACTAGTACACAATTATCTTGGTGTTGGTTAATATAGTGGTGGCTCTCTTTCTTTTCAGTGCCTGAGTCATCATGAGTGAAGACCCGGGAACCAGCAAGTTGAGTTCGGTCAAGTCGTCCATGGACACAGTAGACTGGAAGCAGTGCATTCTTTGTCGGGAGTCCACTGCCAGCAAAGGAACACTTGTTCAATATCCCAGAACAGAATCATACCAGAAACTACTCGATGTAGTGGAAGAAAGAGCCAGCTTACAGGATGGAAAATATGTTGACATCCAAAGACGCCTCAAAGACTTTACCAAAGAAATATTGATTGAAAGGAAACCCATGTGGCATCGCAGTTGTTATTCTGATGCCACAAATCAAATATCCATACAGCGAGCGAGAGACCGCTTGCAGCATGCCATGTCTACAGGAACCTATACTGTGAAAAATGGGCATAAAAGAACAAGCTCTGAAATGGAGCAATCAGCAACCCCAGGCACCTCAGCACCTTTCACTAGATCTGCGACAGAACCATTGACGGGGGATCACTGCTTCTTATGTCAAGAAGACGATGACTAGCGTCTCTTCACCGTACGAACTGAAAACGCGGGGAAGGCACTTAGACGAGCTGTGGATATTTCCCAAGATCCAGTATTGATGACAAGACTAAGCAATGCACTCTCACCAAGTGATGCCCATGCGATAGATGTAAGATACCACAAACCATGCTGGACACGATATGTGTTCCATGTCCTGAGGGATGATGCCAGCAACCGGGCCAAGTCTACAAAGACAGACCTACCAATGCAAGTACCATGCTTGATTGAGCTGATCAATCTCATTGAATATCAAACCCAAAATAAGGCTCATCTACCCATGGATGCCATCGAAAAAACCTACATATCTATGCTTGGTGGTAGTGATGAGGCACAGAAGCACACTCCGACACTGACACGACAGTGGCTAAAGGACAAAATTCTTGCAGAGTTACCAAGTGTGAAGTCAGTGAGGCAGAAAGACAGAAGAAAACCATCTGTTCTTTACTGTCCTGAAGCCTGCGAAGAAGATATGGTCTACACTTCCTTGATGCAAGATGCCACAAGTGAAATGGACAAGACAATGATGATATACAAGACAGCTAAGCTAATACGCAACAGCATTGCCAATTTCGCTGAGGAGAAGGAAACACACAATTACAGTATCCAGCACAAGAGAGGATGTCCCGACCGAGCTGTACAGCCTTATACGGTGGATTTTGGTGGGATCTGAGGAGGAGCTGCAAACGGAGATGAGGAGCAGGACAGTTGACAGGTCAGCATTGACCATAAGTCAGAATATCATGTATGCTTTCAAGACCAGGAGACAAGTGCACCACGTGCCCAAGAAAGCCACTGACACATTTCGGACACCACACACACGAGAAAACCCACAGGTTGTAGGGTTGGCACTCACTGTACATCATGACACCAGGAACAAGGCGCTGATGGACCTCCTCCATGTACAGAACTACTGCGTATCACACAGCCGTGCCTTGCTCCTAGAAACAGCAATTGCCAATGCTGTTGTGGAAAACACAAAACAATTTGATGGATTGTATGTACCACCTTTCCTCAAGAAAGGTACATTTGTCTTCTTCGCTGTTGATAATACAGATTTTGCAGAGGACACTGTAGATGGCAAAGGCACCACACATGGCACAATCACCGCAGTGTATCAGAAGGCAGAATCAATCGCACCCAATTTGGAAGTTAGTAAGGCAAAAAACCTGTCGGTTGTCCCTTATCATGTACCCATCGAGCCTTGCAGTAAACCAAAACCTGGGCCAGTCAAGAGAGCAAAGGAATTCAAGGCGTGTTCCACAGGTGTTGCTGAATCCTATGAACTAACCAATCTTGGTTGGATGATTGCATCTGCTTTGTCTAGATCAACCGACAGTGAATCACAAAGCAGTATCCCAGGCTGGGCAGGCTACAAATCACTTGTGTCATCTAGTCAGTCACTGACTCAAGTCGGTGCCTTGCCTCTACTTCCAGAGGTCGCACATGAGTGGTCTACCATGCTGACTGTGATGTTGCAAGCGTCTCAGTTGAAGAGCTTGGCAGTTGGTGAAAACCACCCAACTGTCATAACCTTTGACATGGCCCTGTACGAGAAGGCAGTACAGTTGCTAGATGCAAGACCTAACTTGAAAAGAGAAGTTGTTCCGAGACTTGGGGAGCTGCATGCTGTGATGGCTGCACTGAGGGCACTCGGAGCCTCAATAGAAAATTCTGGCATAGATGATGCATGGATTGAGGCAGATGTATATGGGCCTGCTACAACGAGACAGATCCTCAAGTGCGGCCACTACAAGAGAGCACTCCGTGCACACATCCACACTTACATGGCTCTGTATGAACTTGCTCTAGAACAGTTCTTCACAGAGATGCCACAACTAAAAGAAATCTGCTCGAAACCAGCAAATGAATTGCAGGAAGCCTGCACAAACACAGCTTCTGGGACAAGTGATGGAGCAGAATGCATCAGAATTGCTAACACTCACCTGCTTCAAGTCTTGACCAACGAAGATGTCATTCAACAGCTGAAGAAGTGGGAAGCTCAGAAATCATCTAACGCTATGTTCAAGTCATTGATGAATTACCTCCACCGGGTTGAAACCATCTTGTTCTTTGTTGAAGCATCCAGAAATGCTGATCTCGTTCTCCATCTGGAGGCTGGAGAAGCACTCAGCAAGCTGTTTTTCGCAATGGATCGAATAAAATACAAACGCCTCTGGCCAAGGTACATCGCCGACATGCACGAAATGAAGACAAGCCATCCAGCAACATGGCGAGAACTTCAAGATGGAAACATATCTGTCACCAAGAGTGAGATTCCGTTCGTCTCAATAGGTGCAGACCATGCCTGCGAACATCTCAACAAGATGATGAAGGTTCATTCTGGCCTAATTGGCATTTCCAATAATGCGAATGCTAGGCAGCGGTTCTTCTTGGCTTCTCCAGAGATGTCGTGCCTCTCAACAGAGTTTAAAGGACAGTTCGGGCTTCAAGTAAACAAGCCAGAGGAACACCATGATGTACGACCCAGTGCTGTCAGGAAAGAACATGAAGCTGTTGACAAAATCAAGGCTGCAATACTGAGCCACGGGAATCCCTTTGCTGTTGAAGGTGATCAGCTATACAATTTCATCACACATGCATATGTACGACAAGAGTATGTTCCACAAATCTTGAACATTGATGACATCGGACAGAAGCTTTATGAAGATTATGTCACTGAACGTATCAATGGAGATGTTAGTCTCTGGGCACCAGTCAAAAAGCAGAACAACAAGATGTACATGTCTGGCAGCAAGAAACAAACTTTCAAGTTCCGTGACCAGACAGTTGACCTAAAAGAGACCAAAGATCTCTATGGTCGGCTGATGGTTCTCACCAGGTCGAGCAGGGACATCGATCAGAAGAATGCAGTTGGCAACTATGAGTTCACATTGACTCCGAGAGCACTATTTGCACCAGACGGCTCAATGCTGCCATGCACTGACAAGTCCAAGCTGATACACAGCCTTGAGAAGCTGGCAAAAACAGATGAAACCCAGGAACAGACAGAAGCTCTAGCGGCCAAAGAGCAGGATGATGACAGAGGTCCTGTATCATCATCTCCATCGTCGTCATCAAATCAAAAGATCGCCATTGTTGATGGAATGGTGCTTGTCCAGAAGATGACAAAGAAATCAGGGACAATCAGCACAGTCAAAGATCTAGCCCAGTGTTTCAATGACAGGCTCGTGAGCTTGACAGCAGGGTTCAGTGAGGTCATCCTGGTCTTCGATACATACAAACCTGACTCACTAAAGGAGGAAACTAGAGAGAGACGACGACAAGGAAAAGCTCCTATACAGTATCAGGTTGCAGATGATACGAACATCAAACACATCCTACTGGCACGGTTTCTATCGCACGAAAAAACGAAAGCAGATTTGACAGACTATCTCGCCAAAGCAACCCTTGATTACAACAAAAACTCACCTCAGTTAGTCATCACATCAGCATCAGGTCACACCAGAAGCAACAGAAACATGCACTTTGAAGACAACAATCACGAGGAGGCTGACACATTGATGATCTGCCTGGCAGCGGAGGCATCACAGCGGTGTCCTGATGCACAGCTAGTATTCTTCACTCCTGATACTGACGTCTTGGTTCTGGCTGTGGCACACTATGACAAGCTCTGCAAAAAGACATCTATTTTGATGGTATCAGGTACAGTCGAAATAGAGCCAATCTGGAGAGCTTTGGGCAAAGAAAAGGCGCAAGCTTTACCTGTATTCCACGCATTCACTGGAGCAGACAATGTTGGAAAATTCTCAGGAATAGGCAAAACAAAATGGTTTCAGCAGTATATGAAAGCTGACATGCACTTAGTCAGAGCACTGATGAAACTACCGGAGAAAGGTGACCTAACACAGGAGGTGAAAGACGTATTGGCCAAATTTGTGTGCTCAAGCTACTGTCCCAAGGGTATTCACATTGCAAGTATCCCTGATCTAAGATGGTATCTGTTTTGTAAACACCTAGCTGAAAGCAACAACTTACCTCCTACACTCGGTGCACTTGAGGAACACATCCAGCGTGTGCGGTTACAAAGCCGAGTATGGTGCCAAGCCAATGTTACGCAGCAACAGCCTTTTGACCCCCTGAAATTTGGTTACTATCAGGACAAAAGTGGCCAAATACTACCAGTCACCACAAAGGTTCCTCCCTTTGTGGTGACTGGCAGTATTTGGCCAGATGCCACTGCAAAACCAACTGTTCTACACAGAGATGTTCATGCAGAAGGAATAACTTGCCTTGCACAGAACTATGCTTGTGCGGCACAGAATGCGAAAACGATGCAGACTGTAATGTTGAATATGACACTGAGAGTGATGATGATGTGTAATGATGTGTCAAACTAAGATAGGAAATACGTCTATACGTATGCTGTTGTCACTACCAACAATTTGAGTGTGCATTTTTTCATGAAAATACAAACATAATTTCACAAACTTCTTCTTTTCTTGGTTTTTGGTGTTCATAAACACTAATTTGACATAAGCTTTGGATTCCTTGGGCCTGGAAACATAGGATTAGCATTTAGAATGAAGTTTCTATGTCAATTACAAGCTGAGATATTCGGAAATTTTTATTTTATGGCGGCCATTTTGAAAATCCAAAATGACGGCTATGCAGGCATCTGCGCAAATGTAAACATTGATTTTCAGATTCCTGATGCCATAAGCTTTCCAAAAATGCACTGGCTTGCTAATCTCCATAAATTTTGAACGAAAGTGTTTTTATTGACATAGTGAACCGGACTAATCGCCTTAACGGCACTCCTAACCTAGCTTGAATCGTTGACAGAATACAGAACTGTGTTGCAACATCGCTACACAGAGAGAACCTCTTTCGACTCCTATTCATTGTTTTCAATATTGTAATTACTTATTTCCTGTATAGTGTATAAACGTTTGCGTGCGTGAAATAATTAAGAGGCTAAATTTTTAATTAAAGAGAAAATTTGATACTTAAAACTATTGACTCGTGGGTATAACTTTTCATTCTTACATTCTTAGCAGGCGTTTGTCTTTTCACCAAAATGTTAGACTTAATCATTTAGTCTGCTGTATTCGTAGACATAAAAACCTATTTTATTTGCATATGAATTAAATTGTACACAGCGAACATATGAGACGTAGGCAATGCGAACCACCGTTTCCCTATAAACCAGGCGAAGACACTGAGGTCGAGGGTTCGACTCCCGATGACGCAGGTTAATAATACAGGAGTTTGCACATGTGTGATTATCTTGTGATAGTTTCTTAAGTCGTGAATGCACGATCTACTGTATAATCCTACCATAAAAAGTAAAAAAGCAATCTATTCTTACTCGCTCTTTACGCAATTTTAGCCGATTCAGACAAGAATATTTCATTGTAAAGGTACAGAGCTCATAAATTATGTCAAAGGGATTCTTTTACTGGTCATTTGATAAACACATGAGAATGTGGTATAAGACAATAAAAATAAACTCTCTCTCTCTCTCTCTCTCTCTCTCTCTCTCTCTCTCTCTCTCTCTCTCTCTCTCTCTAAATATTTTAAGAACTTACCAAAAGATATATTGTATAAAATAATGAAAAAGTAGCATTTCCATCCTCTAATAAAGGTATATCTATATAGAAACATTTAAAGCGTACACGACATTGAATCCCACAAGGAAAAAGAAAAATGATTCCGTAATTTTTCGTGATCCACGCCCAGATGATGTATTGACCCATGGTTCGGGTGCCATGTAGGCACCCTGTCATATGATTTTAGATGTTGTGTTGAGGTGAAACATACCATCCCATATTATTTTCAGATCTCCGAAAGGTTTTTACAGAAATCTTGCATAATTACGTGTTAAACTCATGTTTTTTTTCAGTTTCGCATACAATGTTTAAGATCTTTAAATCCCTTATATATATATATATATATATATATATATATATATATATAACTGCAATGACCACGCAGTATATAAAGGGCATTGGTTTCTGCCCTATGTGGGAGAATTTCGATTTGTGATTAATTGAGGTCCGTAGCATAATGGTAGCGCGTCCAACCGGCAATTGGAAGGCCCTGGGTTCGATTCCCGGGCGGTTCGCCTCATTTTTCATTTATTCGTTATCTCTCCTCCTCGTGTGCAGAAACGTTCCTTAATACTTATGTCGTTTCTATTCATTTATATACTGCGTGGTCATTGCAGTTATATGCGCATATTCACGATTTGCGAGGGTGCCCTCTCAGGGCATTGGTTTCTGCCCTATGTGGGAGAATTTCGATTTGTGATTAATTGAGGGCCGTAGCATAATGGTAGCGCGTCCAACCGGCAATTGGAAGGCCCTGGGTTCGATTCCCGGGCGGTTCGCCTCATTTTTCATTTATTCGTTATCTCTCCTCCTCGTGCGCAGAAACGTTCCTTAATACTAAATGTCGTTTCTATTCATTTATATACTGCGTGGTCATTGCAGTTATATGCGCATATTCACGATTTGCGAGGGTGCCCTCTCAGGGCATTGGTTTCTGCCCTATGTGGGAGAATTTCGATTTGTGATTAATTGAGGGCCGTAGCATAATGGTAGCGCGTCCAACCGGCAATTGGAAGGCCCTGGGTTCGATTCCCGGGCGGTTCGCCTCATTTTTCATTTATTCGTTATCTCTCCTCCTCGTGTGCAGAAACGTTCCTTAATACTTATGTCGTTTCTATATATATATATATACTGTATATATATATATTATATTATATTATATTTTTTTATTCGTGAATTTTCCATTTTATTTTGAAAGTTTAATTAAAATATACAACGAAGGGTAAATATTATCATAATAATTTAATTTTTAATGAGTAGATAATGCATGTAGAATTAGTTAATTTCATCAATATAATTTTCATCGAATATTACCGTAAACAAGCTAGAGTTAGCTTACCCGTATTCTGAATCTTCGCGTCTCTGCATTGGTATGCGTGGACCATCAGAATTCGGGGATTCGTCCCCTGCAGGAGGACAAATATGGTGAGCCATCATATCTTGAGATGGCGGTCTACATCTCGCGTATAGCCACTCGGGTTCTGAACTTGATGGCGATAGTATGGGGGATGCTTGTAAACGGTTTACGTCACATTTTCCATGAAATTGCCACATCTTTTGACTAAGAGTTGTATGTATTTTATATAGAAATTTATGAAAGATCTATTGATTTTCATAAAAATATCATTGTAATTATAGTTTTAAAGACAGAAGTGTTATACCTTGGTGTCTTTCTGGGTGGCGTATCATCTGTGGAGAATGACTCCTCTCTACTCTGTCGCAGTGGCGGATTTACTCAAGAAGGTGTTTAAGTGCTTGGATGTGGCCCCTCAAATATACGAATTGAATCGCTGAAATACAAGGTAATAATAATATGAAATTTCGCTACTAATAATTCATTTTTACAGTAGCATAAATATTATCATCGCATTCTATTAATTATTGTTCTCAGAATGAAATAATAAGTATGCAATTAATATATACTCTGCTTTAATACGGTTATCTTAAAACAGATAACACTGTACTATACTTCACATGAAACCTTTCCAAAACGTATTGCTAATTAAAATGTATGCATAAATTCACCGATATTTCTGATACAAAGAGGCTGACAATATATAGAAAGAAACAGTTTTGTCTAGTATATTGTTCTTCATGAAATTAAACACATTTATGAAACGCCAATTGATACATGATTATTGAATAATTATTGACAAGTAATTAAAGTATGGTATATATTTAATACACATAATAATAAAATAAACATATCTTTACGATAGAACTTTTTTAATTGACTACTTTCAAGCTCCTTTAAAGGACGCAGAATTATTAACGAACCTTGAGCGTTTTTTGCTCTTCTTTAAGCGTTGACTCCGCCTCGTAGGCACTATGACACCGTCATTATCGCTCTCTTCACCGCTCAAATCGGCAAAATAGTACGTATCCTCGTCAGTACTGGAATAACAGTAAGTAAAAACAAGAGTATAATAACTGTACTTATGCCGATTATACATAAATGTGCCGTATGTCCTTCGGTCCTTTAAAAATGTTAGCTACGTGAAATGTACCATTTCCCTCTAGTACATCGTGAATTTAAATTAGACCAGTATACAGGAATTAATATTTTAAAAAAAAGTAAATTTTAAAATTCTAGAATGATTTGTCGTCATTACACAATCAAAAACGTACGTTAGAACGAACATTCAATACAAAATGTATGCAATAAATATATAACAAATACATTACTCATCTACAATTTCAATGATAAAGATATAAGTTTACCAAAAAAAAAGCAACCTACCTTTCTTTATAACCAATGTTGTGGAAAGCGGCCATGTTGTATCAACGACCTTCTGGTTCTGTGACAAACATTGATCTGACGTAAGTACGGTTTCAGTCGCTATGCATATATGCACTTTGTACCCCAAAGGAATTCTGATAATGACTTACCCATACATCATGGAGTATACCCACTCCCTCGCAGGAAAGATCTCCGATAGGCATATATATATATATATATATATATATATATATATATATATACAGCTTTACAAATGCCTGATGGTAAGTTTTGGAGTATATATACGCACGTAACAACGCTTAATGATCTGTTTGCTTTGATTTCACTGATTGACTAAGTCACTTCATCAGAAGCTGGTAAGCTAAAGAAAACATATTTCAAAGACTGGTTAGTTTTATATTCACAACTAGGTTTATCTATCAGCAGACAATTAAAGTAAAGATGTGTATTCGTATTCTCTCTTTCAAAATATAAATTAATAACCACGCAGTAAATATACTAATATATATATATATATATATATATATATATATATATATATATATATATATATATATATATATATATATATATATATTGACTATTTAATTATGAGCTTAATTCACATTCTTTCTCGAGAAAGTAAACGATATCTTTAATTCGTTTCCGGTCAATAAATTAATTTACATACGAAATAATTTAATACTATAATTTCTTTTCACGTCATTTTCAGAACCATGGAGAAGCAAGCACCTGAAGGCCGTTTGATAATAACCGATTCCCAGATAGAACGCATAAGAATGCCGGTTGCAGATGTCGACGAGAACGTCGAAATGCTAATACAGTAACGATTGATCATAATCTTAGAAACCATACCCGTCCATATTATACACTCGTATTTTAAAAGTGCACTCATTAGAATTTCATGCCCTTTTTATGTATGAATATGTTAATTAGTTAAAACCTTTCACAATAACGCTGTGTTCTTTGTTTCCAGGAGTTACCTTATAAAGCCTTATACGGGCCTTATACGGGCCTTATACGGGCCTTATACGGCCTTATACGGGCCATCTGATAAGTTAGCAGACAATGGCAGCGACGATGACAATATTGTGGAGTTCTCAGCGGAAGAGCTAACAATTATCGATGAAATAGAAAAATTCGAATATGCTGAACAGCCTCCACGCGGTAGCATATTTGACACGGCCCCAGAAGCGCCCCGCATCACCGAACGTTTGCAGAATGTTTCTTTATTTGAGCGTCGGATTGTATCATCCAGCGAACCAACCGTAGAAGACAACACATCTATTATTGAATATACGACAGAAGACGTGAAAATTATACATGCTATGGAGCTAGGCGGAATGGCTAAACCTCCACTGTACGGGTGTGTTACTGATCCGTCACATGTGAATATCGAAGTTATTGATCTAACCTCAGACGACGGTGAACAGAATCCGTGAGTAACTTTTTTATATTTTCGGTAAATTAACAATAAACTGCATCACAAAGTATAAGTCAAAACAAAAATATTCTGATAAGATTTGTGTGGTGTACGTAATTTAGAATTGGTTGAGATACTCCGAAATCTGCCGATAAATATTGTATGATTTAAATAAAACTTATTTGCATACGTTTTATATACGGGATACGCAATTTATCAAAATAGTATATTAGGTTGTGAATGCGTTACAAATTTTTGGGACGTAAAATAACTGCGTAGGAATGCAATGTTGAAAATAAATAACGGAAAAAAAGTACCCAAATTTGGCTAGCTTTTTTAATCACTATTTATGCGCTCTATCAACTGGTATTTTCCGGGTGAATTGAGATTCGAGAGTTTTCTTTTTTATTTTACGTTTTTCCATACTATATATATATATATATATGCTTTCCCATGCTATAGAAAATAAATATTTTTTCCCCTACAACAGAGCTCAGTGTGAAGTTAAAACGTCTTCAGCAACTCAGCATCCGAAACAATCTGTTATCTCTCCTGCGACGGCAACACGTGATGGTGCAAAATCAGGCGCGCTAACTAGAGCCAACGAGAGTGCAGATGGTTAAACAAGCCTTGTACATCGGTTGATACACATATATCCATCAATGGTAGTGCACTCTCTAATTCGACGTCCATTACTTAGTACATAATTGTCTTATTTCGTGTACAGTAATTTTACAATAAGGATCTTTTAAAGGAAAAAGTTCAATATTAATTCGTTTATACCAACCGTGAAAAACATTATTACTATTCCGTATGAGTTAAGAATATTGTTCTATTCTCACACCCATAGGAAACGGAAGCTGGATGCTAACAGATAGAAAGCATGGACGAATTTCAGATTCCACCAAAAAAGAGCCCAAGCCGTCTCAGAAGGAGTAAAAAAATCTATCATACAGGTTTGACAGACGATGAGTGTGAATGGTGAAAATTATCACACAGATTGTTGTCTGTCCACGTTAATATTTGATGAAAATCATATTGATGAAATTAATTAATTCTACATGCATCATCTACTCGTTAAAAATTAAATTATTATATTATTTACCCTTCGTTGTATATTTTAATTACACTTTCAAAATAAAATGGCAAATTCACGAAAATCAACAGTGTATCTCGTTAAATGTGTATATATGAATAGAAAAATATAAAATATATATGTGTATGTGTATATATATAATATATATACATATATATATATATATATATGTTGTGTGTGTGTGTGTATGTGTGTGTATCTATATATATATATATATGGATTTTAAAGATCTTAAATATTGTATGCGAAACTGAAAAAAACACGAGTATAACACGTAATTATGCAAGATTTCTGTAAAACCTTTCGGAGATCTGAAAATAATAGGGGATGGTAGTTTCACAACCTTCAGACAACAACAAACATCTAAAATCATATGGCAGGGGCCCTACGTGGCACCCGAACCACCGGTCAATACATCATCTGGGCGCGGATCACGAAAATCATGGAATCATTTTTTTCTTTTTCCTTGTGGGTTTCAGTGTCGTGTACGCTTTAAGTGTTTCTATATAGATGTACTTTTGCTAGAGGATGGAACTGCTACTTTTTCATTATTTTATAAAATATATCTTTTGGTAAGTTCCTAAAATATTTGTGTGTGATACAGAGAGAGAGAGAGAGAGAGAGAGAGTGTGAGTTTATTTTTATTGTCGTATACCGCATTCTCATGTCTTTATCAAATGACCAGTAGAATCCCTTTGACATGTTTTATGAGCTATGTACGTTTACAACGAAATATTCTTTTCTGAATCGGCTAAAATTGCGTAAAGAGCGAGCAAGAATAGATTGCTTTTTTACTTTTTATGGTAGGATTATACATCCTGCATTCACGACTTAAGAAAATATCACAAGATAATCACACATGTACAAACTCCTGTATTATTAACCTGCGTCATCGGGAGTCGAACCCTCGACCTCAGTGTCTTCGCCTGGTTTATAGGGAAACGGTGGTTCACATTGCCTACGTCTCATATGTTCGCTGTGTACAATTTAATTCATATGCAAATAAAATAGGTTTTTATGTCTACGAATACAGCAGCCTAAATGATTAAGTCTAATATTTTGGTGAAAACATAAACGCCTGCTAAGAATGTAAGAATGAAAAGTTATATCCACGAGTCAATAGCTTTAAGTATCAAATTTTCTCTTTAATTAAAAATTTAGCCTCTTAATTATTTCACGCACGCAAACGTTTATACAGGAAATAAGTAATTACAATATTGAAAACAATAAATAGGAGTCGATACAGGTTCTCTCTGTGTAGCGATGTTGCAACATAGCCCTGTATTCTGTCAACGATTTAAGCTAGGTTAGGAGTGCCGTTAAGGCAATGATGGTTTAAGTTATTTGGTATTCATTATAATTAATATAAAAGAAACTGAAAAAAATGCTATGCAAAATGATGTAGAATGTAGGTCTAAGTTTAACTAAAATAGACCTTTTTAATTATATATATATATATATATATATATATATATATATATATTATATATATATATAGGTAGAGAGAGAGAGAAATTATTTTTATTGTTTTCTTTCTAAAGAAAGTGTCGCATATGGGGTTTATCAAATAAAATAATCAGTGAAAGATTCCATTTGACATGTTTTATGGAACTCGTGCACCTTTACAACGAAATATACTCGGGGAATGTGAAAATCTATTCGAAAGCAATAAATGAGCTTCCCTGATTCGCTTAAAATAACGGATGTGGCTTGGAATATTATCTAAGCGGAAGATAAAATGAATGTGCTATACGATGTTAAGTAACGTTTACTTAAGAACTGAAATTAAAAATATTTCCTTTTCTCTTATACTTATTTACCGTAGGGGTTCACACAAATATACGAGAAATGCAAAGCGGTGTGTTACATCTTTCGTTCCGAGGTTTTGAGAAACCGCAACACGGAAAATGCGTTTAAATGTGAGATTAATAGCGGTATGGTGAAATTTCGATATAGACGATGTACAAAATGTGTGTGTGTGTGTGTGTGTGTGTGTGTGTGTGTATTACATCTCTCGTACAGCGTTGGTACGATCTGCGGTCACTAACCGACCTAATTTTATATTACTGTGGTACGTTCTTACAAAGATGTAGCTTTTACTGAATATAAATTTTAATGATAATTCCATGTGATTTTCGTTTTTTCTTTGTGGAGTGTATTTCTTGTATTACTAATTAAATAATGGGTGTATCCTGGGCCGAGATTAGTTGAGTTTCTTTTTGAAATTTTCCTTTTACGATCTACCGAAATCTTAAAAACTAAAACTAACTTTTATTTTTATTCTGAGTGCAATTCGTGTCTCCCGTCCTGGTTCAGCTTCAGTATTTCTTGTACTACTATTATTCTTGACTACATATATACACAATGTATAAACCTCAAGATCTGATACCTGAAAAAAAATTATAAATAATTTATCTGTGAGGGAAACAAATCTTTAATTTAAGGGATTCTAGTGTTTAAGATGCTGGGTGCTGATGGAACGTGAATCGCGTTAAACTATAGGTCTAAGGTGGAATGATACATTTGGTGCGATGCGTATTTTCAACACGAGTACGTGAATTATAAGAAGCCTACAATATTCTACGTTTTTTAAATGTGCTTGTAACAATGTGCTGAATTAGGAATTAGGTTCTCCAGCCCCGTGTTTATTCGAGAAGTAGAGCACTATATATATATATATATATATATATTATATAATATTATATATATATATATTAAGGTGAATTTTAGTCCATATTTTTGTATTTATTCTGCGTGAAATTATGTGATGTCCTTTACAACGAAAAGAAGTGTTACAGTTTTTTTATAAAAATCTTGCGGCAATAGGTTTAAATGTATTGCTTAAAACATCAGATGCGTTATTTAGAATAGAGTATTTTTTCCTTTTTTTAATCATCAAAGACGTTAAGCCTAAAGTACGTGAACTAATGACTTAGATTTAGTAAGCGAGAGAGAGGTCCCCATTCCTGACAGTGTGTGTGTGTGTGTGTGTGTGTGTGTGTGTGTTCCGTCCTCAGTTCGTAGTTTATTGAGAATTAATTTTATCTGAAAACAAGAAGTTTCGTATCTTAAAATAAAAAGAGAATTAAAAAATTAATTAATACTTTGTTTCCCCCATAATAATAATAATAATAATAATAATAATAACAGAGTCGATGAAAAAGAATAACACACACACGTTTGCAAATTTGGGCAACCGCAGTTATATATATATTTATATATATATATATATATATATATATATATATATATATATATATATAATATATAATGTCTTTTCATTTTCGTACAATTTTTTTCGTTGGTGTGAGTAATCAATAAGTATGATTGTAATTGGTGAGACAGACACGGATCAATTTGAAAATTTCCCCCTCACCGTCTTTCCTGAGGATAAATAGGTATCCTGGGTGACCTAGTGGTTAAGTATATTTTAAAAGCTTTTGCTTAAGTCATAGAAGTCGGGGTTACTGTAAAGTTTTCATTTTAATATTAATGTATAATTTAAAGAGTCTAGCGTGTTTCTCGTGGGACTCGTTTTGCGTCTAAATAAATCATTAAACTGATTTAAAATGTATAGTGAGTTAATGGATCAGAGTACAATATAAACAATCCTGTGTATTTCTTTTATTATCAATATTGGTATTCGTTTAATAATTAGGTCTTTTACCATGCAAAATATGGAGAACGTTTTGCCTGTCTCTTGTGGGTAGTGTAAAGCTTTCGCTTAGTTAACTATATTGGTTAGACACAGAGTAATGACAAAAGTAAATGCGTAATTTACTTACAAATTATTAATATTATAAATAACCTATATTTGTAAAACGTTTAAAAAATTACTAATTGGAATTGAGAAAATTTAATAGGGATAATTGAAGTGGAAACATTAAGATTGAAAATCTTCTGTACAAGTAATAAGTTTCGACTGAATGCTTGCTTGCATGCCCTCGTGCTTCTGTATTGAGTATTTTAGGAGTTTTGCTTTGTAGTTGTAACTGGATTATTTTATCTCTGCTCTTTATTGAAGTTATAATTCCTACAAAACATGGGCTCGACAACGTAGATAGAGATAGATTTTCCTTCGTTCTGTAACAGAGCGAGTACCCGCCCAACCCAGGAGCCATAAATGCTGGAGTGAGTCATAGCCTCAGCGTCAGAGTCAGACACTGTACGGCTAAGATAACAGGAAGGCTTACAGGATATTACCCTTAATTCGACGGAATTATAAATCATTTTCTTGTTCCGGTAAGTGGTAAACGTGTATTGTGAATTATTAGCTACTGTATACTTGAAGCAGCGTGTGAGTTACGCATCGAAAAAAGAATTCCGTAAAAGAACTTTTGCTGGCGTGAGAAATTTATTGTTATAAAGCTAACATGGGATTCATTCCGAGTTTTTTGAGAGCGATTTCTTCAACGGTTACAACAATAAAAGTAGAAAAATTGGCTGGTAGATAAATGGGCACCCTGGTTGCTCGGTAATAATAAACCCTCGATTGGAAAGGAATGTTTATAAACTTGTATTTAAGAAGGATGTGGCTAACGACGATATCTTTGTGCGTGCTTTTGAATGAATTCGTTTAAAGATAACTTACCGACCGAAAGTACAGCGGTGTACAAAAATAGTATTGAAAGAAATGAAGGCCATTTACATCGAGTATGGGAATCTCTATAACTTGAGCGGCGCGATGATGTTAAATCGTATTTACTGCGTAGTGCAAAGCAATAATGATGTGACTGTCGACTCGATCACGTTCGAGTTTAGTGCTTTGCGCAGTAGAACAAAGTGAATGTATTTTGATGTATATTTATTTTCAAATTATTTAATTATTTAACATAATTGTATGTGTGTATATATATATATATATATATATATATATATATATATCTCTCCTGTGTGTGTGTATATATATATTTTTTTTTATCCTGAACTGGGGGAATCATCTGCTCAATATAATGAGTGCATACGTCCCGCAAATTGGATGCACAGAAGAAGAGAAGGAAGCCTACTCGAGTTCGCTGGAAATAGAAATGGAGAGTGTGCTAGAAAATGAGAGAGTGGTAGTTGGTGCTGACCTGAATGGACACGTAGGAAATAACAGTGATGTTATGGAAAGAGTACATGGAGGACATGGTTTGGGAAAGGCAAATCGCGAAGGTGAGAGAGTGTTGGACCTGGCTGTCTCTTTTGATATGGCAATTGTAAACACATACTTCAGAAAGAGGAACAAACATTTGATAACTTACAAGAGCAGAGGTAGAACGTCACAGGTTGACTACCTAATCTACAGAAAGTCACAATTGAGTGAAGTTAAGAACTGTAAAGTGATTCCAGGAGACCATGTAACACCACAGTTTAACACCACAGAGTTTAAAGAGCGGGTGCTGAGCGAGACCAGTACGCCAGAAGATGTACAAAACTGGTGGCAACATAATGCAAATGTAATACAGGTTAGATGGAAAGAATATTTTGAGGAACTATTAAATGAGGAAAACCCTAGGTTGGTCCATGAGGATGGACTACCGAATATGGCAATGACGAGGAAGGTGGAAAGAGCGGAAGTGAAGAAGGCATTGGATAAAATGAAGAGTGGTAAAGCAACGGGTCCTGATGAGATACCGGCAGAGGTATGGAAGGCACTTGGCGATGAAGGAGTGGATCTCCTTCATGATCTTATGGAAAAGCTCTGCGACCAAGAGGTGGTCCCGGAGGAATGGCCTGCCAGTATCATAGTACCCATATTCAAAGAGAAAGGGGATATACAGGAATGCTCAAATTATAGGGGCATCAAGCTGATATCGCACCATGAAGGTGTGGGAGCGAATTGTGGACTTAAGGCTGAGGGAGGAGGCAGGCGTGTCGACAGAGCAATTCGGTTTTATGCCCGGACGAAGTACGTCTGATGCTATTTTTGCATTACGACAGTTGGAGGAAAGGTACAGGGAAGGACAGAAGGCGTATGATAGAACACCGAGACAAGAGGTTTGGAGGTGCCTGAGGGAGAAGTTGGTCCCAGAGAAGTACGTCAGATTGATTCAGGAAATGTATAGAGGGGTTACGACGAAAGTGAGGTGTAGTGTTGGTGTGACGGAGAGTTTTGGAGTTGGGGTTGGTCTGCATCAGAGGTCAGCACTGAGTCCATTCCTATTCAACGTGGTGTTGGATGTGTTGACTGAGGAGGTTAGAGGGGTTGTTCCTTGGTGCATGATGTATGCCGATGATGTAGTGTTGCGCGCAGAGACAAGAGAGGAGGTAGAACAACAGCTAGAAAATTGGAGGGAGGCATTGGAAAGTAGAGGTATGAAAGTTACTCGGAAGAAGACTGAATATCTGAGATGTAATGTACAACCAGATGAAAAAGGGGGAGTGATGTTAAACGGTGAACTGATCAAACGGGTAGATCGTTTTAATTACTTAGGATCAACAATCGAGGCAAAGGGGGGAGCAGAGGGAGAGGTGAATCGTAGGATACAGTCGGGATGGAGGAGCTGGAGAGAGGTGTCGGGAGTTCTCTGTGATCGTAGGATGCCGGTGAAGCTGAAAGGGAAGGTTTTCAAAACAGTGGTTAGGCCAGCCATGTTGTACGGAATGGAGACGGTGCCAATGAAGAAGACCAGTGACAGAAAGATGGATGTGGCTGAAATGAAAATGTTGCGATGGATGTGCGGTGTAACTAGAAGGGATCGAATCAGAAACGAACGCATTAGAGGAACAGTGACAGTAGCAGAGGCGTCAAGAAAAGTCCAAGAAACCAGACTGAGATGGTATGGGCACATGATGAGAAGAGAGGAGGATTACGTGGGACGTAGGGCGCTGGAAATGGAGGTGCCGGGACGGAAAAGAAGAGGTAGACCGAAGACGAGGTGGAGGGATTGCGTGGCGACAGACATCCGGGAGACAAATTTGGACGAGGACGTGGTGCGTGACAGAAGTGAATGGAGGAGACTCATCAAGAACAGCGACCCCATATAGAGATGGGATTTAAGCTGCAGAAGATATATATTTCTCCTGTATTGATGGTTATACTATTTTTTATTTCATTTTTTGATCATATATATTCCATCGTATGTATAGGATTGTTTATTTATTTTCTATATATTTCGTGAAATTTATTCCAATAATTCGTCTAAATAAACAGAATGATGTAATTGTGTTTTATTTATTTCGGTTTAATTGTATTTCTTTTATTGTTAATATTGGGTTTCGTTTAAATAATTAGTTCTCTTGCTGAACAAGTTTAAGGAGAAAGTCGCTCTTGCCTTTAATAAATAAGTAATTCAAATAAATGGTGTATCTGCCAACTCTCCTCATATAAATAAAAACATTATTTGGCAACTCATGTACATAAAATTAAAATAAGTGGTGGTATCTAGCAACTCACCCTATAAGGTATACCTGAACATAATTAAATTAAAAAACATTATTTGGCAACTCATCTAAATAAATAAATATATAACGCTCTCTGGTAACCCCTCCATATATAAATAAGTGATATCTGGCAACTTACGACCCTCTATATAACAGATGCGGATCTCCCGGACGCTCATAATGCGTCTGGCTGGAGCCAGGCGAACACCCCTCTTCTTCTTAGGTTAAGGCTTAGGTTAGGTTTCCCTTTGGGAGGTGAGGACATCCCACCTTCTCCCACAAAGACCTCCTCCTTCTCCTTTCTCTTCCTCTCTTAGATTAAGGATACCCCTTTGAGGGGAGGTCATTCTCCCTTCTCCCCCCGAAGATCCCTCCCCCTTTGCAGCATTAACTTGTTGCATAACCCCCTCCCCTTCATTGCATAACCCTCTCCCCTTCATTGCGTAACCCCCTCCCCTTCATTGCATAGCCTTGCAACATTTCCCCTCCTCATTTGCAACACCTTGCAACATTGGCCAACATTGCATTGCAACATTCTTGCACGCGTCCAATTTTCGCCCATACTACTCGCCTTAATATACAGTATACTCTATCTGCACGATACAACTCAGAATGGTCACCTGAGAAACTGTTATGTTACACAGACTGCGTATGGAATAAGGAACTCTTGTTGGAAAATTATATCATGATCCGGTTATGACGCGTTGCTCACGTTGGGCTTCTATTACGATAAAGAAAAACTTTAGTATTTGTCATTTACCATTATTTATTCAGACTATAGTGCATTTAATTTTCCCAGAAGGATTCCTTGTTCCATGCATGGTCTGCGTGTAACATTATATATACGAGTATTAGGGATGTACCAAATACTAAAATTCACCGAATACCGAATATTTGGTGCAAAACTATTCGGTCGAATACCGGATTCCGAATATTAGTTTTATTTGGCTTATTAGGCGTCACTATAAAAAAAACTGAAGCCTCTATCAGTTTGACAGCACATAGAATTAATAGTAAATGTGAGCAAAAGCAGCATGTTTAGCCACTAAAAATCTGCCAGATTCCCATACTCATGAAAAATTTGCAACTGCATTCACTTCTATATTGCAAGAATGGTCAATAAAGAGCGATCGTGTGCATGCAGTTGTGCACGACAGTGGCTGTAATATTACTAAAGCTGTTAGCGTTCTCAAAATTACTCCTGTTGCTTGTGCGACTCCTACTTTAGCACTTGCAGTTGATGAAGCCCTTCTTAGCCAGAAGTCTGTTTCAGAGATATGTGCAGGGGCGTCGATTGTTGTAAAATAGTGCGGGGGGAGGACACTTCGCCTTCAAATAGCGAATCAAACAATACTCTGAGTAGCTGTTGCGTGTAATATATCAATGTCGTAATTTACCATTTATCCGTTTTTTGTATTTTTCTCAGCATGTTGAAAAAACTCAATTGTATTTAATCATTTCGTCTTTCTTTATTTAAACATTTTTTTTGCAGAAATAAGAAACGCAATACAAACTATTTATAATATTTAACCTTTCATGTAACATAATTTCACATATATGTTTAACCGAAATAAATCTTTTATTACCTGTAGACAACAGAGGTCAATATAAATAAACTGATAACAAACTATGTTCATGAAATATATGATATATAACTGAACTATTTCTCTGTACGAATATTATGAGCGTCACTGTATGTTCGTTCTCTTCAGGATGCTCTGTATTTCTCCTGTATCTAGTGATCTTCTCTATATCCAATAGAGGAGCTTAGCGAATTTATTCCTGCAGCTTTTAATCAGTGTAGCCTTCCATTTGTCCGGACCTGCTGCTGAGTGTGCTTTTAGTTTCCCTATAGCTCAGTGTGAAGTCAAAGCACGCTAAGCTTTCCCGTTGTAATTCTTCAAAGAACGCATTTCTATCGCATATTAGTTTATCAATTTTGGGAATAGTGAAAGCTGATTCACACTGATCTCTCAGTGCTTCAGATACTTTTTTTTAGATAATTGGTTAATGCCTTGTTTTAATTTTTCGATATATATATATATATATATATATTATATATATATATATATATATATATAGGTACGTGGGAGAATTACAAGGCTTGAATCGTGGAGGCCTTTGGTGTAATGGTTAACATATCCGACCGGCAATCGGATGATTCCGGGTTCGATTCCCGAGAGGTGCCTCATTTTTCATTGCCTGTTTTCTCCTCTCCTCTTTTGCACACACTTCTAACAAGCGTCGTTCTTTACATTATATATAGTGTGTCGTTTGCAGTTGAAATATATATATATATATATATATAAAACGCCTTGAGATTTGAACATCAATAACTTCAAAAATATGCAGTTCACACTTCCAGAATTTACATAACTTTTACCTCAATCTCTTGATAAGTCGTCATAAAAATTTCAGACCTCTACATAAAATACTTTTTCTACAGCTGAGGGAACAATGAGGTATGGTGAAAAAAAACGAATATCCTAAATCCTAAATGTGTATAGCTGTACCTGACAACTATTCTAAGACTTGTAGTAGTTTCCTTAGCCTATGGATAATCAATCTGTTAGTCTCTGAAAAACGTCAGATGATATAGGCTACGCCCTTCATAAATACTGTTTTTTAAACTTACCTTTCAAATTATGGTTCTAACTAACGGTGAAAAAGCGGTGATTGAAAAGTGTTTCTTGGAAACAAGATGGACTCGGGCAAGAATTTTTAGGGAATTTCCAGAAATAACTTGTAATGTTACGTCTGTGAATAGACTAATTAAAAAACTTAAAGCAACCGGTTCGACGTTATGGAAGCGTGGAAGTGGTCGGTCTAAAACAGTTTACACTCAAGACAATATAGCAATGATCGAAATGATGAGCCTATCTCAAGAGGATCGACCTGGGTCACACTGCTCTCAGAGGAAAATTGCAAGAAATTTAGGTATCAGTCGAAGTTCCATACAAAGAATGCAGAGAACGGTACGGACTTAAAGCATTTAAAAGGATCCGTGTTTCAAGACGTGACAGCAATGTAAGAGCTAAAAGAAAAATTCGTTGTAGAAAATTGCTTGATAGATTTTCGTCCAATGATGTTAAAAAAATAATTTTTACAGATGAAAAAGATTTCACCATCGGGATTGCTCGAAACTCCCGGAACGATGTTGTTTATGCTCGGCGTAAGAAGACATTCCTCCATCGAGTCTTTACCACTAGATAAGTCGGTTTTCCAAAAAAATCATGGTATTAGCAGGTGTATCGTGGAATGGAAAGACGAAAATTCATTTCATTTCAGAAAATAGAAAAATTAATTCAGAAACCTATGTAAATCTCTTAGAGCTGAATCTTTTGCCTGATTGTCGGCGTCTGTATTATGGAAACGATTTCATACTCCAACAAGATGGTGCTACAGCTCATACTAGCAACTTAACACAGGATGATCTACAACAGAACGTAGTCAACTTCATTGGAAAAAACGACTGCCCCCCGCAATCACCTGATTGCAATCCTATGGATTATTGCATATGGAACACTCTAGCAGAGAAGATTTATGAAGGTCAAACAGAAAAGTTTACAGAAATGCAATTAAAGAAAAAAATACTCGAATGTTGGGACAAAATAACATGAGCAGAAATCAGAAAATGTATCATGTCGTGGAAGAAAAGGTTAAGATTAGTTTGTAAGCAGGACGGCGGACATATTGATCATATTTGTTGATAAGATGTGAATAATAAAAAATTTTCAGTTTATGATATTAATTTTTTCACCATACCTCATTGTTCCCTCAGCTGTGGAAAAAATATTTTATGTAGAGGTCTGAAATTTTTATGATGGCATACCAATAGATTGAGGTAAAAGTTTTGCAAATTTTGGAAGTGTGAAATGCATATTTTTGAAGTTATTGATGTTCAAATCTCAAGGCGTTTTATTTGGGCCACCCGATATATATATATGTGAGTGGGTATATATATATATATATATATATATATATATATGAGATATTCCGCGCAAGACGAGAGAGAGAGAATGAAACAAATGAAAAAATGAGGTAACCACCCGGGAATCGGACCCGGGATCTTCCGATTGCCGGTCAGATGCGATACCATTACACCATGGGCCTCACTCTTCCAAATGCCGTAATTCTTCTACATACTCGCAGAAACCAATGCCCCAAGGATCCACTCATGGCTAGTCTACCTAACTGTGTTCGTAATTGTGTATTGTGCATGTCCTCCGTGGTGGCGGATGGGACCTACAATTTTACGTGGGTTCCGAACCACAAAGCCTTAATTTTACTACCTTAAACTATACCCAATCTTTCAACATATGCGTCTAATCGATTTTTAAACATGTTTATAGACGTGCTACTAATTACTTCTACCGGCAAACTATTCCAGCTATTTACTATTCTATGCGTAAAAACGTTTTTGCCAACTGCTGTCTCGAACCTTCTACTTGTCAACTTACACCCGTTATTTCAAGTTCTATTATATTGAGATACTTCGAAAAAGATATCTCTATCTACGTTATCAAACTCATTCATAATTTTGAAAACCTGGATTAGATCACCCCTTAGCCTCTTAGTCTCGACTCGAGTGTAATCAATTTTAACTCCTTAATTAAGTCTATCCTCGTACGACTTTAACCTAAGCGACCGAATCATCTTAGTTGCTCGTCTTTGAACTCTTTCGATTTTGTCTATATCTTTGCGCATATGCGATTCCAAAATTGGATCGCGTACTCCAAATGGGGTCTAACTAATGACTTATAAAGAGGAACTATAATATTGCGCGATTTGTACTCAAAATTCCGAGCTATAAAACCTAACACTTTGTTCGCTTTATTGACCGCTGCTGTACTTTGTTTCGCTACTTTTAAGTCACCAGTGACTATAACTCCTAAATCTTTTTCCTGCTCTACGCTTAACTCTTTCCCTGACATACTATACGCAAAATTACCGTTACGCGAACCTATATGTAAAATTTTGCACTTATCGACGGTAAATCTCATTTGCCATGTGATTGACCGATCAACGATTTTATTCAGATCTTCCTGGATTTTACCTCTATCTTCGTCATTAATCGCCCTACCACCCAGCCTCGTGTCATCCGCAAACTTTGAAACTGTACTGACTAGGCCGACATCTAAATCGTTAATATATATAAGAAAAAGCAAGGGGCCCAATACAGAACCCTGACGAACGCCAGTCGCTACATTAACCCAACACGACTCCGCTCCATCAACGACCACCCTCTGTTTCCTGCCTCGCAATCACTCTTCTATCCAATTTAGTACTACACCCCTGGTTCCATGAGCCTTAGTTTTTTCAATAAGTCTTTTGTGCATTACGGTGTCAAACGCTTTTTGAAAATCTAAATACACTACATCAACCACCCGATGACTATCGTAAACGTCAACCACGCTTTGAAAAAATTCTAAAAGATCAGTTAAGCAAGATTTGTTTCGCCTAAAACCGTGCTGCTTATTTCTAACTAAGTTATGAAATTCTAAGTGTTCGACTATACGATCCCTAATTATTGATTCCAGTAGCTTACCTACAACAGACGTTAAACTAATTGGCCTATAATTTCCCGCCGCACCTTTATTGCCATTCTTAAAGATAGGTGTTACGTTTGCTAACTTGAAATTATCTGGTACGCACCCCTCAGAAATAGACGCATTAAATATCTTTGTTGGCGGCACAACAATGCTATCTTTTAATTATTTTAGTTGTATGGGATATATGGAATCCGGCCCCGGTGATTTACGCGTTTTCATTTTATCAATATAGTGCATTACCTCCCCTTCACTAACCACAATATTATCCAAAATATTACCATTATCAAAAGGTTTTATGTCTATGACCGTAGGGATATTCGTTACATCTTCTATAGTAAAAACTGATGTAAAGTATTCGTTTAGCAAGGTAGCCATTTCCTTGTTCTCAGAAACTAGATCTCCGTTAACATTTTTCAACGGCCCCAAGACACTTTTTACTGGATTTCTATTGTTGGCATATTGAAAGAATCGTTTGGGGTTTTCTTTACCGTCACGAGCTATGGAGATTTCAAATTCGCGCTTGGACTTTTTTATTACACTTTTCGTTTCACGCCTTCGAGATATGTAGTTGTTTCGTAACCACAAATTGTCTTTATCGCACTTATGTAGCCTATAAGCCCTATCTCTACTCTTTATAATGTCTCCTACTCTAGAAATAAACCACAAGGGCTTGTTGTTTACTTTCGCACGCTTAATTTTGTACGGTACACATTCCTCATTTATAGTCCTAAATACTGTTTCAAACGATTCCCACATTAGTTTTGCGTTGGAGTCCCCCATTACGTTTTCCTAATTGACGTGTGACAATTTATTTTGAAATTTACAAAAGTCTGCGTGCTAGAAGTTAGGAATTTTAATTGAGTTAGCTGGTTTCGAGTGACTTACTGAGAGGACAAACTCTACCATATTGTGATCGCTATTGCTTAACGGTTCTATTACTTGAAGATCAGTAATTAGCCTATCATCCGTAGTTATTACTAAATCTAAAATACTGTCCAACCTCGTAGGTTCCCCAACCTTTTGAATGTGAAAGCTATCCTCGAGAAAATTAACTAAACGATTACCTTCCGCGTCTCCCTGCATTGTATCGTAATTCACGTTGGCGCAATCAAAGTCACCCATAACTAAAGCCTGCTCACTACCTATTATTCTCTTTAGTTCACGATATAACGCTTCGTCCGTATCAGCTGTTTAATTAGTGGGCCTATATATGATATAACCGCAACAAGTTTGAGATCGTTCAATTTAAGTTCTGCTATAGTCGAATCAGTCGGTTCTGGAATTGTGTGCTTTACTTCTATAACGTTCGCAATATTATCTTTGATGTACAACATAACACCGCCTCCTCGCCTACCTATTCTGTTTTTAACAAAAAGCCAATAACCTCTAATTTGATACTCCCCTACAAAGTCACGTGTTTCAGTGCTAAGCCATGACTCATTTATCGTAATTAAATCATAGTCTTTACAAGCAATTAAAGAAGAAAAAATACTCGTTTATTTTATTTCGTAGGCTACGAGGATTTATAGTGTATATATATATATATATATTATATATATATATATATATATGTGTGTGTGTGTATATGTAGATAGTGTATATATACTGTATGTATATATGTACGAGGGCCACTCAATATATTTTGCCCCACTTTTTTTTTTTTTTCCAGGCAAATTTCTTCAAACTTGCGCCATCCTTAAATATTAATGGATTTAGCTCAATACCTGCTTTGAGGTTTTGTTTCATATAAGGAGTGAGAAAATGTCACAGGAGCTCTTATTTGTGTATTTTAATATTTTACCATATATGTAGTGGTGTGGTGGTGTAGTGGTTAGCATCGCTGAATACGAATCCATCGGCCCCGGGATCGAGACCCGGTGACGTCATGTTGCGCGCAGCAAAACCCAGCTGTTCAGTAGTTTCGAGAATTTTTCACCATTATGACGACCCCACTCAAGAGGGTTCGTGTCGCGACTGACTCGTAGCTCCTTTGAATAGATGTCTAATTCTTTTTGTTAACTGTGCTGCATGACTAGCGTTAGGTGATGTAGACATAATGATTATCTCAGTTTTTACAAACTCAAGCACTGTTATGCAAGCAAATTTGAAACGAGAATCTAAAACGTGAGAAATCACGCGAGTAATGTCTGCCTTCCACTGCCTGAAACGATTCTGTAAATTTTCTATTAAATCGTTTTTCATAGTATGAACACCTGCATCATCATTTATGTTAGGCAAAAATACCACGAGACCTGTTACATCGGGAGACACCATGTGAAGACAAGAAGAATCAGAGGAAAAGTCATTCGTCAGTTTTTCAGATCGACTAAGAAGCTTTACAACACACTGAATTAAAGTCCACTGATGATTATTGAAGGTTGCTACAGTATGTCATAGTCTGAGGCGTATGCAACAACCACAGTTTTTCCTTGAAGAAGTCGTTGTAGTGTATAGAATGTAGAGTTCCATTGGGTGAAACCGTCTCTTATAAGTTTGTTTTCGGGTAAATTATGTTGCTTCTGGAATTCCTTAAGTCTGTCAAAGGCTGGAGATGAATAATTAAAATGCAACAGATTGGGCGCGCAGTTGCACATATCCATGGGCGTCGATTGCGGAGGTGACGCAAGGGACATGTCCCCCCCCACACATTTTTACAAAGGGGGGGACAACCTACCAGTTGTTCCCCCCACTTTTTACAAAGGGGGGGACAACCTACCAATTGTCTCCCGCAATTTCGTGGATGAATTGCTATAAATGCTAACTATTAATGGCACCTAATAAGACGTTTTATGTCGTATTATATGCATATGCAAATGTAATAGCAATATTATAAGTTATTGTCATGAACAATATGTTTAATAAACGGTTTTGTTACGTATCATTTTCAATATCAAAGTGTGATCAAAGTGCAGTTTATTTGTTTTATCATATATTCGTTCTTATCTTTGTACCATGCATAGGATAGTTTTGAAAAGTTTACCATTCGTTTCAAAAAATTTAACAAATAAAAAATCATTTCAACTCCAACGTGTAATGTAAAACGTCAAAGAATTTGAGGAAAATAAAAAAGTTAAAAAGCAAAAGTTTTCGTACATACAAAATTATTTAATACTTTGTATGTCCACCTTTTACTTCAATGACTTCAGTGATTAGTTTTGGTTATTTTTCTACAAGGTTTCGGCATCTCTCAATAGAAATTTTAGGTCATTGTTCTAAAGAAAATTGTTGCAATTCATTCAGATTCGAAGGGTTTCTCTCGCAGAGAAAGACAACAAACATTGTTGGAACTGGAGCGGAGCTGGAGCAGCCATTGCTGGAGCAGAGCAGAGCTGGAGCTGGAGCAGCCATTGCTGTAGCAGAGCGGAGATGGAGCAGAACGGAGCTGGAGCAGAACGGAGCCGGAGCAGAACGAAGCTGGAGCTAGAGGAGCCATTGCTGGAACTGGACAAGAAAAACCCTGGCTGGAGCGGAGCAGAGCTGGAGCAGCAACAGCCAGAGAGGAGCGGAGCTAGAGCCAAGAAAGTCGGACCACTGCCAGCCCTACTACTTACATGATTACAAATACGGTAGCAGTTCTTGTGTTCGAATAAACAAGAAAATTATTACATGTTACACCTATGACCGGAGGATCAAGTCTAAAATGGCTACCTCTCAAGTCTGCAAACTATTCAAGACCCAAGAAGTATTTTATACAATAATAATCATGTTTGGAGATGTTTAATTTCCTTCGTAACAGCACAGGCTACGTGACGGAGGGAACCTACAGCTTTACGAGGGATCCGAGTATATAGCCTTATATAAATCGACTTCCCTTGTAATGCCCTTTCTAGGTTCCAAATTTCAGCTTAATCCGACCACTTTCCAACCTTCTGTTAAATTCAACAAAAATATTCCTATTACCTATAGAATTCTTTGTAAAGTTATTTCCCTTCAAAGTGAACCTATTTTTTAGTAACCTTTATACCACCCTTAATTCACCAGCCTGGCGCCCTTAAGCTTAATATTCTGCAAACCCATCAACAAGAAAATCTCAAATCTCTTAGCCTACAAATTATATTATAACTTTCATTGGTGGGTCCCCGTAAACTCTCCATTCCAATTCCCACAAATTACAGTAAATTTTGTGAACCACTCCGCCCAAGTCCCAAACAAATGCATTCTTATTAGTGCGAACACTCGAGGTCCTTCCTAAGTAGGTGGACTTCAAACTTCGTTCTCCACCACCGGAAGTTATAAAAGACTGAGGAGTCTCGATTAATGACGCTACATCCTCTTAGAAATTATTAAACCGCTGCTGTAGTAGGAAATTTAAGAAACAGAAAATCTGTAACTTTGTTCAGTTTTAAACTTGCTTCAACTTAGTCTTTAAATTCTGTTACCGTTATAGTTATCCATAGTTTTAATGTTTTACTTTAAGTCTCAACCTAAGAAATATTTATATTTCACTTCCTCCAAATTTCTAAAAAAAAATTACCTAACCAATCAATCATTCAAACCTGAACTTTAAATTTTGTTATAAATTTGTTCATCATTTGTGAAAATTGAGTGAAATAATTAAATCAAGAAGTGAACTTCAGTGTTTCCATTCACCGTAATTACCTGACAAACATAATTCTTTGTATAAATTATAAGCACCAGCAGAGAACCCGCCCTTCGTGCGAGTAATATAAAGGCCTACAGGCGGAATATTTTTGGTAGTTCCTGCGAAAGGGTGTTATTTTTTTTTTTTTTACTGAACAGTTAAAAATAATATATATATATTATATATATATATATATATATGTGATACACACAGACCGTGCATATATATACTGTACTGTATTATATACTGTGTATATATATTGTAACATTAAAATTAACCAACTGGTTACAATTGGTTAATTGGTTAATTGAATGCCCGGTTAGGTCAACTGGTACTTTTCCTTCCTGCTGCAAGTTCGCTTTCATTCAGCCTGTCCCAAAGAAGGGTGACCGCTCTCAACCCTCCAACTATCGTTCAATTGCTTTGATTTCTTGCCTTTCTAAAGTTTTTGAATCTATCCTTAATAGGAAGCTTCTTAAACACTTCTCTTCTCATAATCTTCTTTCAGGTCGTCAGTATGGGTTCCGCAAGGGACGCTCGACTGGCGATCTTCTTGCATATCTCTTTGACTCTTGGTCATCCTCCTTTCGGGATTTTGGTGAAACGTTTGCTATTCCAGTAGACATATCGAAAGCTTTTGATAGAGTCTGGCACAAATCTTTAATGTCGAAGCTGCCCTCCTTCGGTTGCTATCCTTCTATCTGTGCCTTCATCTCTAATTTCTTTTCTGGCCGATCTATGGCTGCGGTTGTAGATGGCCACTGTTCTTCTCCTAAAGCTATCAACAGTGGTGTTCCTCAGGGTTCTGTCCTATCACCCACTCTTTTCCTTTTATTTATTAATGATCTTTTAATTCGCACTTCCTGTCCTGTTCACTTCCATGCTCATGATTCCACTCTTCACTTCTCCACCCGCTTCCCAAAGTGTTCCTTTCAACACTCACTCCATGATTCGCGTTTCGGCTATGGGGCACCTGAACCTCTGATCTTTCTGCTATCTCTGACTGGGGTAGAGAAAACCTTGTTGCTTTCAATGCCTCCAAAACTCCGTTCTTCCATCTGTCTACTCGTCACAATCTTACACACGACTATCCCCTTACCTTCAACAACACACATTTCAGTCCTTCCTCTTCTCTTAACATTCTTGGTGTTTCCTCTTGGTGTTACTCTCTTTCTAAAACAGCTTCCAAGAGGTTAGGTGTGCTGTACCATCACCGCAGTTTCTTCACCCCCTCTCAGTTGCTGTCTGTGTACAGGGGTCTTGTCCGCCCCTGTATGGAGTATGATTCTCATGTATGGGGTGGTTCAACCCACACAGCCGTACTTGACCGGGTGGAATTAAAGGCTTTTCGTCTCATCAGTTTCCCGCCTCTTACTCAGTATTCAATCCCTCTCTCTTCGCCGCGATGTTGCCTCACTATCTCTTTACTGTCGCTATTATAATGGACACTGCTCTTCTGAACTCTCTAACTACAGGTCTCCTCCTTTAAGGAAAGCACGCAGCACCAGACTTTCTACACCTTATCATTTCTTTTCTGTCCAACTCTCTAACACAAGGGTTAATCGGTATTTTCAATCTTTCATCTACTCAACCGGTCAACTATGGAACAATCTTCCTCAATCCATCTTTCCCCCTGTCTCTGTCCTCCAATTTTTCAAATGCAGAGTGTCTAGGCATCTCGAAAACCGTGTACCTTGATTTTGGCTCTCTTCTTCTATCCCGGGGCGCTTTTGCGGGCATTCGCCTTTGGCCCCTCCTTCCTGCATAAAAAAAACTTTACACCTTTGACGATTGGTTAAGTTAAGTCTACCTAACCGGGCATTCAGTAATGTTCCCGTAGGTTTCGATTAATTTCGTTAGTTTTAACGAAAATATCACAACTTAACCTAACCAATCGTCAATGGCGTACAGCTGACCTAACCGGGCATTCAATTAACCGGCCATTCAATAATTTTCCGGAAGGTGTCGATTAATTTTAAGCAACTTTTACCTAAAAAAAAATTCTCTCGAGGAGCCGTTTCCATGTTTTAGGGTGGGGCAGACAGACAGCATATATACTGATTTTTAAAAATTCAAATTTTTGCCTAATTAAAAAAATTATAATTTTGGTTGCTGAATTGTAAATGCATAGACATAGAGTGAAAAGCACGCGCTAGAACTCCGCCCATTTTATGACGTGTCTATGATGTCACTATCTTTCAACCAACCCAGAATACAGAGGGACGGACTAGGTCCCTAGGGCATGGTTCCGATTAATCGGTTAATCAGTTAATCATTGTTTCAAATTTAATCATTAATTAATCAAAAAATATTTTTAGACAATGGTGGCAAATGGTTAATTTTCCTCATAATTTCACCATCATTTTACCTTAAATTTTGTAATGTATCATTTGAATTTGGCACCTTTTTGCATGTATAAACTGTCTAATCTGCCCATGCCTGATTTCTTGAACTAAAGCAAACTAAATGTTTCAGCAAAATGTTTTCTTCGGTCTTATCTCACGCAACAGAAACAATAAAGCTCTTTCTTACTCTTTTCAGAAGCATTTAATTTTTAACCATTTTAATCAGTTAATCATTGATTAATTAGACAATTTCATCATCCATCACTTTTTCCCAAAAATGATTAATTAACCATGTCCTCGGGCGGACGGACGGACAGCCAGGACTCCCTTTTTATAATACTGTATAGATTACCTCGTGAAAGAGTCAGACATTTTACTCAAAAGCAACATTCCGAGACGAAATTACCAAAGTAAGAGTGTTAAAAAAGCAAAAGTTATTGAAAAAGATGAGTGTCAACGAAGATGGACTATAACTGAAGAAGTGTTTTTCTGGGTACCCCAACTCCGAGCGTGACGTTGTCGAGACTTCTTACAGATACAATTCCGTTTACAAACAAGGCGACCCTTCCAACTGGATTCAGACCATCGTCGAATTCCTACGTATGAACTGCAGACCCGCTCGACACTCGTATATGATATGTATGAAATAAACTGTCCAACTTTTGTTACCTCATTTTGCAACTTAATTTTATAGTGGAAGTCGAATAATTTTTTATAAATTTTGAACGTGTAAATTATGACGGGTTGCAAAATAATTCCTATTTAAGAAAACAAAAGAGAATCAAGGGTAACGTGTAATTCTGTCGTGGTTCACTTCACGTTCAACGTCTCACTTAATATATTAATTAATTCTGAGAATATTTGAGTACTTAAAATGTCATTCAGAATTAGGAATCATCAACTAAATTAATTTTTAACAGTTGTAATGGAACAAATTTGTTTGCCATACATTTTTATTTTCATTCTTCATCAAAACAACATCTGCATCTCTGAGAAAAAATACTTTATTAATGGATTAAAATAGCGAGAGAGTTTGAAATTAACTAAGACCAGATAATGGTAAACAATTCAAGTGCAATCTGAAAATGACCAAGTTTAAGTTGAATGAATGAAAACACTTTATACCAATAAAAATAAGTATTACAATATCACAATTTTTTACAATATTACAATAAGTTTAACATAGAACATACAATTACACTGGTCTACAGCCAAAATGCTTCGGAAATAAAAGTAGTCAATCTTTACTAATTTTGGGTCACTGAATACGAAAATGATGCCTAAAATTGCCAATTGGCTCTATTTATAAAGATATCAGGCAACCCTGCACCCTACTAACTGGACTGCATCTGTCGCGTAATATGTAGACGCCTGTCACACATCGACGCATTGACTCTACTGCGCATGCGCGTAGTTATATTTGTTTTATTTTAATAAAGTAATGTAAATAAATAAATTTCAGAGCTGGGCACTTGCGGTTTTTTTGCGGTACTGCGGTACTGCGGTACTACCGTGTTGGTCGGTACCGCGGAAAGTACCGCGGGAAATTTGAATGCGGTAGCGTACTGCTGTACTTTCAGCGATCCTTTGCGGTACTGCGTTATGCGGTACCGGTTTGGTAGTGCGGTAGTAGTACCGCAGTACCGCAGTACCGCAAAAAAACGCGCAAAAAAACGCAAGTGCCCAGCTCTGGCCGCCGCCACTAAATATATACATATATATACAATAAAATGTAATTTTAAATTTATCTATTACATTATGTATTTGTAAATTATTTATTAAAAAATAGATTGGATCATTTTAACATATTGCTTCCCATAATGTTTTTTATATTAATATGAATGGAATACTAACCTAACTTAACCTTACCTAATTTAAAATTATTAAAATGCAATGTAATTACATTAATTTATTAAAATATAAAAAAATATAACTACGCGCATGCGCAGTAGAATCAAGGCGTCGATGTGTCACAGGCGTCTACATATTACGCCACAGCATCAATTCATTCGCGGAAGTCATACAGTGCACCCTTGTCAAACTCTTTTTAGTGTTTGCTTTTGAAACTGAATTTTTTTCACACATATGCTGTAATACTTGTGCAACAAACCTTCGCCAGTGGTTGAATTGGAAAAGGAAATCTATGCCTTTTGCAGTGCAAATGGTGTGGAGGGAACCAACAGATCATGTCAGCAATTGTTACTTCTGCATGGTGCCTCCAGTCAAGAAAAGTATTTGCAAGAAGAAAAAATGGATTTTACAATATCCGAATATACCCTTGCTATACGTCCGGTACCTCACGGCGAAGGACTACCCGTTCCTGAGCCCCACACTCATTCTCCCTGGAGTCAGAGGACGAGGAGAATGAAGGAACCTGCGAAACTTGTGAGCCTTCAACTTCACAAGACCCTGAATTTGTTTATAACTTGACATCTTCTAAACCGCACATGATAACTCAGAATGAATTAAACGACCTTATCAGAGATTTAGAACTGCCAAAGAGTAAGGCAGAGCTGTTGGGATCCAGATTGCAGCAGTGGAATCTCCTCGCTGAAAATGTTAGAGTATGTAAGTTTCGTGACCGTCAAAAAGATTTTGTCCCATTCTTCATCATGGAAGGTGACCTTGTAGTTTGCAACGACATCGATGGTCTGATGGCAGCTCTCAACATTATTCACAATCCTGATGAGTGGAGACTGTTTTGATTCATCGAAGTTGAGTCTAAAAGCTGTTTTGTTGCATGTTGGCAACGTATTGCCATCAATTTCAGTTGGTCATGCAGTCCACATGAAGGAGACATATGACAACATGAAGCAACTTTTGAACTGCATAAATTATGACAAACATCAGTGGCAGGTTTGTGGTGACTTGAAAGTTGTTGCTATCGTGCTTGGACTGCAGCCGGGCTACACTAAGTATTGCTGTTTTCTGTGTGAATGGGATAGTCGGGCTAGGACTTCTTATTACATCAAGAAGGATTGGCCACTCCGACACTCATTGGAACCTGGAACAAAAAATGTTCAGTATCCTCCACTTGTAGAATCGAGCAAGATTTTGTTACCACCTTTACACATCAAACTGGGCGTCATGAAAAATTTTGTTAAGGCTATAGATAAAACGGGGGCAGCTTTTAAGTACCTCGGTGGTAAATTCCCAAAGCTCAGTGAAGCAAAAATCAAGGAGGGTGTATTTGTTGGTCCACAGATCCGCGAGCTTCTTAGAGATGAGGAGTTCGACCGTATCCTAGGTGGTGAGGAGAAGACAGCGTGGAATGCTTTCCGGTTAGTAGCAACCAATTTTCTCGGAAATACCAAAGCTGACAATTACAGGGAGCTGGTGGAAAACCTGCTGTTGTCCTATCAAAAAATGGGCTGCAATATGTCTTTAAAGATACATTTCCTCCATTCGCACCTGGAATTTTTTCCGGCCAACTGTGGAGCAGTCAGCGATGAACATGGTGAACGTTTCCACCAGGATATCTCAGCGATGGAGAAACGCTACCAGGGGAAATGGAGTCCATCATTGTTAGCAGACAATAACAAGAGATGCTCCAGAAGTTGAATACAAGAAACAAGCAAAGAAGCGACGGGTTGAATCAATATAAGTGACTGCATTATACAGGTATGTTACTAATATATGGTATACATATACGCAAAATGTGTAACTTAAATTTTCTTGGAAACTGTAGCCAATCGTTTTTTTTATGGTCATATTCGTTTTCAGCACCCCAAAATCCATAATTGGAAACACATTTTATCTCCGAAGCACAAACTTTTTCAAAATTTGTAGACCAGTGTTATTGGATCACCTGAAGATCAGGGCCCCAGCCTTCCTTAGTTAGCTTTATAAGTAGGCTGACCATATTTCCTTGAGACAAAAACGGGACATTGGGATGGCAAAAAAGGGACGGGGGTTATGTAATATTCTGTATTCATGAAAAAGTAAGTACATAAACATATTGAGCTTACAATTATTCTTCAGTGACAGAACCCATACAAAAACCCATACAAAACGGTACTGTCCCGTTCAAAACGGTACGTATGGTCAGCCTATTTATAAGGCTAACTAACGAAAATATCACGACCTAACCTAACCAATCGTCAAGGGTGTACAGTTGACCTAACGATTGGTTAGGTTAAGTCGTAATATTTTCATTAGTTAGCCTTATAAGGCTAACTAAAGAAGGGTGGGGGCCCTGATCTTCAGTGATCCCAATCATTTGCTAGACTATTGATATTTAAATTTATTTTATTTAAGAATTAATAATTAATTGGGCACTTAAGCTTTAGGCTTTACTGGCCTCTCAGGTTAATTAAAACATAACGTATCAACTCATACTTAGTTATGACTACGTAATATGTAAATATATTAGTGAACAGTATTAATTATAGTCGAATATGAGATTGAATTATGGAATATAATGTATATTAAGTCTTAAAAGACTTTTTTAGAGAAACGAGATGAATACAATACAAAGAATTATTTTATCAATAGTTAAACACGAGAAATGAGACAAGTAACACAATATTTACACTTAATCTTAAAGATTTATCAGTAATCCTTTATTAAAAGATTTCAACTTTCTTTTAAACGCTCTTACTTTTAGTCCATGGATAAACAATTTGTTTGTTCAGTCATACTTTGTTTATACATTTTAACCCTTTAAAGAAAGCACTTGAATAATCGTAAAAACTAGCATCTCACACGCATATATATATATATATATATATATATTATATATATATATATATATATATATATATATATATATGTGTGTGTGTGTGTGTGTGTGTGTTAGTGTGGCATACCAGTATAAATAGAAAAAATGAAGGTATAAGTATAGGTACAGTATTGCTATAAGAAAAGGTTTTCAAAGCGATATAGTTTTATGTATAGAAACATTTTTGTATATCTATATACCTATCAAGAAATATCTGTATACAAAAATAAACAAACAAACAAAACATCTTTATTGCGGATCATTCACAATCCATAGCCACTTAACCTAACATACAAGTACAATCTTACGTATACATTGAACTTAATACAAAAATAAGGCCAACATAGCCACTTAACCTAGTATACTGGCATACTGTTTGATTAATTATCCGACAATTTTATGTATATTGTTATTACATGAGACATCTTACAGTATAACACTTATAACACTTATTATAACATAGCCACTTACTATAACACTTATTATAACATAGCCACTTACTATAACACTTATTATAACAACTTAATATGCATATATAATCTTTGCTACATTACAAAAATAAGGTATTGTAAACCAGCAGTTGTCTGAACGAAGACTGCCATATAGGTGAGAGATACACAGTATCTGAAGACAGGACATTGTACAATAACACATTAGAGCTGTTTTGGACCCTAGTAATGAAATTATATATATATTCTTCCGGATTAACATTTGGCTGGTAGGTAGGTTACGTGTAGTAAACATAAAACTGGCACTGCACCATTTTGGTTCCCAACATAGCATACGAAAAATATTATTATAAGCAACAGAGAGTTTATTCATAGCAGTTTTTGTATAGTTTCACCACAGATGGGATGTATACAACGCAGTACAGTAAGTTCTAAAAAGATAAATTTTAACTGATTCTGAACACATACCAAATTTCCTTACTAGCATGTTACCCTGTACATACAGCTTTTTACGTTGCCTCTCAATATCAAGTTCATCTCGCAGCTCGTGAGTAATTACATGACCTAAGTATTTACATGTGTCTTTGACAGGTATAGTCTGACCATTCATTTCAAAAGTCCCACATGATACATGTTTCAGTAGATTACACCTAAAAATCAAAATACAACTCTTTGCCCCATTATAGGTGATGTCATTTTCTATACCATATTGTTCACATATCTCTAATAGTACTCTCAGCTCATGGGGAGAGGATGACAGAAGAACAAGGTCATCAGCATACATTAAATTAATTTTTTCCTTTCCAATGACACAGCCAGTACGTGCAGTTTTTAGTTCAGTGGTAAGGTCATCCATGTATATACAGAAAAGATAGGGTGATAATATACCTCCTTGCCTAACACCATTAGTCACCTTAAAACCTGGTGATACAATGCTTTTCCATCTTACAAACATGGTCTGCTCTGTATAGAATGCAAATATCCTAAGTATATATTTAGGTACCCCTCGACACAAGAGTTTCTTGAAAAGTTTGTGATGGTTAACTCTATCAAATGCTTTTGATGCATCCAAAAAACAGGAATATACATTGCTGTTTGACATCTTATACTTCAGGACGGGTTCCTTTAGCATATAAATACACATGTCAGTACCATGTTTCACTTTAAAGCCAAATCGATTGTCATAAGTCTGCAAGTAAGTGCTTCTCCTATTATAAATGACATATTCTAACCCTTTAGAAAGTATACTGGCAAGTGCTATTGACCTATAATTATTCTTATCACAGATACCAGCATCCTTATTTTTAACAAATGGCAACAATACAACTGACAAAATGGACTGTAGCCAGTACCCATGAGTAGTATAGCCGCAAAAGGGGAGAGTGCAGGAATGTTGCAATTTATTATGTAATGTTGCAATGTTGCAAAGGGGATGTGGTGTTATGCAACATGTTGCAAAGAAAACCAGCAAAGGGGGGTGGGGGATGCTGCAGGTGCGAAACTTGGAGGCGCGTTATCCCCCAAGAGAAAGGAGAGAAAGGAGGAGAGGTGTTCACCTGGCAGGAGCCAAGTGCATATTAAGACTTCAGCCGAGTAGGCGTTGTCTTATAGGATCCTAATAAGCCAACTGGCTGATTCAGCCAACTGGCTGATTCAGCCAACTGGCTGATTAGGAGCCAAGGGGGGAGGGTTACACCTGAAGGAGAGAGAGAGAGAGAGAGAGTAGCGGCCTTTGATTGCAAGGGCATGCAACTTGGAGGCGGAGTTCTCCCCCAAGCTATTTTCGTTTACCTAACCTAAGAGGCCTCTAAGGGGTTTTCCCAAAGGGCCAGAAAGAGAAAGGACCAGAGGTCCTTGCTCGGCTGGGAGCCGAGCTTTAATAACTCCGTCATCAGCTTCTCACTCTTTCATAGACCTCTAATCCGGCTGAGTTGCCAGATAGCGCCATGTATTCAGGCTGAGTTGCCAGATAGCAAAAACCATATATTAATCAAAATACCACAATATATTTATATGATGGTAGTTAATCAATACAGAATTAATTGTTGGAATTAAGAAGATTCATCTGTTTAAATAATTTAAACACACGCTCTTTAAACAATAAATCACTTAATTCCTATTTTATTATAAATACCGAATAACAGTGGGAAAAACGAAAGGTAAAGAAACCTTACGAAGAAAGTTGAAATAAACCAAAACACACGCTCGTCCATTCCCCCCAATCTCCTCACCCCATCTGTGTTTGTATATATATATATATATATATATATATATATATATATATATATATGATATAGAAAGAATCATAATAACCGTGTCTATTTAATTTTGTCATTCCTTATATATATATATATATATATATATATATATATATATATATATATATATATATATATATATAAATGGATTTTCACCTTAAAGTGAATTAAAACATTAACCAAAACACACGGTCGACCATTCCCCCAATCTCCTCACCCCATCTGTGTTTGTATATATAAACAAATGAACAACTCGTGCACACACGCACACACACATACACGCCTCTGTACATATCATGTGAATGAAAATCAGAAAAAAAATGCCAAACGTATATTTTGTCAATCCTTATATATATATATATATATATATATATATATATATATATATATATTATATTATATAAATTGATTTTCACCTTAAAGTGAATTAAAACATTAACTTTATTACTTAATTCCTATTTTTATTATAAATATCGAATAACTGGGAAAAACGAAAGAAACCTTATTCTCAAATCTATACACACACACACACACACACACACACACGCGCGCGCGTGCGCGCGCGCGCGCGCGAGGATTTCCGAGAATCTGGGTCAAATCGAATCACACCTGATTGCTCAGAGGCCTTTTTTGACCATAATTTTACCTTTCTTCCAGTCAACTCGAGCAAAACCTCTCTTCACTCCGATTCTTTCTTAGATATACACACCATTATAATAAATAATAATCAGCGAAAGAAATAAGGTGGGGAAACCTGAAAGTACTAATATATATATATATATATATATATATGTAAAAAGTGAACAATGAACAATTCATATACCATCGTTATATGGATTCATTGTCTTCATGCAGTACTTATGTTCGTATAGTTTTTATGTTCGAATGTCCATTTTTACATAAGAAACCAAAATCGCCTTAGCGAGTTTTGGATAGAATTTCGATTTGTACTTCTTTATTCATTACTGTATTTCTCTAATTCATCTTTTCTAATAATGACTTATACACTATGACGTCATAAAATAACGTTATTCTCTTTACGTTTCCCATACTTTGTACACTGAATCACGTTCTTAGTATTTGGACATCTTCCGTATTCAATGTATGGTAAATTCTTTAGTAATAATGTTGTGGTGTTATGTAGTATAAATATTATTATTCAACCACATTCATCTGTACGTCATTAATTTCCCTTGATCATTATCCTATATAAATTTTATTAAATATTCATTTTTACTCGTGTCAATTCTATGAAATGCAAAACTTTAGGCAGTCGTTCGAAAACGCAAAAATACGTTCTCGTATTATTTTTTTCATTATTATTTTTTTATTTATATCACCTCCCGCATTGAACTCGAAAATGCTTAGTAAGATCAAATTTCGCGAACTATGCATAAGTGAACGCTTCAAAGATAAAAATTCCTCCTCTCGCTCTGATTTCAAATTTATAACATATTATAACATATTATGTATATAAATCCAAACCATATGTGCCCCATGTACTTTGTATTATATTTCTAACATCTTAATTGTCTTTTAATATGAAACACTGTAAAAACAAAACAAAGTTATAGTAACTGTTTAATTGTAATTAACTGTAATACTTTAATTTAATATAACGTAATGTACTTTAATGAAACTGTAATTAATAATAACTTGTAATGTACTTCAATGAAACTGTAATTAAATGTAATGATTTAATTTATAATGTAAGAATGTACTTTAATAGAACTGGAATGGACAATCATAAGCGAATGTGAAGTAATCCATAATTGTAATCGTAATTGTAATGAACCAAAATTAATACGTACTCAGTCGTGTACTTAATTTGTACTTATGTGTACTATTATGAAATGATATCGCCTTCATAAATGTAGACTCGGCGAAAAATACGAATTAGTTTTTATTTTTATTTTTTTAAATTTTTATTTGCAATCTTTCAAACATCTGATCATGTGTTTAAAAGGGGGAAACTTAACCTTCGACTGTCTTCCCCCAAACATTTAGGTTTATATTATACATGTATTTGTAAAATTACGGCACTTCATTAAGTCACTTCTTCATTATCGGACTTCATTATAGCACTTCATTAGGACTCCTTTGTTAGCAGCCTCGCTGCGGGGAGGGGGCAGAGGCCCCTTGCCTTCTTAATATTTTTAGATTCCGGCCTGAGCCATGGTCGAAAGAAGTCGAACCTCTACCCCTGTAAATTCAGAGCACTACCTGTACATTTTGAGAAGTAAACTAAATGTAAGAGAAACTTTTTATTTTCCCCTTCGAGCCGTGCTCTCTTCAGAAGAACTTAGTCAGTAAAGTCGATAATTTTAGTATCAGAGAAAGTATCAGAGAAAGTATCAGAGTATTATAGAAAGAGAAGAATTAAAAATTGGCGACCCTTTGCCCAAATTAAGAGACAACCCAAGCACCATAGAAGATATCGGCATAACAGTTTGGCGAGTCTGTAGCCAAGAGTTTAACAAGAGGCGGCCGAAAAGAATTAGAATGTTATAGAAGAAATATCCGTTGCTTGCCTCCTAACTAGAACCCCCGTCGATCCGAACCACCCCAGGGCCATAGACGGAGGGGTTAACATATATATATATATATATAGAAAGAAAGAGAGAGAGAGTTTTGTTCATTAATAAATAAAGGAATATGCTTGTATCTTTTGCCAGCAAATTCCATTCACGTAACCTGGAGCCCAATAATTCCGCTTTCTTTTTCGGAAGGTCCAAATCTCTCACGAGATCATTCAGCATAACCTGCGTTATCATACGTTGCTTATTTGATTCAGGTTGCTGAAAGTCTGTATCTTTAGTGTCATCAATTTCCATTGGTTCAACTTCAGACTCTTCATCCAGTGTCCATGACTTTGGGGGAGTTGGAATTGGGTTATCATCGTTATGTAGTACTGGTCTCATGGCAGATGCAAGATTTGGGTATTGAATTTTATGTTTATTTTTGGCAGAGAATCCTGAAACGTTAGTCATACAAAAATAGCAATCCGTTAGGTGATCCTTGGGCTCTCTCCAAATCATTGGTATGGCAAATGGCATAGATTTGCGGGTACCTTTAATCCAGTGGTGGCCAACCATTTTATGATGCGTGCCATTTTTAGGTTAGGTTTAATTCGGATGCGCCAAAAAAAAATTTGTGAAAAAATTACTAATAACTTGTAAGTAAAAATAAAAATATAATATAATATTTACCTTAAATAGAAATATAATGTGAAAAATATTTACCTTAATTTTTAGTTAACTACATCTTAACTGCTTAAATCTTTGATTTTTAATATTTAGTGAGTTTAATCCAACCCCTAAGAGTGACGGCACAGGAAATGCATGAGATATGAGGTGCCCAGGATTTGTCTTGGTCGCCTACCTTACATCCAAAATAAAGTTCGTAAGCCTTCTTCACGAGTGGGGCCATCGTCTTCCTCTGTGCCATTATGGTCAGTTCTCCACATACGTAGCAAAATGTATCTCTGGGATTAATAGTTTCGATTCATGCTGGCGGAAAATTATTGAAATCACGGAAAACTTTTTGGAATGAAAAACCAATTTTTTCTACTATGAAAAAATTTAAAATTTGAGCAAAACTTGAAAAAAATTTTTTTTTATTAAAAATCTGTTTGTTTAAATAGCTATATTTTTTAATGCAAAAAATACTATTAAATATAGTTAACCTGGAAAAAAGAAAGTAAAATTAAATTAGTACACTTAATTTTAACTAATATTTTGGGAAAACTCTGAGTAAATGGAAATATTATTTTCTCGAAAACTATGGGTGATAGAAAATTCTGAAACCATATTTGGAATCAGCATCAAAAGTTCTATAAGAAACACCAAATAGTTTTCAAGAAACAAAAATGTTGTTCCCTAGTGTAATTAACTCTTTCTCGCCGAATTGGAAAGCTTTTCACCGACCTTAGACCTACAGTTTAACGTGGATTCAGAAATACATCTCGTCAGGGAATGATTGCTCACTATTTCATCGAGATAATTAAAGCTCATATACAGGACCTGCATTGTCTATAAGATCTGTGGCGCGTGGAGCCTTCAGAAGAGGTGCCAGATACCATTGTATACATTATTATGGAGAGTTGCCAGATACCATTGCTCAGGTACACAGTTGCCAGATTGTACCATTTATTTTCTTAAAAGTTGGTTTAGAATTCCGCTAGTAGGTTTAGAAGGCGTAACATGATATAATTAACCAAAAGAATTAAGTAAAACAACATTGCATCATTCTGTTTATTATAAATATATAGAAAATAAATATACATTTGAATGATCAATAATAATAGAAATGAGGAATATGCATATAATCCGTCAATATAACAGTACAGGAGAAATATACACACACACACACACACACACACACAATTATGGAGATATATAGAAATAAATATACATTTGAATGATCAATAATAATAGAAATATGAACGAGGAATATGCATATAATCCTTCAATATAACAGTACAGGAGAAATATCACACAAATATGTTAAATATATAAATACATTTCACTTTTTTTTCAAAATACTAAACTCGCACTTAATCGAGTTTACAATTACATCATTATTGCTCTGCATTACGCAGTATATGCGGTTTAATAATATTTCACCGCTTTAAGTATAGGGAAACCTGTACTCGATATGAAGGGCTTTCATATCGTTCAGTACTATTTTTGTTCCCACTTTACAACCGGTTGGTAAGTCATCTTTAAATACGTCTAGAATACAATCAAAAGCACGCACAAAGAGTTCATCGTTAGCTACATTATTAAACACAAGTTTATAAACACGCTTTTCCAATCGAGGGTTTATTTCTACCGACCCGAGCTTTTCAATCGTGAACTCGTCTTCACTCAACATAGCGGCAATTGAAATAATCTTCTAAATCGTTACGACAACTGCGCGTTATATAAAGAAATAGTTCTTCAGGGTGAACGGTGTAGGTGAGCTCAGCCTTGTACCGATCAATTGCTTTGTACCAAAGTTCATGGTATTTCAAAGAGTCTAAACTTTTTAAATAAACGTCCAGCTCTAGACCATTCTCACCTTGTTCAGCCCTACACTCGGTAAACCCATCGAGCAGAGCGGTGTATGCGTATTCAAGTACTGTATCAAAATAAAGCATATCCGTAACACGCGCGTCTAATATAGGTTTCAGCTTGCGGAATCCGACGATTTCAAACATTCTGTCGAGGATGAAACGGTGCGCGTAGGAACAAGAGCGTTATTATCAGAAGCATTCTTCCACATCAGCCGTATATCAATGCACGGCCGATCGTTATTTATACACAACGTACATACAACGGCGTATGAGGGTGCGTCACTAATCTGCTCTCTTCTTGTACCTACGTTAGCAGGTATTTTATAACGATCTTCACTCCACTTCTCAACTATCACGAAGATTCTATTCATCTCCTCGACACTTAAATAAACCCGTTTGTTTGTTTGTCTACATTCCGTTTCCAGTACATAGCTAACGGTACCGGATTTACGCCTGAACACGCGCAACGATTTCGTCACGGACACATCGTACGAGGCGTTGAGAATGCTGCTCAAAGGAAGTCCATCGTATTCGAGGAGCGCACGTCCACTCGGTTCAAGCTCTGAGATAACTATGAGCCGTGTGAGGCACGCAGGTAGGCAGGAACGGTTCGATGGGCGGCTGACTCGATGATACGTGAATGGGCTTGTTCGAACTCGTATGATCCGCGAGTCGCACCATATTCGTGCGGCGAATTGTTGTACATATTGGGTAGGTGTTTTTCCGCTACAAGAATTAATTTCGGTTTTATCACTACCAGACTACGCACCAGACAGTTTCCCTCAGGATAATTTTCACGAACTAGGCACATTTTATAATGTTTTACTAAACATCTTCACACTCCGGCGCACTATTTGAGAGGAACATATGCTCATATTTTTCCTTTCTGCCCATCAAACGATACTCGTCTCTAAAGTCTGTTAAAAACTCACGCAGGGCACTAGCCACAACCTCACTACGAACCTCATCATGATATACATTAATATAGTGATAAAAATACTTAAGATTGTCCATGATCACGAGATTCACATTTTCAGTCGTAGGGTATGAGTAATCGACATGGTGTAACATGACGTAATACCGCTTGTCACACCACCCATCCACAAGACTCATTATCCATACCTGCTGCTTCTCTTCTGCACGCGTTGTTTCTTTTACTTCACGGTATATGTGAGACTTTATAAAGTTTAGCTCTACAGCATACTTCAGCACATCGTCTGTGCAACGAAAGCCTTCAACGGTCTCACCAGAACATCCGTAGAGTATTTGTACATCTTGCAACTTCGCACAATCCAATGTGGTTTTAAAAGAGGCATAGGAGGGGGAATAGGAAGTTTTTCGGTATCCACCACATCCTGGCACTTTGCTGAATACCATTTCATAAACGTTGTACAAGCAATATTAAAGGTAGCCATTTGAATACACGTCTGATCTCCTTTTTTTCTTCTACGCTGGCGAATACACGTCTGATCTCAAGGGCTTACTGCAGTCGACTGACCACGCAGGGAATCACAGATAGTAGCATGACTCACGTTGCTGGTCTTACAGTGGGCGGAGCTTAGAACTTTCACCTGTGCACACACACACACACACACACACAACAGTGGGCGGAGCTTAGAACTTTCACCTGTGCACACACAAAGGAGAAAGTGAAACGCTAATTGAAACATGATTTATTTAATAAACGAGATATTCAAGTTATATATATTTACAAATACGATTTAATAAACGAGATATTCAAGTTATATATATATTTACAAATACGTGTAATAAATAAGTTAACAATAGACACATCAATGATTATATTCAAGACATATATATTTAAAAACACGTGATAAATAAGTTAACAATTGAAATTATGTTAACACAAGAAATAACAGAAAACACAAGAAAAAACAAATGCATAGATTTGGTGATCACAAACAACAGTAACCTAATACTTTAAAGAAAGCATTCTATTAAATACTTTTAGCCTATGTTCACGAATTAATACCGGTTTTAAAATAGATTCGAGACGAAGACCGTCTGGACTGATTTTATAGAATTCAAGGATTCCAAGTTGATCACGAGAGAAGTTATGTAGTCATCTTCCATGCTGCAAAATCTCGTCGTTTGCCTGTCTGCTCAGAACACCGACAAGAGGTAAGATCGAATCCACATCAACACAAAATTTTAGTCGCTAAAATAACAGCCTGAGTATTGTTCATGTTCTAAATTATCTTTGATTCGTTTTGGTAAAATTGAGTAAACTGCAGCCTTTGTTTCCTGATCAGAAACTCTCCGTCTTTTTCTGGTATGGTGCAAGGTTTCGTTGCAACCATATTCACTGCTCGAGTCTACTTCACAGTCGTTGTCTTCTAATCTAGATTTACACTCTTCACTAATGCATTCAATGGGTGAATAATCATCTTGGTTGATATTATTGACACCACAATCGAGAGGGCTCACTGGGGTAACGGACACTTCAGGTAATGGTGCGGGCGCTTGAGGTGGGTCGGGGACAATCTCCTCAGGTTGCCCTTGTGGCGGGGAAAATATTGTGTGGAGGTAATTATGTGCTGCTTCTAAGTAAACAAAACGGGCTTTATGTAACACAGTGGCAACTAATAATGATTTATGCAAAGATGCACCAGCTCTTCTGGAACGTCTGGATGCAATTTTACCGAGCGATATATTTATCAACTTGTGTGCTTCAAACCCGTTTGGAACGTCAGATATCATGTTCACCACCTAGGAATTGGTCAAGGCACAGAGAGCTAACTAACACGACTCTATCCTCTATTTCCAATCTTGTAATGAGTTAAAGTGAAAGTTTCGCCTGCCTTTATACAATGTCGTTCTGACATTGTTATCAAGCTCCACGCAGGGAATTTCCAGGTAGTAGCATGAATCACGTTGCTGTTCTTTCACCTGTGCACACACACACACACACACACACACACACACGCACACACACACACACACACACAAAGGAGAAAGTGAAACGCTAATTGAAACATGATTTATTTAATAAAAGAAATATTCAAGCTATATATATTTACAAACACGTAATAAATAAGTTAACAATAGACACATCAATGATTATATTCAAAATATATATATTTAAAAACATGTGTAATAAATAAGTTAACAAATGAAATTATGTTAACACAGAAATTCAATTAACTTATTTATCACACGTGCTTGTAAGTATATATATACACCTGATTAGGAGCCTATAAGACAACGCCTACTCGGCTGAAGTCTTAATATGCACTTGGCTCCTGCCAGGTGAACACCTCTCCTCCTTTCTCTCTTTCTCTCCTTTCTCTTGGGGGATAACGCTGCCTCCAAGTTTCGCACCTGCAGCATCCCCCACCCCCCTTTTGCAACACCCCTTTGCAACATGTTGCATAAACACCCCACCCCCTTTGCAACAACCACACCCCATTTTCAAAAAAACCCCACCTCCATTTGCAACACCCCCCCTTTGCAACATTGCAACATTACGTAATAAATTGCAGCATTCCTGCACTCTCCCCTTTTGCGGCTATACTACTCCCATGTATCATACAGCTTGTGAAACACATTGCAAGCATAGGTATTATACGAGGGCTATAACATTTTAAATGTTCTGCTTGTATGCCATCTAGGCCACAACTTTTGTTATCATCTAACTTATGAATAGCCTGCCAAATTTCTGACTCATTAATTAATAGCTCCTCAGAGCGTTCTACATTTAGGCATATATTTAGTCTATCCCCCCGAGACAATTAAATAGGGTTTCATAATGATTTTTCCACAGTTCTGCAATATTTATTGCACCATGTACACCGTCTATTACATTTGGCAAGGTAAGATTACTATTGTTAATTTTATTAACCTCCTTCCAGAATTCCCTACTGGAAGTATTGCTATTGCCTAATTTCCTGGCTCAAGATTCTCTTCGAAGATTCTCTTCATTTTTCCTTATAAATCTAAGAGCACCCTTGAACCTAGCACGAGTTCTATTTTTCAATTGGAAGAGTTCCCCCTGCCTAGGTTTCCCCATAGCAACCCATTCCACGAATACATTTTTTGCTACATCATACAAATCAGCACAGTATTCTGCCCACCCTGGATTGACATTTACTTTTCCCCCATTTTTTATTCTTAAAGCCTTAATGGCATGTTCAAGCTCACCGTAATACTTATTTAAGAGATCTACAGTATATGGTTTACATCATCACAGGAGGATTTCCTACAAACCAAAGCTTCTGCAGGAATCCTCACAAGCCTAAGTAGTGCATCAGTCTGCATTGTATAATAATCTACCTTAGAGTGACTAAGATTTGACCAATTAACCTTATAGTAATCAGCATTATCACAGTCATTGTCTAAGTCAGGTGCTACCACACAATCAAGCCCTACTACCAGTGGCGTATCAAGGGGGGGCAGGGGGGGCAAGGCCCCAGGGCCCAGCTGTTTTAGGGGCCGATGTTTATAATGATATCAATGATAAATTTGGAATGCTCAACAATATCTCTCAATTAACTTCAGAGGAAGCATCAAAAGCAACAAAAAATCTGGCTAGTTCATTACCCAAATGATTTTGAAGACAGTTTCCCATTTGAGTTTCAGCATTTTGTACTGTTTGTCAAACAAAACGCTTTAGCTGACACTCGCCAATTAGGAGTAGTACAGGAAATTCACAAATTGAGGGCTGTTTTCCAAAATGCTTTCATTGCTTATCGCATTTATTTGTGTTTGATGATGTCAAGTGCAACTGCGGAGCGTTCTTTTTCTTATTTGAGCATTATTAAAAATGTTAAACGTCAAATGCTAACCTAAAAGAAATTGCAAAGTCTGTCATTGTTATGCATGGAAAAGAACATTTTGCAGAATTTAACTACTGAGCTTGTGATTGGAAAATTTAGTGATATGAAGCAGCTCAAAAAACTTTTGTATACTGGTGGTGGATGATTTTGTGACCAACTTTGGTAGATTAGTAGTGGACTTGTGGTTGTATAATTAGTTTGGTGTAATTGTAGCAGCTTGGTATTTGTGTAAAACTTGCATTATCTGATTTAGAAATAAATGGTTTTATTAATTTACATGACTCGAAGATTTGTCTTGTTGAGAGACCCCAAGAATATTTTGGCCCCAGGGCGCAAAAATCCTTAATACGGCACTGCCTACTACAAATGGGATATGATCAGATTCAAATACATCATAATAAGTATTAGGGCGGGTCGTACTCAGGTGACAACATGAATCTGAAGGAAATCCTACCATCAGGGGTGTCTAAATTATGTGGTTTTACATGGGGAATTCAAATATGAGCTTCTTTTTTGGATAGGATAACTCTAACCTACATCATTTTGTATTTCTAAATTGCCAATTTTACCCTTTTGAACCCCTTTATAATATATTAAAAGATATAAGGTAAATCATTTATATTGACAAGGCCAAATCAACTTTACATATATTTATTAAAGGTGAACTGCATGTATATCACTAGATATAATTACAAAGATCATTCTCCTGACATCTTGAACTTTGCCAGGTTGCACAAATCCTGCTTTGACTCAGACTTGGACATCAGCTTCCTGCTGGTCTCCTGAGCCCTGATCCCTCCATCCCTCTTTTCCTGTGAGAAGTACTTAGCAGAAGCCTCAGTCACCATTTTAACAACACTCTCAATGCTTTGTGTGTGGCAAGGCCAGTTGCGCACCTCCATGGGGGTGTTGATGAAGTTTTTCACCTCTGAGGTGCTTAGAGAGCAGGTGAGAGGTGGCTCTGACACACCTTCTGACCAGCTGATCAAGTCACCGATGCTGGAAGCATCACAATTGATGTCAGGTGTCCTTCTGCTCCTAACAGAGGAGTCCCCCAGCTGAGTGTCCGGGTCCCCCTCTCCCCTGATGGCCAGGATTCTCTCCACCCCTTCAATCCTCTCCTTCTGATCCTCAGAGCAGAGTAGTGTTTGGAGGATGACTTCACTGTGGGCATACCAAGCAGATCTTCTCACAGTTGGCATCACAATATCCAGCACCTCCTTTCTCTGGGACTTGAGGCAGTCCAGCTGAAAGAGGACGTGCCTAGGCCCTTCGATCCAGGAGTGCTTGACCTTCACGTTGAACCAACATGGGTAATATACTCCAATGATGAATTCCACAATGAATTGCAGAATCTTCAGGTTCTTTCCTTTAAGTCCGTGCTTTGACACCCAGAGCCTGAGAAGTCTGTTCGCTGTGGTGAGCCAGCGGCTGTGGTTTACTGGTCCTATCTCTAACAGAGCCAGCCCTGCAGGAAGTACTCCATCCCTGACTGCACAGACAATTTTATAGCCATAGTATTGATCAGTTCAGAGATCTTGAATGACCTTGTCAGGAAGCTTGATCAGTGGAAGGCCAACAGAGATTCGGGTGAAGTTTGGATTGATATCAAAGTCTGTAGCAGAATCAAGGAGCTTTCCTATTGGCCCGGATAATTTTTTGTCTGACAGAGTAGGGCCATCAAGGTCAACAATGAGATGGCGCAGGGAAAGTTCAACAGTGTGCAGGTTGCACACCAACCAGACCAGCTTTCTCCCCAGGTGCAGCTCCAGCTTCCGCATTACTCCAGCTTTCACACCAGTGTTGACATTTGTTGAGTCTCCTCTAATGGCCAACAAGGTCTTATCATAACCCCTCTCTTTCAGCCAGGCAAACAGGACCTTAGCAATCTTCTCCGCATGTGACTCCTCTTTAGTTGCTTTCTCTGGGGTAAAGTGGAACAGATAGTAGCTGCCAGGCTCACTAACAACACTATAGTGTTCTTCCTTGATCTTTGCGGGAAAAGATTGGTCACTGCCCTCAGCTTCCATTATCACATTGGTCAGGTCAATCCGCCCATCAAAGAGGATGCAAGAGATCCCCCCCTCCTCCCTGCACTTTCTTCTCGAACTGTTCCCCAGCTCTCTCATCAACTTCTCCTGTGCTCTCTTGACCTTGCTTTTATCAATCACTTTACTTGCATTGTCTTCTGTGATGATTCCTGCGTCAATCAGAGCTGCTGTTGCTATCGCTGCAGTTGGCCTCAGCCCTATGCCATACCTTACATTAGCAAGGGCAATGTTTTGAATCTCATCATAGTTTTTCTGTACCTTTGCCGAAGCTGCTGGCTCAGGGTCAGTTTGAGGGAAGAGCTCAACTTCAGGAACAAACTCATCTTCATCACCACTTCTCTCCAATTCCAGATCCTCATCACCATCTGCCAAAAATCTCTTAACATCCTTCCTGGCTGCCTTCTCTGCTACTGCAGCACTTTCCTCCTTGCTCCTTCTCCTTGCTCCTTCATGAGTCACTTCAAATATTTCACAAAACGTTTTAGAATGTTCTGAAACGTTACATTCTAGCCTCTGAGAAAGGTGGCTCAGAAAATGGCCTTATGCGCGCCAGAAAACCGTCAAAATATTTCATATACCAAACTGTATGATAATTACAATTAAGTGGAATGGCACACCTTTTTATTTGAGTATTTAAATATTATTATTATATGAATTACATTATATGTGTTTATATGAATTAGTTAGAACAATGCTCTATGAGAGATAACGTGAGCAGCCATGATAGAAAACGTGAGAAGACATATTCTGGGGTAACTACAATAGTAAAATAATCAACAATTTAATAATAATCAACTGCAAAATGATGTAGGTTAGGGTTATCAGAATTAAATATTTTCTTCAGAATTGTGTTCTATACACCAAAATATGTCATTTGAACACCCCTCTCCATTGATTTAAAAAAAATGCATAGTATGACCCGCCCTAAAAAGTATGGACATGCTATTGATTATATTATAACCATCATGGGAGGCTATACAGTGGTCTAGCCACGAGTGAGTCCCCCAGGCATCACTAACATATGTAAATGAGTCATTAGGGAGTAGCAATTTACTGGCAAGTTTGTAGTCGCAGTCCTCACAGTAATTGATAAGAAGCTTAGCAAAATCTGAACCAGGTTTAGTGATATTGCTGTTAAAATCACCAACCACTATAACACATGAAGAGTCCAGCTCCTCTAGCAGTATATTTAGTTTACAGAGTCTATCTAAATATACCTCCTCATTTTCAGCTCACTCATAAGGCATATAAACATTGAATATACACAGTATTTTGTTGTCAATAGTTAGTTTTATGGCTACAACCCACTCATATTCATAACTAATGGGCTCTATACAGCTGCACTTTCCTTCCTATTCTGTCTGCCCACAATAATAACTTCATTCTCATCATTGAGTGAGTTAGCTATTCCCCTGTAGTTAGGCTTAATATTGTTTAAATCTTTGCACTCTTGTTTAGAGAGCCAAGTTTCCTGAAAACAAGAAATGTCATGTGCAGATAAAAGTTTATTGATCTCACTGTCAGCATTGACTTTGAGGCCTCTACAGTTATACTACTAACACTGAGTTTGTGAAAGTGGGCAATTATTTTTATACACACTATCACTGTTCTCACTGGGCGTCTCCCTGGGATTGCATGATAGAGTCTGCTAACGCGTATTTTTGTGGAGTGAGTTTTTCCTGAAGTTCACGTTATACCAACTATAGTAGATTCCTTCAGGCCAGACTTCTGGCCCCATAAATACAGAGGGGTCCTCACATTCTGCCTTAATGTAGAAAGAGCTGTAAGTATCTGGTCGTCTACTGGTTAATTTGGAGCAGGTAGTCCCAATTTTCGTCATTTCAAGCAGGTATTCTTCTAGTTCTGAAGCAGATTGGTCAGGTGGGAAATGGGAGGCAAATACATGGGCCTGCCGAGATATTTTCACTGCCTTAATTGTTGTATTCATTGCTAGCCCTAGCCGTAGTTCTCTTCTGGATGGAGAGGGGTTCCCAGAGTCCTGTTTCTTTTTCTGATGCAAACCCCTTTTACTAACGGTCGTCCACCCATGCCCTACATTCTGCTCACCAGGGTGACTAGCTACCAAGCAGGTTTGAATAATCCCTTGAGGCATGACCACATTACTAATGGTCTCAGTAGCATTGCCTTCTGTTGCAGTTAATTTGTTGTTTGTTTGTGTTGGAGATTCATCATATGACAGACTATGCAGTTCAGGGTAGTTACGTACTACGTGCTGCCCACTGTTAGGATGGTTGTTCGTGTTCGTACAAGTTTTTATGTCATTGGACAGTTTGGATATACAGCTCTGCTGAGCTGTGAGAGAAGATGATGTGAGAATAGGAGCGGCAGGCCTCCTGTCCTGAGGATCACTATGCTGTGTCGTGGTGATGGCGATATTCCTGTCTGGATGGGCAGTTTGCCTATTGCTCATCTCAGTTTCCAAGTCTGAGATCCTAGCGGTCAGTTTTCTGTGTTCCGAGGTTATACTGCTACATATATCTTTTAGCTCTCTGTTTTGGCCATGCTGGGTATGTAGGCCACCTCTCAGTAGCTGCACCTCATCCTGAAGTGATTATATTTTACTTAAGAGTACAGTCACATCAATAGAGTCGAAACATATGGGTGGCAAGTCCAGGTTCTCACTTGCAAATATGGACCTATCGTTAGTAGCCTTTATTTCCAAAATCTTTTTAACGATGTCCTCAAGGTTGAGCACATTTTCCTTTTCACCTTTGTGATGGATAAGCCTCTTGTCAGAGTTCGCATTGGTTGGGTATAATGTAAATAATTTTGCTTTAGCAGTCTCTATCTCTTCACCACTATAATGTTTTTCACATAATGTGATTATCGTGTCAGTGGGTAATAAGTCAATCTTCACATTAATGAAACACAGAATGTTGTTGATAATAACACTTGGCCCATCTGAAGATCCTTCCGTCATCGTTTAGTTCCGAAATCCTAGCCTATGGTGATTCTGACGTAGCTGTGCAAGTTTTCCATGTTCGCCTTAGCCAACGTCACAGCAACTTTTATTCATAATTAAAATGTTTAACTTTCACATTTATATATTAAGCTAATAGTAAAAGTTAACTAATACTTTTTAAAATTTTTTAATACTTTTTAACACTTCCATAGCGCGCAAGTTTGTAAATATATCGAAAGTAATAAAAACTATTTGGTGCTACTATAGCGTGATTCCTACCGGTGACTTCGATACTATAGGGTGATTCCTACCCGTTTTGGTTCGAAACTACAGTACTGTAGAGTGTGATTCCTATCCAAGGTATAAATGAAAATATAATAAATATGAAATGCTATTTATTATTCAATTTTATTTATTTAAAAAATAGTTTCGGTGCTACTATAGTATGTGGTCTACCTACGATTGGTTAGGTTTAGTCACGATATTTTTGTTAAAACTAACGAAAATATCATGACTAAACCTAACCAATCGTCAAGGGCGATGGACATTGCAATGTAAACAAGCAATTAGTAAACAAGGTAAGAAGCTATAATTAAAAGGTAGACCGCCGAATCGAGGTAGGAATCATGCTATAGTAGCACCGCGTAGGCTATAGAAATTTTAAAATAATACAATGATTCTAAAAATAAGTTTTTTCGAAATGAAAGTAAATTATTGGTTAATATTCGTTTTAATGCTTTGTTCGTTTTCGATAGAAGGAGACATTCTATGACAATTTAACATATAAATTCATATTCAGGACACCTTGAAACCTCAGGGAAACTGATAAAAATCAAGGAAATGTAATAATTATTTTTTATGGAAAAAAAAAAATTTAAAAAAATTTAGACGTAAAAAGCAGCCATTATAGGCCATTGACCGAGTATTTAGCTTTTAACGCTGTTAAAATTTTAACGAACGTCGCCCTCTCCAGTTTTATGGGGAGACATCTCGTGGCAAAATTAGGAAACATAGGTCAAAACAACCAATGAAAAATCGTTTTTGTTTCACGTGACCTTATCCGACCAATCAGAGACGTACATTTTGAATCTCTCATAATGCATACTCATTCAAGAATGCTTTTTCAGTCTGGTTTTCATTATGGTGTGCAGAGGTTGTGATTGCCTGGGTTTTTGGTACCTTGGAACGCAGTTCCAAAAAACTACTGTTGTTTGCGGTTCCTCAGAGAGACGCAACAACTCTTGTTCGCCTGATCCAGCAACATATTAGGCCTGGGACTACAATCTATTCCGACGAGTGGCGTGCGTATTCTCAACTTGGAAATCTAGGCTACATTCACCGGACAGTCAACCATTCACAGCGGTTCGTGGAAGACACCGTTCACATTCAAAATATTGAGCGTTGTTGGAAAGACGTGAAAAGCTGGATATTACGGTCTGGCAACAAAACCCAATCAGTTTAGGTTAGGTTAGGTTAGGTCTGTTTAGGTTAGGTTAGGTCTGTTTAGGTTAGGTTAGGTCTGAACCAAAACACATTTTTCTGGTGTTTTTTGGTGTGATTTGCTCAAATCTGAACTTCGTTTCTTTGGGAAATGAGCCGTTTTTGAGAAATTTTCAATTTTAAAATTTCTCAAAAACGGCTCATTTCCCAAAGAAACGAAGTTCAGATTTGAACAAATCACACCACAAAACACCAGGAAAATGTGTTTTGGTTCAGAAAGGAGGAAAAGCACTAAAACGAATAATTACCAAATTATTGAATATACAAAAAGTACTAGAACGGTGTAATCACTGCAAGCATAGGCTAAGCTATTTTTTAAACGGTGGCGTTGCGCATCTATTTTGTTCTTCCGCTCCAAGCATAGACTATCACTATGCTATATATAGAATTATATAGGAAGACTGAGACAGAAGAAAATGCAGTAAATTTTTTACAAGAATATAACTTAATACCGAAAGAAAAACAGTGTCCTAGAAAACATCAAATACTAATAAGCCTAACCTAACCTAACCTAACCTAACCTAAGTATTTCTCGATGAAAAGGTTTATAATTTTGAAATCAGCGTGAAAAACTGTACATATCACGTTGTTTTCATAAAAATCGGAAACAGTTAATGAAACAGGAAAGACCCTTACCTACAAATGCATATTATTTTTTCGTTAAAAATTGTTGAATACTTTATTTATGCTTCTTGTAGGTTCTTCTTCTTGTAGGTTATCTCCCCACCCCAACTATTAATATTTGTTATTAATAGTGGGGGGGAGATAACCTACAAGACTAATATTTACCACTAATATACTATTAATAATACACAATTACTAATACACAAGACTAATACACTATTAATATTTGTTATTAAATAATAGTGGGGGTTTATATAGGTTATATTTATAGTTTATATAGTTTATATAGGTTATAGTTTATATAGGTTATATTTATAGTTTATATAGGCATATCAGTTTATTGAAACCAATCAGATTTTTTATTGATATTCATTGCTCTTTCAATTAGCTATAAATTTACTTTATTGTTGTTTATTTTATTTCTACTAAAAATATTTTTACTATCTTTTAGTAACCAATTCACTGGCGCTATTGAAGAATAGGGCCCCCAGCCTTCTTCAGTTAGCTTTATAAGGCTAACTAACGAAAATATCATGACCTAACCTAACCAATCGTCAAGGGCGTACAGTTAACCTAACGATTGGTTAGGTTAGGTCGTGATATTTTCGTTACTTAGCCTTATAAGCCTAACTAAAGAAGGCTGGGGTCCCTATTCTTCAATAGCTCCAATTCACTTTATTATGCTAAATTAAATTCATACATCAATAATATTGGTTGTCTATTACAGATTGTATTTGAATACTAAAATGTCTAGTCGTAAAAAATTAAAAAAAGATGATTCTGTTGGTTCAATGGACATATCTAGTTTTTTCAAGTCGAACAATAAAACACATAGTAAAGAACCTCAGTCTGTTGGAATTAAAGCTAATGAACGACCATTGACATCTATAACGGCCAGTGATACAGGGTTGACAGGTTCTTCAATTATGCCATCTGACTGTTCAAATACAGCCTCTTCTCAATGTCCATACCCAGAGACCTCAGCTTCAAGTATTGGTCAAGATGCGGATGTGGCCAATTCATCTTCCACTTCTACTGGTTCTACATCGTACTATATGGGCTTACCTCTTAATATTAACAGATTGTTGAACATGTATTCATCGGATTCGGTTCTTACAAGAATTAAAAACAAGGATAAAAGACAAACTCGATTGTTTGTTAAGTGTAATGTTTGTTGCAGTTTCATAGATGATACTGAGACGGTTTCATTGAACAGAAGTGTACCTTATGCTTCCAGTACGGGAGCACGAACAGAAGGTAAGCTTGGAGCATGGCGCTTATTGAGCATCTTCAGGGTAAACCACATGCAGCTGCACTAGAGGCAAGCAAATTACATGATCAGGTTCAAAAGCAGAGCGACAAACATCCTTGGCTGACTCTCTTCAAGAGATATAGAATCCAGGAAGTTTCACAACTACTTCGCCTGGCAATGGACTGCTACAATGACACTCAGTGTGAAACCGTATCAGGATATTCTTGGCCATCAAGGAGTCTCACCAATATCTTTTCCGACCAACTTGTACAGAAGTTTTCCCAAGACTGGGATTGCAACATGGAACCATTTAGACCCACAGGTTCAGATATGCACTATCGCACGACAAATATTTACTATGAAATGTTGTCATGCATTGGTGATGTATTTAAGGAGAATCTCATTGAAGAAATAAATCAATGCGATGCTTTAGGAATACAAATTGATGGATTATGTGATCGTCAACAACTAGGCATTAAGTTTGTGACTGCAAGATTGGTGAAAGATGGCGTTATTACTACACGTTCTCTTGCAGCTGTGGAGCCTGTTGAAGGAGGAGCTAATGGCTTACTGGAGGCTCTCGGTAGAAGCTTAGAGAGGCCTGGCGATGTATCATTTCAGTATAATAATCTAGCGCCGGAAGGCCAAGATTCAAGCGATGATGACGACACCGAGAGCGACAACATGAATTAAATTAACTTCAATGCACCTGTTTTCGACAAGCTGTTATCCCTTACAACTGATAGTGAAGCAGCCAACACCGGTATCAATTCTGGGTTGTGGAAGAAACTGAATGATGAACTACAACGGCTGGTTCCTTGCATATGGTGTGTGTGCCATAGAACTGATTTGGCGTTTCACGAGTTAATCACAACTGTGCCTGAATTGAAGCGATGGTATTCCCAGGTGAAAGATACTGTTAAATATTTTCATGTGTCTTCTGTCCGTACCAAACGTGTGAAAATTGAATGCAAAAAACTAGGGTTGACGTTCAAACAGTTTATTAATCCAATTGAAGTACGATTTGCCCAACATGTCCAAGCAATGTGCGTCAGTCTACTTAACAATCTGCCAGCATGTGTTGCTTTCTGGGAAAGCATCTCCACCACTGACGATAGAATCACTAAGCAACAGGCGTCTGGTTTTTTGCGTATGTGGGAGGCAGGAGGTCAGCATTATAGACTGACTGGTTTAATGGCTGACATTCTTCATCACCTTGCCTGCCTACAAAAGGAATTCCAAAAAACAGACCTAATACTGTTCGATATTCCGGCAATCCAAACTCGATACATCGAGCGTATCACGACGATGGTGGACAAACCATATATCGGTGGTTGGGAGGAGAAATTGGGAGATGTAGACGAAGGTACAGGGACAAGTAAACCGACAACGGATGGCGATCAACATAAGGAGGCAAGAGAAGATATAGGTGCAGTTAGAAGGAGAGCAAGAAGAGCAATTTCTAATCAGTTCGTCACGTTATCAAATCGCTCTTTCAGTGCTATTAGGCATGAGACACTTGAGTCAATTAAGAATTTCTTGCAAAAGAGAATGGACGAAGGAGCAAATGCGTCGTTAAAAGAAATTTCAGAGGTTTTTAATTCGACATCTCCTGAAGTTATGGCCAGAAAGGCTAAAATTCTTCTTCGGAAAATGAAAGGACATTTTGACTCTATGAAACTTACTGACGATTGTATTGATATTTTTACCAACAATCCGAGGTTGAACGAACATGAATACATCAACACGAAATTCAAACGTATTTCTGAAGCTGTGACCAAAAATCCTGACTCTCCACTTACAGCACTCGTGAATCTTGTTCTCACTGCAGCTCCACATTCAACAGCAGTAGAAAGAGTGGTATCGCATTATAATATTTTCCGTAGTGACAGAAGGCTTGCGATGTCATTGCAGGGTGCCAACAACAGATTGCTTATTGCATTAAATGGTGTTGGTGCAGGTCATTTTGATCCACGTCCAGCAGTAGCAAAATTTCTTCAGGCTAAGCGTCGACGATACAAAGAGCCACAAACATCAACCTATAAAACAATCCAGCTGTAAAAAGGTTTTTCCGTAATAATGGCGAAATATGTAATTGAGCTCACATACTAGGGAGCTCTCGCGTAACACGAGCACTCTTGAAAACCACTGTTGTAACTTAAAATCGTATTAAACGAGGCAAGAAAATTAGGAATATGTTTCTCTTTACTGAAAGATTGTCTTCTTGTAAAATTTACCGATAATGATTACACTGTATCTCGTTTTTTTCCAAAATTGTGAAATATGAGTTCGCGTTAAGCAATAGCTAACTGTAATAATTACTGACAGATGATAAATTAATGATGTATTACATACGTTATGTGCATCTATGTAATGAATAATTTCGCAATTTTTTGTATTTTTGTGCTTATTTTTAACTGCCATTATTTTTCATTGAATGACTTATTATTCACTTGTCACTGTCGAGGCAATATGAATATAATTATAAATGAAAATGTAGGTATATATGTTGAAAAGAACTCCCTTAGTCTTACAAATACAGTTTACTAATTGATTGCATTTTCTTATACGATACCCATTGTTTTACTGAACAACTGTGTTTTAATTTTGCAGATATTGTTTTCATCAATATGTAATATGTATTTCACTTCTCAAAATTTACATGCAGTCTGATGATATCAAAAAGACAAGATTTTAAAATTGTTTCAAATTAAATGCTGAGCCGATTCTGCAGTCGCCTACTGGGAGTGCTGTTACTGGTTACAAAGATATTCAGTACCGACGTTTGTACCTATGTGGATACTTGTGTAGTCTTAAAATTTTGGACTATAAACTTGTTAGGTTGGAAAGTGTTGTGTATTGTACAAACAATACAGAAAAGATGTATTTTAATGCAACATCACAATGACGAGTTTGTGAAATCACCCACCCACTAAAAAATCCTTAGGTTTAGCACTGGGCCAGATACACAAAATATCGTCGACGTACCGCAACCATGGGATGCCAACCCCCAGGATTCCGATAATCCTGGGGGTTGGCATCCCATGGTTGCGGTATGTCGACGATATTTTGTGTATCCGGCCCATGAATCGTGACCTGGATGACTTCCTCCTTCAGTTAAATGATCAAGTCCCCTCCATTAAGTTTACTTTAGAAGTGGAACAAGACAACTCAATCCCGTTTTTGGATGTGCGTGTACATAGGGAAAGCCCAGGTTTTAAGTTTAGTATCTATCGGAAAAAACAAACAATTTGTCCTACGTACACTTTTACTCTGGACATGACACCCCCGTTAAGAAGGCCATATTTTCTTCAATGTTTCTCCGCGCTTTTAGGATCGCCATTCCGGAATACATTGATGCCGAATTGGAAAAAATCAACGGTGTTGGAAGTGATCTGTGCTACCCACTTGCGTTTATGGAATCTTATATTAACAAGGCAAAACGAACCTTCTATCCTGTGAATAATAACACTCGCACTTTGTCAAAGAATATTTTAGTGCTTCCATTTTTCCCGGGCTTTTTAGGCATTGCTAATGTACTTAAACTTTTGGATATTAATGTAGTATTTTCCTATAACAATATTGTGAAAAATATCATAGTAAAAAATAGCCCCACCAATAATTCAGGCATTATCTCTAAAATTGGTTGTAAACAATGTGATTCCTTTTACATTGGTCAGACGGGAAAGGATTTGCACACACGTATAAAACAGCATCAATATTTCGTTAGAACGGGACAGTCGTCCAGTGCCCTTTTTGTCCATTTGTCAGAGTTATCCCATTGTATTGATTGGAATAATGTTTCAGTTTGTTTCACTCCAGCAACATCGTTAATAGAAATATTCTTGAGTCTGCTATTATCCAACTTACAAATAACTTTAACATGAGCAAAAGTCTTTCTCAACTCGATCCCGTCGTTTTGAATTCGTTCAGAACGGACTTACACAAGAAGGGCAGAGTGCTAAAACTTTGGTAATTTTCCCTTATAAATTTGTATGCTCCTCTTAAAATTTTTATTTTTCAAGTTATTTTTATTTTTATTTAAAAAAAAAAAAAAATTTTACCTATACTATATCATTCAGGCATTATCTATAAAATTGGTTGTAAGCAATCCATTTGATCTTGTGTTGAATTCGGGCAAAGTGCTAAAATTGGTAGTTTTCCTCACAAATTTGTATGCTCCTCCCACAATTTTTATTTCTATATTTATTATATATATTTTTTTTTGTAACCTATATATAGTCTTGAACTCTTTATTTACTTCAGTCTTCTGAGGATGTCATTAGACAAAAGCGCTTGAGCACCACTCTGTGTTTCTTTTCCTTCGTGGTTTTATTCATCATATATATATATATATAGGGTGGCGTAAAAGTCAGGAGTCAAAGAATCCAGAGAGAATGGAACTTTTCCTCTCTATAGTCCCCACTATTTTAAAATAAAATTACTCTTTTAGTTAAAAAATTTATAATCTATAATTAATTTATAATTTTTAGTTGAAAAACTTATAATTTATGCATTGATGACCCTTTGACTCCTGACTTTTGCGCCGCCTTGTATATATCAAAACACTCTTGATATGTCTTCATTTAGGAAAAAATTATGTTATCTTGAAGTATCTATTCTTATTTCAAATATGTTACAAATCTAAAGTTATTGTCGAGAAATGTCTTTTGCAAAAGAGTACAGCAAAATGAATAACTTTAAAAGTTAACATTATCATTATATGTATACTAAAGTACTGCAACTTCTTTAGAAGACCATCCAAATTTTCCTTCTACTTCCACAAATATTTTATGATAAACAGAGGTAGACAAGATACGTTAAGAAATATATCTTAGATACAAAATAGAAGATACTATAGGCTGTTCAAAAGAAACGCAACTCATTAAAGAATGCATATATCATTGTAACGTAACTATTTTTGTTCTGTTTCGGGTTACTTTTCTTTTTGAACACCCTGTAGCTCATTGTATATCAAAAGTACAAGATACTTTTTAAGAAACGAGCAAGATGGAAAGATATAAGATACACATCTAAGATACTTTTATCGATACAAGATACTATTCTAATCAATTTAAGTTTAGAGACTAAAAATAAGAAGTAAAACTCTTTCAGGTGGTACGCGAGAGGGCTATAAACAGGCAGTTTGTAAACTGATAATTACTTTAGTGATAATATTTTAAAAAGTAATATTAGTTGTAGATGAATAACCCGCAACCTTTCCGACTGCAAGTTTGCACACTATCTAGTTTGCAGTCCAGGTAGATTTCAAATTACTTAACTATAACGTGCAAGGCCAAAATCAATTTTTTGATTCAGTACAAATGTTGATTCATCGTTGGGATACGTATAACCTTTTAGATAAGATTGAAAATTCAAGATTAAACACCGCAGTCCCATCTCTACGGTTTTTGGTTAGGTGGTTGGTACGTGTACCTTCCTTCTTTCCTTCCTTCTTTAATGGTGGTACTTAGAAACGCATGGTATTAAAAAGTGGCACTTCGACCAAAAAGGTTGGGAACCCCCGGTTTAAGTTATTATAGTTTAAATGACGCCTTAATGATAAACGCTTCAAAGGTCACGACGACCGGATTGAGATTGGTGAAATGTATCTTCTACAGATCTACAGAAGCTAAGGCTAACAAAGACCCCAAGATCCACTCTAAGGTTAGCCCGAGAGAAAGGAAAGAGTAAGGGGTTAAATAAGTTGCAAAACCTATCATTCGTGTGTTAAAATTCATTCAGAAAAAGAGAAAGAAAGACTCCCCATCATCATCCGCCGGCCACTGCCGACAAGTCGGAAAAATAGTCGAAGAGAATAGGAAAGGGGTGAAAGACGAAAAGAAGTAAAATAAGAACGCTTACAAACCATGCAAACACAGTCTTAACTCACTGTCATACTATGCAAACTACAGACATGCAAGTAAAGAGAGATACAGACATGCAAGTAAGGAGAGGATCAGAAAAAAAAGTAGGTAAAGTATAACAAAAAGTGGGTTAGTTTACGTTACGAGCTACAACTACGTTCCTGTTAGTCTAATTTTTTTTTTTAATAATTTTATTGCTGGCATCATACGTTGGCATGTCACAAGCTGGCATTAATCGTCAACAGACACATCCTCGACCACACCACCCCAGAGCTCCTGTTGCCAATTGTTTTTTATTTAAAACAACGTTAATATTTTTAAAATGCCTATCTAAATGGTTCTTAAACATATTAACGCTGGTAGAGTTCACGACTGACGCGGGAAGATTATTCCATTATCAATTACTTTAAACGTAAAGAAGTTTTTAGCGATATTAGTAATGAAACGTCTGCCACGCAACTTAAATCCGTTATTACGAGTATTGCTGTTATCGAAAGCGAACAGTTTGTCAAAATTTATGTTATCGATTTTTTTAACGATTTTGAAAACTTCAATAAGCTCCCCGTTAATCTCCTAGTTTCGACTGAATGCAAATCTAACTCTTTAATCCTATCTTCATAAGGCTTGTTGCGCAATGACGGAATTAGTTTCGTGGCACGACGCTGAACCCTTTCTAACCTATCAATATCTTCACGCAAATACGGGCACCAAAACTGAACGGCATATTCTAAATGAGGCCTGACTAGGGACTTGTAAAGGGGCAATATAATATTCTTTGATTTAAATTCGAAATTACGCGCTAAGAAGCCTAACATCCTATTAGCTTTTGCGCAAGACTCCAGGCACTGGTTCCTAACTTTTAAATTCTTAGATAGGCGTACGCCTAAATCTACTTCCTCGTCAACGCTCGCTAACTCTCTATCATCCATCGTGTACGTGTAATTATTGTTACGGGAATCTATATGCAAAACTTTACATTTGTCTACGTTAAATTGCATCTGCCACTTATCTGTCCACTCCATAATCCTATTTACATCGTCTTGGAGCCTATTTCTATCGTCCTCGTTACAACCTTAACCGCCTATTTTAGTATCGTCCCGAATTTGACACGTTACTAGTCAATCCTACATCTATGTCGTTAATGTAAATTACGAATAGCAATGGGCCTAACACTGAACCCTGTGGGACACCGCTACCTACATCCAACCATCCCGATTCACTACCATTAACAACGACCCTCTGTCTCCTAGCACGAAGCCATTCCTCTAACGGTTAGAGTCTAACCAGTTAGCTACCTGACCGCGTATACCGTGCGCTTTAACCTTTGCAATTAATCTTCTATGCGGAACTGTATCGAACGCGTTTTTAAAATCTAAATAAATAACGTCAGCCGCTCTATGCCTATCGTATGCGCACGATTTCGTTATAAAATTGTAAGAAATTAGTTAAACAAGATCTATGGCGTCGAAACCCATGCTGACTACTATTAATCAAATCTCTACTTTCTAAGTGATCGATGATACGATCCCTAACTACGGATTCCAAAAGTTTACCGACAATTGACGTTAAGCTAATGGGCCTATAATTGCTAGCTACTGTGCGGTCGCCTTTTTTAAAAATGGGTGTGACGTTAGCTAATTTGAAGTCTTCAGGAATAATCTCCGTTTTCAGTGACTGATTAAAAATCTTCGTTAAGGGGCCTACGATAACGTCTTTCAAATCTTTCAGATGTCTAGGATAAAACGCGTCAGGGCCTGGAGCCTTGCTAACTTTTAGCCTATCGATATAATGCGCAATCTCACCTTCGTAAACAGTTATGTCATCCAAAATAGTCTCGCTGCTAAATGGAACGATATCGTTCACATACATCAGGGACATTATTGACGTCTTCTACGGTAAAAACTGTCGCAAAAAAGTTATTAAAAATACCCGCCATCGCCTGAGCGTCGGAAGCCAAAGCGCCATTAGCGTCCACGAGAGGGCCTATATTATCTTTTATCGACTTACGATTATTCACGTAATCGAAAAACTTTTTTGGGTCATGTTTACTCTCCGCAGCTTTAAGTATCTCTAAATTACGCTTGGCATTCCTAACTGATCTTTTAACCTGACGTCGAAGCTCGAAATATCTATTAATGTTAGCTACCGTGCCATTGCACTTATTAAGTCTATACGCTCTGTTACGCTCGTTTATAAACTCGCCTATTTCCCTAGTCCACCACTTGGGCCTACCATGATTTCTAGCGCGCTTGGGCCTACGAGGAATAAACTCCATTTCGATATTCAAGAAACTATCTTTAAACGCCTCCCAATGCAAATTTGCGTCATTACCCATAAATAAGTTATCCCAGTCCACTACTCTCATCCTATCCGCAAAACTATCGAAAGTGGCCCTACAAAAATCAGGGACTTCTATTACGTTACTATCCTTAGTGTTTTCTATCAATAACTTAAACCTAATAATTTGATGATCACTACATCCTAAACTCTCGCCTACTTCTAAACCTTCGACTATATTTTCGCCGTTCGTCATCACCACGTCTAAAATATTGTCACCGCGCGTTGGTTCGGTAACCATATGTCGTAAAAAATTATTTTCATGAACTCAACCAATCTCAAACCCTCATCGTTACCAGTAAAAGTCTTATAATTAACGTTAGGGCAGTTAAAGTCTCCGACAACTATACTATCCCGATTATTAATAAAATTACCAAGAAGTGTGTAAAATCTAGTATCGGTATCGAGGGGTTGAACGGGAGGTCTATAAACAACAACAAAACTGAAACTAATACTACGCGCCCTAACTTCAACGCATATCGCATTAATTGCTGCCGGAAAATCTAACTTAACCTCGATAGCCCTAAGGGAATTACGAACGTACAGCAAAACGCCGCCACCAATCCTATGTAACCTATCATTAGTAAAGAGTTTAAAACCCGGTATATCAAGTTCCCCAAACAAGTCCCGAGTCACGGTATTTAACCACGTTTCAGTGGTAGCAACTATATTGTAGTTGCCGGAATAAATTATCGCCTTAAATTTGTTTATTTTATTTCTAATACTACGCGCGTTACAATAAAAGACGTTTAAATTATTTAAATTTAAACATTTAAATTATCTTGTATCAAACCTACCATTTTAAGATACAAGATACAAATAAAATTGTATCAAAGATACAAGATACGGATCACCTGAAGATCAGGGCCCCCAGCCTTCTTTAGTTAGCTTTATAAGGCTAACTCACGAAAATATCACGACCTAACCTAACCAATCGTCAAGGGCGTACAGTTGACCTAACGAGTGGTTAGGTTAGGACGTGATATTTTCGTTAGTTAGCCATATAAGGCTAACTAGAGAAAGTTAACCTGATCTTCAGGTGATCCCAAGATACATTTATATTTTTGTTCAAGATACAGATACAAGATACATTACTGAAGATATTATCGATACTACCCATCTCTAATAATAAAGCATGTACAGGGTGTCCCGAAAGTCTTGTTACACCTATGTCTAATCTCGGAATATTAAATGATGTTTGGTTCCAACAGGATGAAGCACCTCCCCACTATTTCTTGAGGGTTCGTGAATATTTAAATGAGGTGTTTCTGATCGATGGATTGGACATTAAAATGCAACATTAAAATGGCTTCCGAGAAGCCCAGATCTCTCGAGTTGTGACAATGCATTATAAGGATTTACACAGGAAAAGGTTTCTCAAAAACGTTATGATTCCAATGACGGACTAAAGGATCATTGGAATCATAACGTTTTTGAGAAACGTTTTCCTTTATAAATCCCCATACTGCATTGTCACAACTCGACAGATCTGGTCTTCTTGGAGGCCATTTTAATGCTGCATTTTAATGTCCCAATCCATCGACCAGAAACACCTCATTTAAATATTCACGAACCCTCAAGGAATAGTGGGGAGGTGCTCCATCCTATTGGAACCAAACATCATTTAATATTCCGAGATTATACATTGGTGTAACAAGACTTTCGGGACGCCCTGTATGTGAAAAACACAAATTTTTTCATATATAATATATATATATATATACACTGTAAAGAAAAGAGAGATAGAGAGAGAGTTGTGATTTATTGTGAGGTACTTGTAGGTTATCTCACCCCCCACCAATTTTGACAGAATATTTTCGTTGAAACTAACGAAAATATCACGACTTAACCTAACCAATTATCAAGGGCGTACATTTGATCTATTATTAATTATAACATTGTTTGTTTCTGAAATAGTATTTACTCTTTACTAATAGATCAACTGTACGACCTTGATAATTGGTTAGGTTAAGTCGTGATATTTTCGTTAGTTTTAACGAAAATATTCTGTCTGTCAAAAATGGTGGGGGGGGGGGGGGGGGGATAACCTACAAGTACCTATTGTGATTGTTGTGATTTATTTTTTCTGATTTGCAAAAGAGGATTTTTGAAGCAAGTGTAGTTTACGTCCCCCTGTGGTGCCTAGTGTAGTTTACATTCCCCTACATTATCCAAGTGTAGTTTACGTTCCCCTACATTATCCTAGTGTCGTTTGGGATCACCTGAAGATCAGGGCCCCCAGCCTTCTTTAGTTAGCTTTATAAGGTTAACTAACGAAAATATAACGACCTAACCTAACCATTCGTCAAGGGCGTACAGTTGACCTAACGATTGGTTAGGTTAGGTCGTGATATTTTCGTTAGTTAGCCTTATAAGGCCAACCTAAAGAAGGCTGGGGCCCTGATCTTCAGGTGATCCTAGTTTGCATTCCCCAGCTTTGTCCGCGTATACCTAATCAAATAAGACGTTAAAACTAACGAAAATATTACGACTTAACCTAACCAATCGTCAATTTATATATATATATATATATATATATATATATATATATATATATATATATATATATATACGATTGGTTAGGTTAAGTCGTATATTTTCGTTAGTTTTAACGTTTTATTTGATGGATTCATTTAAAAAATGTCTCCTAAAGATCCTAGTGTAGTTTACGTTCCCCAACTTTGACCTAGTGTAGTTTGTGTCCCCTTTTGCGTCATGGGGACGTAAACTACACTTGCTCCGGATTTTTTTTGTAATTGAAAAACTAATAGTCAAATTGCATCAAAAAAATAAAAACAAAAAGAATAAGCAAAAAAGAAAAATGAACGGTTTCTTATTTTTTATATCAATATCAGTGTTAAGGCCTATAGAAATTTGCCTCCATTCACTCCCTCTCGAATATAATTTAACGAATATCTTTTAGCACGTGAGTATGAAGCCTGTTTGCATGAAGTATTTGCATATGCGTACTAAGGTTTTTCGACGTTTCTTTTCTCACGTGTTCCCTTAATTCCAGTTCACACGCGAAGGCAAAAATTCTTACATAATTTTATGAATTGGTTTAGGAGTTGAGCACGAATTGAGAAATTGAAAATAATTGCCTAAGATTTTTTTCCATTATAATTAGTAATTTAAATATGTAAGCCACACTTAATGGAGTTTAAAATTTGCAATTATGGGTCTTCACTGTTGTGTATTTAATTTTATATTGAACGTCAAGAACTGTATAATTAAACTTTAATAGATAAAATGAACTACCACATTCAGCCGCAGATACTTAATGAAAAGGATAAGGAACTTTTAAATTATGTTGTGTAATTAATGTAGACACTAGACACATTTATTTCAATGTATTTGAATTGCTCAAATAAGCCGTCTCCTACATATTCGAATATCCTCTTGAACACGAAAAGTAATGAATGAAAATAACTCAGAAATAAAACATTCGTAACTTATAGAAAATATGAGACAAGTATTATTTCACAAAATACTGTACAGTACTTTCAATATGTGTTAAATGTGATGAAGAGCTGTAAAAGTCCAACCAAAGGAAAATATAGCCACGAGAACATTATGCCAATTTCTCAAACTTTTTCACACTGCGCCCCGTTTTGAAAGAAACAGCTCTACTACCATACTTCGCTTTTCACGATACTAAAACAGTGCTTTTCAACCTTCTCTGACATCATTCAGCCAAAACACTTTCTTTTTTTAAAAAACTCACTCACCCCACTTCGAATACAGTGGAAAGAGTAATCTTTTTAATTTTCAGTGTTCATTATTATGGTTTATTTTTAGTTATCACACCACAAGATGAAAATTATTTACTGTGGAAGAAGAAAACATTCAATGCTTTTAATATCTAATATTCAACAACTGCTTCAACAAAATAAAGTGTACATTCTTCTTTCATAATTTTCACTCATCCTGATTCTGATCTCATTCACCCCTGGGTGAACCATTCACCCGGTTGAGAAGCACTGTACTAAGACATGCAACAAAATACGTACTGAAAATTCCTATTGCGGTTTGAGTCAGTTGTTGACGCCACTGCGACATCCCAACCTATTTTTGTGTGTAGATGGGTGATCTGCCTCTAACTTTTCTTCCTTTCTTTTGGAAACACTGCGCGCGCCCACCCCCTACAATACCATCGCGCCACAGGAGGGAAGCGCCCCACAGTTTGGTAAACGCTGTATTATGCTAAACTGACTGAATGACCATGTGCATTGTGCATCTTACAGCGCTTGCATACAATAAATTATGGAGACACTTGTCATATGCAATCCATACATATCTTCAACCGCCTTTATATGAAAATTCCGTGCAAAATTGATGGTTATCTACATAATCTGAGGGATGATAGCGTAGAGCTTTCTTAAGATAAAAAATGGGAAGCAGGAAACTTTCCAATAATATATTCAACTGGGAAAAAAATGTATTTATAAGCAACTTACACGCGTGACTGCATTGTAAATAAATATGAGCTACCTCAGTTTCGTCTTCTGTCCTCTTTACAATCGAATAAGAGGGCGCAGCGGACGTGATTTAGCTTCAGATGCTTTCAAAAGATAATTGAATTCCAAGAGTGATTTTGTGAAGTCAACTCCTATTTTATTCCACTCGCCAAGCCAAATGTATATATATCTCTCTCTCTCTCTCTCTCTCTCTCTCTCTCTCTCCATATATATATATATATATATATATATATATATATATATATATATATCACGAAGGAAAAGGAAAGCAGGAGTAAGGATGTTTCGCTCCAATCACCGGAACATTCGCAAGCTTTATTCTCAAGCTTTACTTCTGCTTTCCTTTTCCTACGTGAAATATCTCAACACTGAATCAAAACCATGGATTTCGCCGCATGTTCACTGTGTGTGCGTATATATATATATTATATATATATATATGGTAATAACATGGAGCTACAGAATAAAGGGTACAAAACTCTGTAAGCCAGACAGATAACATCAAATCCACAAATCAGAGATCTTGGAGTAATGATGTTGTCGGATGCAGAATTCAGAGAGCACTATAACATCAAAATTACAACGGCAAGAAAAATAATGGGAATCATCTGGAGGAGCTTCCGCAGCAGAAAAGCAAACATCACGTTCAAATTATGGAAGAGTCTAGTCCTACCGATAATTGAGTATTGCGCAGTACTCACAAGTCCCTACAGAAAACGAGACATTGCGAACATTGAAGCTATATAAACTTATAAAGGACCTTTACAGCTAAGATAGAGGAAACGAAAGGTGAAGACTACTGGTCTCGACTACAATCCCTGGAACTCTACTCTTTGGAAAGAAGACGCGAATTGTACACAATAATATACATATGGAAAATACCTGAAGGCTTTGTCCTTAACCTTAGAAATGAGTAGTATGACCTCAAAATGCTTGAGTGCAATGCAATTGCAAATGTTGCAAGAGTGCCACTCCACCCCCTTCGTGCCAACCCCCCTTTTGCAAACCCCCACCCCCTTTGTTGCAATGCACCCCCACCCCTCTTGGTTGCAAGGGGGGAACCACTTTGGGGGAGAAGTTGGGACAGCCTCACCCCCCAAAGGGGCATACCTAACCTAAGGAAGAGGGGGGGGTCCTCTTTGGGGGAGAAGGTGGGACGGCCTCATCCCCCAAAGGGGCATACCTAACCTAAGAGAGAAAGAGAGAGAGAGAGGAGGAGACCCAGAGGAAGGGTCTTCGCTTGGCGAGAGCCAAGCGCATATGAGGTCTTCAGCCACCCGCCCCTCTCTTATAGGACCCCTAATCAGCCAGTTGGCTTAATCAGCCAGTTCCTCAGGGCACCATCAGCCAGTGCCTCGGGCATCATCAGCCCATCAGCCAGTGCCTCCGGGCATCATCGCCTCCTGTCATCAGTTGAAACATGTGCGTCGCGCGTTAAATGGGACTCGAACCTGGCGGCCTTCACGGTTGCAGGGTACCCTAATGACTCCCCGTAGGTCTAAGGCGGGTGTAAAACAACTTGTACGAAAAATAAATAAAAAAATAAATTCCTAATGACTCCCCGTAGGTCTAAGGTGGGAGTATTCGTACAGAGAAAAAATAAAAAATATAAATGAACAATTCGAGAAAATTAAATATAAAAAGGCAATTTCAGTTTTCATAATAAATTTTTATTTATAAAATTCTTATAATATTTATAAAACTCGATTTTTAACACTTAAAGATGAATCAAACAACATTTCATTAAGAAATCTTTATGAAATTCGAACTACGATAAGCTTTCAAATGATTCATTATATATATACACACACACACACACACACATATATATATATATATATATATATATATATATATATATATATATATATATATGCATTTAACTGCAATGACCACGCAGTATATAAATGAATAGAAACGACATAAGTATTAAGGAACGTTTCTGCAAACGAGGAAGAAGAAATCACGAATACTTAATATACTATATATATATTTCTATTCATATATATATATATATATTATATTAAAACGAATTTAAGAATATTTGTTTTTATTCTATCCTGCATTATTTTTTGCAAGAAATCGCGAAACTTTATCCACCACCACAATAAAAGGTTAGTTATTTTAAAATGGTTTCTTTGACTAATGGTATACCACTACTTTTACAGTCAACTAACTAATTATGAATTTTTGCTGATTTTTTTAAAAATAATAATTTTTTATATTCATCTAAAATTCGTGTAAACACTCCCTACGGGGAAAAAGAAAAAATAAATAAATTCCTAATGACTCCCCGTCACACACACACACACACACACACACACACACACACACACACACACACATATATATATATATATATATATATATATATATATATATATTTCATATAAATGCATGTCGAAAAGCATTCTAATCTGGACGTGTCTCATATATCAGGTCATCCCATAAGTAATGTCATTTTTTACGATAGATTAAGTTTAAATCCTTAGTTTACAAAAGAAATCAAATTAACATTTCACTATTTTGGAATTCCTATTAAAAAAGTTGTTCAATGTGTTTCCCTTCTGTTTCAACAATTTTCTTCAATCTTGGACGAAATTCATTTATGGTTCGATCGATCTACTCCTGTGGTATCTCTTCCCACTTCACAAGAAGCTGACGCAAATGATCAACATTTCTCACCCTGCTCCTGTAAACTCTCTGTGCCAAATTTTACCAGATTCCATAGTCAACAGGGTTCAAGTCAGGACTGTTAGGTGGCCAATTTTGGGGTTCAAGTAATTCTGGGACATTATTTTTTAAGTATTCCACAGTTGCTATGGCTATATGGGACGTTGCTGCGTCTTGCTGAAAAAGATAATAACCACCGTTGGCCAGATTTTGCATTTCGGGAAGCATGTTTCGCAGCAGAGTATTTCGATAGTACTCGGTACTGACTTTTACTCCAGGCTCAATAAAATGAATTGATGTTTTTCCTAACTTTGATATGCCAACTGACACCATGACACTAGCTGAGAAATGACTTCTGGTTGCAAAAGTCTGCTATCAGGTATTTCATTCTTACATTGGACGTGCGAGTAAACTCTGTCATTTTGACTGTTCCGAGGTGGTTCTACAGTGAATCTCTTTTCATCAGTGAAAAAAGCCTTTGAAAGTTTATCACATGTAACTCGCCGTAAGATTTGTTTTGATCTTTGAACTCGTTTCTGCTCATCAGTTTGAGTAGTCTTTTGCCCATGCACTCTTTTGAAAGATTTTATCAGGTTGTAACATAAATTCTGCTCGATTAAAAAACGGACGATAGATAACAGAATAACCTCAAGATAATGTGAAATAGTTTTAGAAATGTTGCAAAATACACGCGGCGACAGGTTCGCACATGTTTTATCACGATACAGAATGACTTAGGCTAGTGTAGGATTAGGCTAGTGTAGGATTAGGCTAGTGTAGGATTAGGCTAATGAATATTTTCTCTTGTGTTTTTCATACAGTTACAACGCCACCCCTACGATATTACAGTAATTGAAAAAACATGGAGCCCACGAAAGAGCATATTCGACATGTGATACTGTATGAGTTCCATAAAGGATCTAACGCTAGTGAATCCGCTGTATTATCCGCAAGAAACATTCCAAGAGTTTATGGAAATAATGATGTGAGCGAATGGATGTGTAGGAGATGGTTTGAGAAGTTCAGAAATGGAGGTTCCAGTCTGAAAGATTATCAACGAACAGGACGACCAAATGAGTTAGATGAAGAGTTGCTGAAAGCAACAGTGGAGGAAAACCCAACGGTAACTGTAAGAGAACTTGGCCTGCAACTCGGCGTTAGCCACATGACCATTCATCGTCATTTGGAGCTGTTAGGAAAAGTAGTGAAGGTTGGAAAATGGGTTCCGCATGATTTGTCAGAAGCGAATCTTTAACATCGAATCGATATTTGCACATCACTGCATTCTCGGCAACTGCAGGCACCGTTTTTGAATCGGATCGTCACTGGGGATGAAAAATGGGTCCTCTATAACAATATTAACCCTTTCGCTCACGAATTATGACATAGGGTAAAAAAGAAATTTGCCTTTATGTGTGGTTATATAAGAATCGATATGGTTTATTTTTCAGCTACACAATTGTCTACCCAGTGAGTAAATGGGTTAAGCGTCGACATCAGTTGCTTAGCCGTGAAACAAAGCCTGAACCTCAGCCAAGGAATGGACCCCATCCAAAGAAAATTTTGCTATGCGTTTGGTGGGATATGCAAGGAATTATTCATTTTGAGCTTCTGCCAGATAACCAAACAATCACAGCTGAAGTCTACTGCCAACAACTCTAACGATTGAAGATGGCATTACAAGAAAAAGGTTCTGCATTAATTAATCGCAGAGGTGTTCTATTCCACCAGGATAACGCGCGCCCTCACACTGCTCGAATCACTACTGCCCAATTGGAGGCATTTGGTTGGGAAAAAATGCCTCATCCATCTTATTCTCCGGACATCGCACCTTCAGACTACCATTTATTCAGAAGTCTGCAACACCACCTAGATGGACAAAAGTTGCAATCCAGGGAAGCTATCGAAAACGAAGTGATCGCTTTTTTTTAACTCGAAACCAAGGGATTTCTTCGAACGGGGCATAGTAAAACTTTTCTACAGGTGGGAGGAGGTTATAGAAAAAGAAGGGAATTATATTGATGATTAATTTGTCATTATAAGTCATTTAATTTTTGTTGTGAATAAACTAAAAATTCGAGCACATTTGTCCTTATAAGTCATTTAATATTTGTTCTGAATGAACTAAAAAATCGAGCAGAATATAAGCACACCGGACAAAAAATTAGTCACCCCTCTCAGAATGTACCTAATAACGTGTGACGGCGCCTCTGGCCTTGATAACCGCACGAATCCGGCGAGTTTAGTATGCGGAGGTACGCCTGCTGGTTCAAATTCATCGTCACTGGAACGAGAGGGCCCATTTCGTGGTACGAAAAACATCCCCAGAACATCACGGAACCACCTCCAGCCTGAACAACACCTTCGACGCATTCAGGATTAAAGGCTTCATTGGACCTGCGATGTACTCGTCGCCTCCCATCATTGGAGAACAAACAAAAACGGGACTCATCGGACCAAATTACACGTTTCCAATCTGCCGCAGTCCAGTTTTTGTGCCTCTGAGCCCATTTATAACGTGCCAATTTGTGACTTGCTGTTAACAGCGGCCTCTTCCGTGGTACCCTGCTCCAGATGTCCATCGCATGCAGTTCTCGTCGCAATGTCCGTTCGGAAATTGGTCGCTGGAGAACCTCATTGGTTTCTTGGAGCAATTGTTCTCTGGTTTGAAAACGATTTGCAGTTACTAGACGAGAAACATGGCGGCGGCCCCTATTGTCGAGAATTGTTTTCCGGCCACAGTTATGCCGTCGATTGTCAGTTGATTGCGAACTACACCACTCTTTGTAAACTCGCTGGACAGTACGCGTTGACACACCAACAAATTTGGCTACTTCAGACATTTTGTGTCCGTGGGCTCTGCCAAACACGATGGCTCCTTTTTGCCACTGAGTAACGTCTGCCTCACGACCCATTTTGCAGACTATATCCAACACACACTTTGTTCTTCACCACCTCACGAAACAGATCTGATCCTGTGTGCTACGTCACCGCTACTTGTCACTTACCAATGCTACATCAGCGCCCTCTGTGTGACCTTGAACTTCCTACTATCGGTGCTATTAGGGTGACTAATTTTTTGTCCGGTGTGCTTATGTTACAACCTTATAGTTGAAGATCTTGTTTAATTATGCGTCTCACACTAGTTTCTGATAACACTGGGTAACAAAATTTGAAAAATTTTCTGTTTATTGTGATTTTTCTGTCGTTTCTTAATGATTTCGGGGCGCTGATTCCAAAAATGATATTGGTTTTGCCTTATCATCAACCGTTTCAAAAATATAGGTTATTACATTTTTCATATGGCAAAGTATATAAAGAAGGCTAACATAAATATTTTCTGAAAATAAAAACACTTGGAAATTAATGTTTATTGAGCCAAAATTGTTTGACAAACCCAGAATGGTGCAAAGGATATAATATATATCATGAGGAGAACCGATAAGAGAATAACAAGCCTCGTTATGCAGTGTGCGTTCCTTAAAAATGCACTGAAGAACGCGACTTCCGCGTATGAACATTCTTATTCTTTCTGATCAGCGACCATACGTAGTCTCCTATCATGGAAGCATCCCAATGGCCCTGGTACCTTTTCTCCATCGTTTGAATATCTTGATGGAATCCTTCGCCATGTTCTTCACTCACATCGCCCAGGTTATCACGAAAAAAGTCTAGACGTGAATGCAGATAGTGTAATTTTAAAGTCATACGGCACCCCATTTTGCCATAGCACTTAATCAAGTTTGACACTAACTCCTTATAGTTTGGTGCTTTATGGTTGCCTAAAAACCCACGAACCACATCACGGAAAGCACACCAAGCCTCTTTTTCGATCGGAGTCATCTTGGCTTCAAGGTTCTTTGAATTCAACAGCGCCTTGACTTGTGGTCCTACAAAGATGCCAGCCTTGACTTTGGCCTGAGAAAGTTTAGGGAACATGACCCGAATCTGTTGGAAAACTTCCCCTCCAAAATCTAACGCAGTTACACACTGCTTAATTAAACCCAACTTAATATGGAAAGGTGGTAGCAGAACTATGTCAGGCTTCACAAGAGGTTCTCTGAGTACATTGTACTTTCCTGGTTGCAGTCCTTCACGTGGAGGCCACTGAACTGTTTTATAGTGCTCAGTTAAAGCCCTGCTATCCCACAGGCAAAGAAAACATGAATATTTAGTAAACCCTCCTTGTAAACCTAACAGGAAACCAATCATTTTGAAATCACCATACACGTCCCAGTTATATTGTTCATTGAGGGTTTGTACTGAAAGTTACTGTATATTCTTCATCATGACTGTCCTCACCAGCCGACATCTCAGATGAGCTAGCTGCATCCTCATTTTCAACCTCCAAAGCAAAGAAACAAAATATAGGCATAGCTATATATGTAGAAGAGCATCAGCACTAAGAAAAATCGACACATAATGACCCACAGTCTGTAAATACAGAAGGTAAAGTAATGGATAGATACCTGTTCTGGTGGACGTGGTATTGGAAGACCTTTGCCATGTGGTACAGGAGCTATGGACGACGCTATGCTTGGATACTGAAGAGTCTGCTTTCCTTTAACTTTCCTGTACTTAGAAACATCTACCATGCAGTAGTAACAATCGTCGTGGTGGCTCTTTGGTTCTCTCCATATTCTGGGTACCGCAAAGGGCATTGCCTTGCGTACTCCCCGCAGCCACCTTTCATGTGTGGAGCGGCAGTTTCCACAGATCACATGGGGTGCCCAGGGCTTATCTTGGTTACCCATAGGCATACCAAAATAAAGCCGATACGCGATCCAGAACTTGGTGCCTTTCACAATCTTGTGCGATACTTGCTTGGGGCCTATGTAATACCCACAAACGTAGCAGAATATATCCGGCTAGTGTTTACAAGCTGTAGTTGCCATTCTTTTTACCAAACTGTACTACATTAATCATAACCTGCAGATATAGAGAGAAGAGTTATTAAATCTGCAACAGATTACAGATTACAGAAAAAAGATGTTCGCAATAAAAAAGGATCGATAACACTCAAATCGTCAGCACAGAGAAGCACAGAAACACAGTACCTCAGTGCTGGTAACCATCAGACAAATAACCTGATTTCTTTGTGTGCTCACACTTACTGACTTCTCAGACTCTGCGCTCTTCTTTATATAGCACAGTGGAAGTTTCTGGCAATTTCTAAAGCAAGAAACTGTCAACGAACATCCGGATTGTTCTCAACAATTCCTGATTATTCTGATATTGCTGCGCCCATAATAACATTATACTGGTAAAACATGAAAAATGGATTATCTCTGAAACCATTGATGATACACACAAACCAAGGCCAGATTTGGACTCAGCGCCCACAAATGCATATAAAAACATAAAAAATTCTATATGAACAGAATCAGTGTTACAGTGTAATTGTAATTCTTTTGATATGCGAGCTGGTGTCATATGGGTTCCTGGTTAGTTTTCCTGACTTAGTATATGTTCTTCGACGTCGTTAATATTGTCTTGTCTGCGAACAGTTTTTGGTCGCCCACTTCCCTCTCTTTTTTTGATATCCTCATTCTCGTCAATTTTCTTTAGAAGCTTTCCCAAACCACAAAGAGGCCATCCTTTGTTGGGGAATTCGGAAAGTAGTTTCGTTCGTTCATATCCCTTTTCTAGTCTATAATGCTTAATTATAATCTTATCTTCCTCTGAGAATGGCACAGTCACTATATTTTATAACCCTGCAAAAAAAATCGTATATTAGAATTTACAAAAGTGTAAATGTAAATAAAGGATTCTTGATTAGTTTGTCAAGCATCAGTTGTAGTATTATTAGAGAAATATTTAATAAATCGTTATTTTTAATAGCTACGAACTGAAAGTTGGTTTACAGGTAGATGTTTTATATATCTTTTACGTGTATAAGTTTCATACTGATAGTTTGAAAAATGTTGATTCCATGGATGTTTTTAGAGTGAACCCCTTTTTTTGGCAAACGGTGTATATACAGTGTGTGTGTGTGTGTGTGTGTGTGTGTGTGTGTGGTGTGTGTGTGTGTGTGTGTGTGTAAGAGAGAGAGAGAGAGAGAGCTACAATTTTGCGCAGCGTGGTGCTTGCTGTACGAGTGTATAGGGGGACAGATTGTATGCATATATCTTTGTAGAATACTATGCTTTTATATATATATATATATATATATATTATTTTTTATTTTTTATTTTTTTTCAATATGACCGCTCATGGCCACCAAAAGAAAGGTGGATAGCAGAGCGAACACAGGACGAAGATCATGGAACAGCTAATGGAAATGAACAATAGACGGGGGAGGAGGAGGAGGAGGGGGGGGAAAGCAGAAAGATCATAGTGGAGTCACAGCCGGTAAAGAAGTCGGGAGCGAAAGAGGAAGGAGAACAACCCGGTTATCGAAAAGTAGGGACCTTCAGATAGAATAGCGCCAAGCCTATCACAAGGCTCGACGCTCTCCAAAAAGGGAAAATACTCTGCGCGCAGCGCAAAGTAAAGCGGACACTCCACCAGGAGGTGAGCAACTGTAAGGAAAACGTTACAATTGGGACATCGGGGCACCCGATCCCCGGCCATCAAATAGCCATGGGTCAGGTGGGTGTGGCCAATACGGAGGCGGGCCAGAGCCACCTCCTCATGGCGCGACCGATGGAAGGAAGAGGCCCAACATCCCAATTTGGGTTTAATCTTGCAAAGTTTGTTATCTGTAGCGCCATCCCAGCGACTCTGCCACCGGGAGCGCAAAAACCTACGGAAGCCAGGGATATAATCGGAAAAGGGGAGGGACACGGGTGAAACCTGCAGTCGGCACGCGGAACGGGCAGCGCGATCGGCAGCTTCATTTCCAGCCACGTTAACATGTGCTGGGACCCAGCAAAATACCACCTCCTTGCCACCGAAAGCGACAAGGGTATGGCACAGTAGCTGGATTCGTCGGACCAGTGGGTGGACAGGGTCAAAACACTCCAGGCCATCCAGGGCACTGCGGGAATCCGAATAGATGACAAACGACCCATCCGGATGCTCCAGCACCACCTCCAGAGCGCTCAGAATGGCATAGAGCTCCGCCGTGAAAACGGAAGCCTCATCAGGGAGACGGGTACATCGGGGAGCAAGGGCAGACGACTGGGGAACAGCCGCGGCCCCAACGCCCCCCGACGACCTCGAGCCATCCGTGAAGACCGCAACACATGCAGAGTGACATGCCGCATGCTGAAGGAACAGAGACCGAAGCAAGGCAGAGTCAGAATCGGCCCTGCGAACGGGGCGCAACGCCCTACAGCACGCAACAGGGGTGCTCTCCCAAGGTGCAACACCCTTGAAAGAGACCGGTATAACGGATGGAGGAGGAGTGCCCATACCATCGAAGAGGGAGGTCACCGTGTCGGTGAAATACCAACCCCCATCCCGGCAGAACGCCCTCTCCACCACCTGGAACAGAGGAGAGTTGAGAAGACGGAGGATCCGGAGATAGTGCTTAGCAATGAGGAACGACCTCCGCTTCCCCAAGGGAGGGATGTCGCACTCACCCTGCAGATTATCAACCGGAGAGGAGCGGAAGGCGCCAGATGACATGCGCAGTCCTCTAGAGAGGACCGGATCCAGTATCCGAAGGGACGTACGGGAGGCGGAGCCATACACCACACTCCCATAATCTAATTTTGACTGTACCAGGGACACGTACAAACGGAGGAGTGTCCGCCTATCCACGCCCCATGTAGTATGCGACAGATGTCCCAGCAAATCCAGGGTACGTCTTACAGACTCGCGCAGCCGGCGAAGGTGGGGAACCCAGCTCAAACGGCTGTCGAAAACCATACCCAGGAAACGCACTGACTGAACGAGGGCCAGAGGCTGACCCCCGAGTGTAAGATTAAAGGTCGGGACGGCGCCGGATCCCCGTCTCCCCGACGGAAGGAAGGCCACACACGAAGTCTTCGGGGAAGACAGCGTAAGGCCCACCGACGACGCCCAGCGTTCAACCCGATTGACCGCGAGTTGGACTTGCCTCTCCACGAGGGGGGACTCGTCCCCGCGGCATAGACAGCCAGATCGTCGGCATAGATGGAACATCGCACCGAGGGCGCAAGGGCTCCCGGTAGCGCAGACATGACCAGATTGAAGCAGGAGACGCTCAAGACACACCCCTGGGGCACCCCCTCCTCCTGAACATACAGGTCAGATAGGGCCGCCACATTACGGACGCGGAAAGTGCGACGGCGGAGGAAGTTACGAAGAAATGTGGGCCAAAAGCCCACAAAACCAAGAGACTTCAAACGGTCCATGACAACTCCCCGACGGGTCGTGTCATAGGCCTTTTGGACATCGAAAAAGACGACCAGAACAAGATTCCGGCGGGAAAAGGCCTCCCGTACATCATGACCAAGGAGGAGAAGAGGCTCGTCAAGGCAATAGGCCGATAGCCCGCCACCTCCGCTGGATCCTTCCCCGGCTTAGGTATCGGGACCACAATCGCCTCCCTCCAACGGGAAGGGAACGACCCCTCAACCCACACCCGGTTGAAAAGATCCAGCAAGAAGTGTAGGGCCATCGGGTGCAGATTCCAAAGAAAGGTCATACGGAATGTCATCAGGGCCAGGGGCGGAAGAACGACGGGTTGCCAAGGCAGCCCGAAGTTCCCGCATCGTAAAGAGACGGTTATAGGGCTCGTTCCCAGGCGGCGGGAACGTAACATTCGACAAAGGACGATCCGCAGCTGAAGGCGAACGGGAAACCGCAGCAAAAGCCCCAGCCAGCCAATCGGCCACAGCAGCAGGATCCGAAAGGAAGCCGTCCCCGTCCCGAAGGACAGGGCGACTAGCAGGGACCGGCTTCCCCTCGATACTACGTACCTTCCGCCACACAGCAGCAGAAGGGGTAGACGAGGAAATGCCGGACACAAAAGCACGTCAAGAGGCCCGACGGGCCAACTTGAGAGTCCGGCGGGCGAAAGCCTTCGCCCGCCGCATCTCAATCAAGTGGTCCGCGCGCCGGGTGCGGTGGAAGCGACGCGTCGCCCTCTTCCTCTCGCACACCGCCCGGTGACATGCTGGAGTCCACCACGGGACGCTACGCGTCCGCGGGTTACCGGAAGATCACTGCCATAAGAGTCCCCCAACACCTTCCACGAAAAATCGAGTAAGGCATCGAGGGACACCAAGGAGAGATCAATACAGGTAAATTAACCCGTGGGTTCGTGGAAGTAAGTAGGTTCACCGGAATTGAGGCACGCGAAGGAAAGTTCCTCCATTAAGGAGAGCAACATACCAGCAACATTAGTCGACCGGACATCTCCCCAAGCCCGGTCGCGACTGTTAAAGTCCCCGAGGAGGAGAAACGGTCGAGGCAGTTGCAACACCAACTCGCGAACCGCGTCGCGAGAAGGAGGGTCATGAGGAGGAATATAAATCGAGCAGGCAGTGTACTGGCGATCTAAAAAGAGCCGTACAGGCACAGCCTGCAAGGAAGTGCGAAGAGGCACACCTCGCGATGGTAACGAATGATGCACATAAATCGCCGCACCCCGCCGGCGTGTGTGCTCATCCGGGGTGCAAGGGAAACCAACATAGCCAGAGAGACGAGGGAGTCCCCGCGCAGCCAGGATAGTCTCCTGGAGACAAACACAGGAAGGCCGCTCGCTCTCCAGCAGGGAGGCAAGGTTCTCCCAGTTAGCTAAAAGCCCCCTACAGTTCCAATGCAAAATGGAACTGTAAGGAGAAGTGGCATTATAAGAGGCAGAGAAAACAGAGAAATAGCCACGGACCAAGCTGAGCAGCAAACTCAACGGTCCGTAACCAGGGACGGAATCGGCTTCCCCGACTCACCCCGAACGGGGGGGTAGGGGCCACCGACCCCGCAGCTGCTTGCAGCGGTCATGATCGGGTCTGGAGGACTCCGACTCCGACCACGGCGACGCTTCCTCCTCCCCTTCGGGGCATCACCTTCCCCACCCGAGAGACGAGTAGGCAAGGATCCAGATCCCAAGGCCGGAGAGGGAGAAGGGGCACTTGTAGGCAGGGAATCAGATGGGATGTCTGAAAGTGAGGCAGAGGAACAAGAAGGACCCGCGGCGCCAGGAGGACCACCAACCCCCGGAACTTCCAGGGGGTGCACCACTCCGGTAGGCGCCGGGGTAGCACGGGAGGTGCCCTAGGACCCGCCATGGCCAAGAGCCGCAGCATAGGACAACCCCCGCCGCGGCTCCCGGTCACGGATCCTATCGCGCGCCTCCCGCGCACTAAGGAATTCGGTAGTCCTTAAGGACCGCACCTCGAATTCAAACTTGAAAACGGGGCAGTCCCGAGAGGAGGAAGGGTGGGCCCCCGAGCAGTTCGAGCACCGCGGGGGCTTCGTGCACGGGGTAGGGTGCGCAGGCCCACCGCAGCGGACACATAGCTTACCCTCACGGCGGCACGCAGAGCTAACATGGCCGAAACGGTTGCAGCCAAAGCAGCGAACCGGGTCAGGCACATATGGTCGCACCGAAAACTCACACGACCGGCGATCACCCACGCCCCAGAACACCTGGGCCGGAGGCACAAGAGAGTCAAAGGTCAGGAGCAGACGAGCAGACGGGAAACGAAAATGGTGCCCTGACAGCTATTCAATTGCGGATGGGGAGTCACAGAAACTCTGCAACCCAAGACATCCTGCAACTGTAGAAGGGACTCAGTCACCCCCGAAGAACGGGACTTCAAAAGAAGAGACCCATCCTTCAGAGGGCGGATATCATAACGACAGGGAACCCCCACCGTCTTAAGGCGCTGAAACACCCGTTCCGAGTTGCCCGGAAGGGAGCCAGCGGAAGGGCGGAGAACAAGGAACCTGTCCACCGGACAGAAATTGACAGCAGGGACAGGTCCATGTGTAATGGTAACCGAGAGTGGGCGAAAGAACAAGGGCCGCGAAGACCCCGCCCTACGGCCACCACGAGTCCGGCCACGAGAGCCAGACGCCGCAGAGGACGAGAGGGGGCCATACGGCTTGAAGGTCAATCCAGCGGAGGCAGAAGCCGCTGAACGACCAGAAGTAGTAGTCTTATCCAAATCCAAGGGCGGGCCAGAGTCGTCAACAGGAGGGGATTGAAGTTTAGAAATTGAACCCATAAACAATAGCTTTACAAAAAAAAGACAGCCTCGGACCCAAAGCAATGCACCATCCGCCGCTGCATCCTTCAAGGCGCAGGCCCAACGTCCCCGGTAGCCCGCCCCCCAACCTGACTGTCGTTTTAAAAACAGCAGATTGGCACTACGGAGATTTGTCCGTTAAGGGCCAAGCAAAGACCCAATCCAGACGCAGCAGCGGTCCGGGCGCCCGTACCGTCCCCAGAGCACGGCTCAGCCACGGAGCGATGCCCCCCGGCGGGTGCACCCGATGACCCGAAGACTGCAAAATGCAAACAGAGGGGGGTGGGGATACTACAATTGACAGAGGCACAAGACCGAGTCAAGACAAAAGAAATTCCGGGAGAGACGGAAAAAAGGGGGAGCAAAAAGAAAAGGAAGGGTGGGGGAAACGCAACTAGGTAACTCTTCGCCCACACCCCGCGAGGAGTTGAGGAAACCCCAACAACCCACGAGGTGTACGAGCCCCCTCGGCCCGGCAAGCCGGAGTACCTAATCGAGGGGGATATATATATATATATATATATATATAACCTGTTATGGACATCGTAAGCATGTTTAATGTTTTAATGATGTTTTATATATATATATATATATATATATATATATATATAGATTATATATATATATCTAGATGATGAATAAAACCACGAAGGGAAAAGAACACAAAGTGGTGCTCAAGCGCTTTCGTCTAATGACATCCTCAGAAACACTGGAGTGAAAAGAGAGTTCAAGACTATATATAGGTTTACAAAAAAAAATATATATATATATAGTAAGTGTAGAAATAAAAATTGTGGGAGGAGCAAACACATCTGTACAGAAAACTAACAAATTTAGCCCTTTGGTTGAAATTCAACATCAGTTCAAATGGCTTGTTTACAACCAATTTTTTATAGTTATTGTCTGAATTATACATAGGTCACAAAAGAATAAAGAAATGAAAATAAATATAAATTGGAAACAAAAATAGATAAAAAATTACAAAATGATGCCTAAATGATATATAGGTCACAAACGAAATAAACATAACGAAATAAACCCACAGATAAAAGCATAACAATTGTAAGCGGAGCATACAAATTCAAGCTCAATTGGAAAGTTTACAGTCAATTTAATAGATGATGCCAAAATGATATATATATGTCACAAAGAAATAAAATAAAGAAATAAACCTAAAAAATAAATTGAAAAATAAATTGTAAGAGAAGCATCCAAATTTATAAGGGAAAAAATTACCAAAGGTTTTTTTAGTTATTGCCTGAATCATGCATAGGTCACAAAAGAATAAAAAAATACAAATAAATATAAATTGGAAAACAATATGATGCCTAAATGATATAGGAATATATACGACATATATAAGATGTATATACCACATATATAAGCAATATATAAGGAACATATATATACACATAGGAGAAAAATTACCAAAGGTTTTTATAGTTATTGTCTGAATGATACATAGGTCACAAAAGAATAAAGAAATAAAAATAAATATAAATTTGAAAAAATTACAAATGATGCGTCAATGATATATAAAAAATATAAGAAATACATACATATACGCATGTACACACACACATATATATATATATATATATATATATATATATATATATATATATATATATTTATATATATATATGGGATGAATTTCACAATTAAACACGTGAAATGAATGAATGCTGCAAACCCACAAAGAAAAAAGAAAATTCCATGACGAGGTGTAGCTCTGAATACACGAAAGGCCTTGGAATCGTTTTCTTTTTTCCTTGTGGGTTTGCAGCGTATATATATATATACATATATATATATATATATATAAGAATACGCATACAACAATAAGTTGAAAAATAAAAATTGTAAGAGAAGCATAAAAATTTCTAAGAAAAAACAAAACAAAAAATTTTTACCAAAGGTTTAGCAACCTGCCCTTCTTGTTTAAATCCATTCTGAAAGCATTCAGAGCAACGAGATCGAGTTGAAACGTACCTTTACTCATGTTAAAGTTATTTGTAAGTTGAATTATAGCAGACTCAAGAATATTTCTATTAACAATGTTGCTAGAGTGAAACAAAACTGAAGCATTATTCCAATCAATACAATGGGATAACTGACAAATGAACAAAAAGTGTTTCACTGTAGCAACATTGTCAATAGAAATATTCTTGAGTCTGCTAGAATTCAACTTACAAATAACTTTAACATGAGTAAAGGTCTGTTTCAACTCGATCCCGTTGCTCTGAATTCCTTCAGAATGGATTTAAACAAGAAGGGCAGGTTGCTAAACCTTTGGTAAAAAAAATTTTCGTTTTTGTTTTTCCTTATAAATTTGTATGCTTCTCTTACAATTTTTATTTTTCAATTTATTGTTGTATGCGTATTTCTTATATATATATATATATATGTGTGTGTGTGTGTGTACATGTGTATATATATGTATGTATTTCTTATATTTTTTATATATCATTGAGGCATCATTTGTAATTTTTTCAAATTTATATTTATTTTTATTTCTTTATTCTTTTGTGACCTATGTATCATTCAGACAATAACTATAAAAACCTTTGGTAATTTTTCTCCTATGTGTATATATATGTTCCTTATATATTGCTTATATATGTGGTATATACATCTTATATATGTCGTATATATTCCTATATCATTTAGGCATCATATTGTTTTCCAATTTATATTTATTTGTATTTTTTTATTCTTTTGTGACCTATGCATGATTCAGGCAATAACTAAAAAAACCTTTGGTAATTTTTTTCCCTTATAAATTTGGATGCTTCTCTTACAATTTATTTTTCAATTTATTTTTTAGGTTTATTTCTTTATTTTATTTCTTTGTGACATATATATATCATTTTGGCATCATCTATTAAATTGACTGTAAACTTTCCAATTGAGCTTGAATTTGTATGCTCCGCTTACAATTGTTATGCTTTTATCTGTGGGTTTATTTCGTTATGTTTATTTCGTTTGTGACCTATATATCATTTAGGCATCATTTTGTAATTTTTTATCTATTTTTGTTTCCAATTTATATTTATTTTCATTTCTTTATTCTTTTGTGACCTATGTATAATTCACACAATAACTATAAAAAATTGGTTGTAAACAAGCCATTTGAACTTATGTTGAATTTCGGGCAAAGGGCTAAATTTGTTAGTTTTCTGTACAGATGTGTTTGCTCCTCCCACAATTTTTATTTCTACACTTAGTATATATATATATATATTTTTTTTTTTTTTGTAACCTATATATAGTCTTCAACTCTCTTTTCACTCCAGTGTTCCTGAGGATGTCATTAGACGAAAGCGGTTGAGCACCACTTTGTGTTTCACTTTCCCTTCGTGGTTTTATTCATCATAAATATTTTTCACGTGTTACCTTCGTGAAATTATTTTCATATATTATATATATGGGATGAATTTCACAATTAAACACGTGAAATGAATTAATGCTTGCAAAGCCATAAGGAAAATGAAAAAACGATTCCAAGGCCTATATAGGCAGCATATATATATATATATATATATATATATATATATATTATATATATATATGAAAAGAAGGATCAACACAACGGCAAACATTTTCATTTATTTGTACATCAGACGTTTCGACAAATCTTTTGTCATCATCAGTGAGTTAAGTCTTAAAACCTTAAAACAAAATTGAAAAGTGAAAGTTACATCAATACAATATTAAGACCATTAAAATTAAAACCTTAAAGCAAAATGAAAATTGCATCAATACAAAATTAAAAACATTTAAATTTCATCACTATAAAAACTAAAATTAAATTAAATTTCATCACTATAAAAACTAAAATTAAATTACCTCAATAGGTAAATACACAATGTTTACATCCACCTCCATACTTGGCAAAGTCTAAGAGAACACTAGGTGGTCAGAGGATTAGAAAGGGTATATCTGTGAAACACGGTTGGTTGTCAAAAGAGTCGTAATTTGTAGGATGAGCTATTATTATTAAGGGAGGGTTTGTTTCTATAGATGTACAAAGATTCTAAAATTCGGAGTTCTGTAAGGTTATTGGATCTACAGGGTGTCCCGTAAGTCTGGACCCATAGGGAAAAATAATAAAATTACAAAATAGTTCAAAAATTTATTTATAATATATTTTTTTATTATTTTTATTATTATTTTTATTATTTTTTTTTATGATCTTACTCCACTGGAGTTTTATTTGTGGGGCCACTTGAAAGCCAAAGTGTACGAGGTCAAACTTCAGAACATTTTCCACCTTAAAGCACGCATTGTGGAGGCGTGTCAAGAAATTTCTGCGACTGTGATTCAGAAAGTGCTGTCGCAGTGGAGATTGCGTCTTCAACTATGTGTGCGACACAACGGCGGACACTTTGAACAGATTATGTAATAAATTTTTGGACTATTTTGTAATTTTATTATTTTTCCCTATGGGTCCAGACTTACGGGACACCCTGTAGTTAAAATTTCAAACTGAGTTTTGTGAAGGGGATGGTCGTTTTCATTACTGTGGTTTCTAATTGCGGATTGTGGAGGGCTACTGAGGGGACGGTTGGTACGGACTGACAAGCCCAAATGTTGAGAAAGGCGCACCTCCAGTTGGAGTTGAGTGCTGCCAATATACGCAGCCTTACAGCTGTCGCACGTGTATTTGTAAACAACATTGGGGCATACAGTTTTGGGGAATTCATCTTTGAACTTTAAAAATTTGATAATTTAAGTGGGTTGACGAAGGCGAATCTAAAATTTATTTGGGGATAACTAGACTTGAGTAGTTTGGACAATTCACCTCGAATACGCAATGATAAATAACCATAAAAAGGTAATTTAATATATCTGGTTTCTTTTTGTACTGTAGTTACGGGGAGTTTAGTATCAAAAGTGTTATTTAAAAATTTCTTTAATTGGTTATCGAATAGATGAGAAGGGTAGTAATTGTTAATAAAGTACTGTTTTAAAAATTTAAATTCTTCGTTTAACGAAAAGTAATCCGAACAAATACGGTAACTTCTTGTTAATAATGTTACTATAGCACTAATCTTATATTTATAAAACATACAACTTAAATAATTGGTTCCCAAGCCAGTAAAAGTTTGTTTCCGAAATAGTGAAGTATGGAACTTATTATGGGCCCGTTTAACTAAAACATCCAGGAAAGGTAAACTATTATTTGTTTCGTTTTCACACGTGTACTTAATATTACTATGTTGTTTATTAAGATAATCAAGAAAAAGTTTTACGTGTGAAGGATGGTTAAATATTAAGAAAGTGTCATCCACGTATCTTCTGTAATATATGGGTTTAAAACTACTAGGACAATTTTTCAACCAAATTTCTTCGTAATGGCAAAGAAATGCATTTGCTAGTGTTGGGCTTAACGGGGAACCCATAGCTACCCCATCAATTTGGCTGTAAAGGTTGCTATTAAATAAGAAAAGATTATCAAAACACACTATTTCGAGAAGGTTTTTAAATTGAGTCTGAGTGAGGCCATTAATAAGAGTATTATCAGTAGTGAATAACTTATTTAGTATGATATTTAATGTTTCTTTTAACTAAATAAGTTATTCACTACTGATAATACTCTTATTAATGGCCTCACTCAGACTCAATTTAAAAACCTTCTCGAAATAGTGTGTTTTGATAATCTTTTCTTATTTAATAGCAACCTTTACAGCCAAATTGATGGGTAGCTATGGGTTCCCCGTTAAGCCCAACACTAGCAAATGCATTTCTTTGCCATTACGAAGAAATTTGGTTGAAAAATTGTCCTAGTAGTTTTAAACCCTATATTACAGAAGATACGTGGATGACACTTTCTTAATATTTAACCATCCTTCACACGTAAAACTTTTTCTTGATTATCTTAATAAACAACATAGTAATATTAAGTACACGTGTGAAAACGAAACAAATAATAGTTTACCTTTCCTGGATGTTTTAGTTAAACGGGCCCATAATAAGTTCCATACTTCACTATTTCGGAAACAAACTTTTACTGGCTTGGGAACCAATTATTTAAGTTGTATGTTTTATAAATATAAGATTAGTGCTATAGTAACATTATTAACAAGAAGTTACCGTATTTGTTCGGATTACTTTTCGTTAAACGAAGAATTTAAATTTTTAAAACAGTACTTTATTAACAATTACTACCCTTCTCATCTATTCGATAACCAATTAAAGAAATTTTTAAATAACACTTTTGATACTAAACTCCCCGTAACTACAGTACAAAAAGAAACCAGATATATTAAATTACCTTTTTATGGTTATTTATCATTGCGTATTCGAGGTGAATTGTCCAAACTACTCAAGTCTAGTTATCCCCAAATAAATTTTAGATTCGCCTTCGTCAACCCACTTAAATTATCAAATTTTTTAAAGTTCAAAGATGAATTCCCCAAAACTGTATGCCCCAATGTTGTTTACAAATACACGTGCGACAGCTGTAAGGCTGCGTATATTGGCAGCACTCAACTCCAACTGGAGGTGCGCCTTTCTCAACATTTGGGCTTGTCAGTCCGTACCAACCGTCCCCTCAGTAGCCTCCACAATCCGCAATTAGAAACCACAGTAATGAAAACGACCATCCCCTTCACAAAACTCAGTTTGAAATTTTAACTAGATCCAATAACCTTACAGAACTCCGAATTTTAGAATCTTTGTACATCTATAGAAACAAACCCTCCCTTAATAATAATAGCTCATCCTACAAATTACGACTCTTTTGACAACCAACCGTGTTTCACAGATATACCCTTTCTAATCCTCTGACCACCTAGTGTTCTCTTAGACTTTGCCAAGTATGGAGGTGGATGTAAACATTGTGTATTTACCTATTGAGGTAATTTAATTTTAGTTTTTATAGTGATGAAATTTAATTTAATTTTAGTTTTTATAGTGATGAAATTTAAATGTTTTTAATTTTGTATTGATGCAATTTTCATTTTGCTTTAAGGTTTTAATTTTAATGGTCTTAATATTGTATTGATGTAACTTTCACTTTTCAATTTTGTTTTAAGGTTTTAAGACTTAACTCACTGATGATGACAAAAGATTTGTCGAAACGTCTGATGTACAAATAATGAAAATGTTTGCCGTTGTGTTGATCCTTCTTTTCATCTGTAAGCTCCGGTTCCCTAAGGAGAAGTCAATAGCTTTGATATATATATATATATATATATATATATATATATATATATATATATATATATATAATGTATTTTCTATTAATGAAGGACACATTTTACTTCAAGAACGTGTATGCACGAGCGCTTATGTATCTGTTATTAATAGTTGAATTTACATGACTCTAACTGAAATATATATATATATATATATATATATATATATATATATTACGCCCAAACATCGAAATCGCTCAGTGAGCGAAAAAAACAGCCACAACGCGTTGTGGATGCACCTAAGTGACCACACACCGATGTTAGGTATTTTTTGGTTTCATGGCCGTTCTCAAACAACCACAACGTCGTGTGGACGATTCGGATATGACAACAACGCGTTGTGGACGATTTGAAACGACCCCACACCGATGCCTTTCATCAAACTATTTAAACACGACCTATATTGAAATGATAAAACACGACGTAGATTTATCGACGTATTCACCGATTAAACTAATTAATGACGTAAAACTCTTTTAATGATGTAAACAACCGCTGACGCTATGATATTTTCTTACCGAAATTTTTTAGAGGCAAAAGAACCCTTAAAAAACGGGAGAGGGGAGCACTACGGGGGTCCGCCCCCGTACCCTCGAGACCTAAATTATACAGGTGATAATATTGAGTAAATGTACCCACCTTACCTGGGTAGCCGGAGCCAAAAGGACTAATGTAAAGGATAAAAAAAGCTAAGTGCACTTTTTTAAATTTATTACAAACCCAAATATTGTTTCAAACTAATATAATAAGTAGTCTTAAAATAAGAAGTAGGGGAAACATTACCATATTTTTCAACACCGGAGGTATTGCCAACAATCAAATGACCTAATTGGCCAGACGTATCTTCAGTAGAAAACCAAGGTTGTCTTTTTTGGAAAACATAATATTGTTTCAAACTAATATAATAAGTTGTCTTAAAATAAGAAGTAGGAGAAACATTACTATATTTTTCAACACCGGAGGTATTGCCAACAATCAAATGACCTAATTGGCCAGACGTATCTTCAGTAGAAAACCAAGGTTGTCTTTTTTGGAAAACATAATATTGTTTCAAACTAATATAATAAGTTGTCTTAAAATAAGAAGTAGGAGAAACATTACTATATTTTTCAACACCGGAGGTATTGCCAACAATCAAATGACCTAATTGGCCAGACGTATCTTCAGTAGAAAACCAGGTTGTCTTTTTTGGAAAACATAATATTGTTTTCAAACTAATATAATAAGTTGTCTTAAAATAAGAAGTAGGAGAAACATTACTATATTTTTCAACACCGGAGGTATTGCCAACAATCAAATGACCTAATTGGCCAGACGTATCTTCAGTAGAAAACCAAGGTTGTCTTTTTTGGAAAACATAATATTGTTTCAAACTAATATAATAAGTTGTCTTAAAATAAGAAGTAGGAGAAACATTACTATATTTTTCAACACCGGAGGTATTGCCAACAATCAAATGACCTAATTGGCCAGACGTATCTTCAGTAGAAAACCAAGGTTGTCTTTTTTGGAAAACATAATATTGTTTCAAACTAATATAATAAGTTGTCTTAAAATAAGAAGTAGGAGAAACATTACTATATTTTTCAACACCGGAGGTATTGCCAACAATCAAATGACCTAATTGGCCAGACGTATCTTCAGTAGAAAACCAAGGTTGTCTTTTTTGGAAAACATAATATTGTTTCAAACTAATATAATAAGTTGTCTTAAAATAAGAAGTAGGAGAAACATTACTATTTTTTCAACACCGGAGGTATTGCCAACAATCAAATGACCTAATTGGCCAGACGTATCTTCAGTAGAAAACCAAGGTTGTCTTTTTTGGAAAACATAATATTGTTTCAAACTAATATAATAAGTTGTCTTAAAATAAGAAGTAGGAGAAACATTACTATATTTTCAACACCGGAGGTATTGCCAACAATCAAATGACCTAATTGGCCAGACGTATCTTCAGTAGAAAACCAAGGTTGTCTTTTTTGGAAAACATAATATTGTTTCAAACTAATATAATAAGTTGTCTTAAAATAAGAAGTAGGAGAAACATTACTATATTTTTCAACACCGGAGGTATTGCCAACAATCAAATGACCTAATTGGCCAGACGTATCTTCAGTAGAAAACCAAGGTTGTCTTTTTTGGAAAACATAATATTGTTTCAAACTAATATAATAAGTTGTCTTAAAATAAGAAGTAGGAGAAACATTACTATATTTTTCAACACCGGAGGTATTGCCAACAATCAAATGACCTAATTGGCCAGACGTATCTTCAGTAGAAAACCAAGGTTGTCTTTTTTGGAAAACATAATATTGTTTCAAACTAATATAATAAGTTGTCTTAAAATAAGAAGTAGGAGAAACATTACTATATTTTTCAACACCGGAGGTATTGCCAACAATCAAATGACCTAATTGGCCAGACGTATCTTCAGTAGAAAACCAAGGTTGTCTTTTTTGGAAAACATAATATTGTTTCAAACTAATATAATAAGTTGTCTTAAAATAAGAAGTAGGAGAAACATTACTATATTTTTCAACACCGGAGGTATTGCCAACAATCAAATGACCTAATTGGCCAGACGTATCTTCAGTAGAAAACCAAGGTTGTCTTTTTTGGAAAACATAATATTGTTTCAAACTAATATAATAAGTTGTCTTAAAATAAGAAGTAGGAGAAACATTACTATGTTTTTCAACACCGGAGGTATTGCCAACAATCAAATGACCTAATTGGCCAGACGTATCTTCAGTAGAAAACCAAGGTTGTCTTTTTTGGAAAACATAATATTGTTTCAAACTAATATAATAAGTTGTCTTAAAATAAGAAGTAGGAGAAACATTACTATATTTTTCAACACCGGAGGTATTGCCAACAATCAAATGACCTAATTGGCCAGACGTATCTTCAGTAGAAAACCAAGGTTGTCTTTTTTGGAAAACATAATATTGTTTCAAACTAATATAATAAGTTGTCTTAAAATAAGAAGTAGGAGAAACATTACTATATTTTTCAACACCGGAGGTATTGCCAACAATCAAATGACCTAATTGGCCAGACGTATCTTCAGTAGAAAACCAAGGTTGTCTTTTTTGGAAAACATAATATTGTTTCAAACTAATATAATAAGTTGTCTTAAAATAAGAAGTAGGAGAAACATTACTATATTTTTCAACACCGGAGGTATTGCCAACAATCAAATGACCTAATTGGCCAGACGTATCTTCAGTAGAAAACCAAGGTTGTCTTTTTTGGAAAACATTGACCTTACCTTCGTACGCATTAATTTGATATTGCAAACCTAACCTAGCATAACGGGAGAATCTATGCCAAGCATTATGAGTACGAGTTTTAGGTCAGTGTGTGGTCGTTTCAAATCGTCCACAACGCGTTGTGGTTGTTTGAGAACGGCCATGAAGCGAAAAAATATCTAACATCGGTGTGTGGTCACTTGGGTGCATCCACAACGCGTTGTAGCTGTTTTTTTCGCTCACTGAGCGATTTCGATGTTTGGGCGTAACATTAGCCCTATTCAAAAATCAACTTTTTCTTATTTTCATAGGTTTCTGTACTTTTTCCCATGCTTTTTGACCTGAAAAGGCCGAAAATCACAACCATTTTGACCTAGGTTGTTGGGAAGCATTGCCGCATGGAGCTTTAAGTTTTCTGCCTTGAAATCGGCCAAAAGCACCAGTTCCGGGGTCCCTTGAATCATGTTTTGCACTATAACTTTTTATCTAAACAAGATAGAGCAACAAAATAGGCACCAAATTAAAGTGTTTTTAATCCTCTTTCTAACTTATACAATTATGATAGTCTTGGAACAAGAAATGGCACATTGGTACATACAAAGTTTTCAGAAATATCACAAAATTCGTTTTCTCACACTCAAGGCAGACAAGGCGCCTTATTCATGACACAAATTTGAGATTAACATTTTGTCACAAGTCTAATCGATCAAGAAGTGAAAGCATTACATGATGATTAATTTCATAATGACATTTACAGTCAGTTGTTGAGAGTTTGTTTCTTGAAGCTGTCAAAGCGGCGTCTGTTGAACTCCATAGCTTGAAGGAGATAGTCCCTTTGCTTGGCATCTGTTGTTATGACATTTGCAAAGTCGCTCATCATCTTGACACCACGTTCAGCAATGTCATTCACCGCTTTCAGATTCTTAACATAGTCCAACGCTTTTCTGTAGTCCTCATTCTGTGGCCAAGACGTGACAGGTTCCAGAAGCCACTCGGATCCAATGTTCAGTGTGTCCAGCAGGAAATGTGATTCTGGGCCAATGAGATCAACCAGGGTGGTCTTAGCTGTGACTCTCTGGAATAGAGGCTTTCCTGTTCTGAAGCTGTCTGGCTTCTCAGTGGCATGTAACTGGGCAGCAATGTCGTGCTTCAATGTGTCACTCAATCTACTGCTGAACAGGGCAAATGGCACGACTTCCTGCGTCAGGTACCATTTGTGGTTTTCCATCTTATTAAGTACTGCATCAGCAAGCTCTGGGTCAGTTTTCTTGTACTTCAACATGTCCTGGATTAGACTTAGATCATTCACGAGGGCATCTGCAGCAGACATTGACATCATCCATACAGGAGTGTAGAACAGCGCAAGGAAGGTGTTGAGTCTTTCCAGCTTTGATACAGTGTCTTCGTCGTACTCAAGTTGATCTGCAAACATCAGCATTTTCATGGAGTACAGGTTTCTGGCCATCCATCTGGCCTGATGAATGGCGCCTGGTCGACTCCAGTGAATACCTCGAGGAGGCGTTCCTCCAAGAACAATGACTGTCAGTTCAGCCATTTCCCTGTAGTCGGCTCTTGGAAGCCTTTCTGCTGTTAGAATGTCTTGGAGTATTTCTTCACTGTTCTTCTTCTTTTCCTTCAGCCATTTGCTGTTCATAACCAGCATCTTTGGGTTTTCCTTGGACAAGTCCGTCCAAACATCCTTCAGATGCTCAAACCAGGGATTATCTGGCCCCTTCACCTTCCCAAACAGCTTCTCCCAAACTGCTCCTACTAGGATTTCCAGGATGTGATGTCGACAGGCCAGATAAAACACCTTTTTGTTCAGCATTTTCTCTAGCAGTTTGGCAGCTCCTCTGTGAACTCCACTGTTACTGGATGTAGTGTCAAAAACAAGGGCAGTAACATTATCCGTAAGTTCCCATGTCTCCAGTAAATCCATTGAAGCCTCAGCCTGAGCTGTGCCAGAAGAATTGTCGATGACAGGTACTCCCAACAACTTTCCTTCAGTGTATGAAGGTGGACCAGACACTATCACAGCTAAAGTCTCTGAGGTACTTCCAGGTTCACTGCCCAAGACATCTTTGAGCAACTTTCCATCCCAGTGTAAGGCAGCGTACTGTGGGGGGTTTTCACAAAACTTGGACATGTGACTCTGGCTGATATTATACCTGGACAGCATTCTGTTGCGACGTGTTGTTGAGGTTGAGATGACGAAGTTATCCAGATCAGCCCCTCCAGCTTTCAAGGTGGCAGAAACCATGGCAGTAACTTGATTGTCTGATAAACCAAGACGATCAGCTGTATTGCAGATGACATCACATTCCATGACCTTCCTTGGAAACGTCAAAGTCACACTAGTCACAGTGTCTTGATGGTGAGAACATCCAGGACGAGGCTGATGGTAATCCATGTCCTCTGTGTTAGCGTCATTGTCAGTTGAGTCACCCCAGGTAATGTCATCCACATGAACAACTGCCTCTTGTTCTGCTGCAGCTGTAAAATAGTACAACATGTTAAGACAGTAATTGTTAACTACATGCTAAGTATCGCAATGGAGTAAAACTTAAAACTTTTTGTAACGTTCAAAGTAATTAGTTTTACCTTGTTCTTGTCCATGCTGCAGTCTTTCATTCCTCGCTGCTGCGCAGGGATCGTTGTCTCAAAAAATCTTGTCATGACCAGACATATGACCTTTCCTCTCAGTCTTTTGGTCTTCGTAGAACCTGATATCCTCATCTTTCTTCTCTCTGGATAACAGTCTGTTGTTCTGTATTTCCTGGATTGCATCTGGAGCTCCTATATCGAACAGGCTGTCTAATTCCAGCACAAATGCTCCTCTTTTTCCTCCAGGGTTACTTGCTCTTCCTTTGCTTTTCACCAGAGCACGATGTTTCTCATGTAGTTTCATGAAGAGCTTCATTGCGTTGTACTTGGTCATTGTCTTGATCATAGCCATCTGCCAGAATGGGATGATAGATTCAACTGTTTCATATGCAAGGTCTTGAACCATGGGCCTCCCTGCATTTTCCGGTAAATTCTGAAGATTAAGGAAATACTGGAACGCCTGTCTGTTGGTGGGAAGCTGGGAACCACTGATAAAAGCTGAAGGGTATCCAACCAGGAAAGTTTCAGTGAGAGATCTGGTAGATGGCCCAGTTGACACCTGCCTGTGGACAGTACGTGGAGGTTCTGAGATATCAACTGTGCGCCCACGGAGCTCCCTCAGCTCCTTGCTTAATGCCATTGTGAAGTTGTAACTTGTAGATGGTTTTCTAGATTCTGATTGAGTTTCTGTTGTTTCCTGAAAAATGATAGATAATTATTATTATTATTATTATTATTATTAATTATTATTTATTTATTTATTATTATTATTATTATTATTATTATTATTATTATTATTATATTATTAATTTTATGCTCTTTCATTTGATACCTAATTTGTTGCTCTATCTTGTTTAGATCAAAAGTTAAAGTGCAAAACATAATTCAAGGGACCCCGGAATTGGCGCTTTGGCCGATTTCAAGGCAGAAAATTTAAAGCTCCATGCGGCAATGCTTCCCAACATCCTAGGTCAAAATAGTTGTGATTTTCGGCTTTTTCAGGTCAATAAGCATGGGAAAATGTACAGAAACCTATGAAAATAAGAAAAAGTTGATTTTTGAACAGGCCTAGCGTAACATATATATATATATTAGGTCCGGTCGAAATTTTATATTGAAAAGGTACATATTTTGAGGGGTTTGAATGGAACACAGGATCCCCCTCATAAATTATTTTTGCTGTTTAAAGCCTCCTACCCCTGGCACAATTTTTCACTTTTTGACCTATATTGAAGAATATTCCATTTATACGAGACTTATTCTACATTCAGGTTTTTTGATGACATAAATCTTTATTAACGTATAATATTTTATTTAATAATGTACAGTATTATGAAAATTAATTAAGTACAACAATATATTCAAAAGAAAAAATTAGAGGCATAATAAATGTGGTAAAATTCAATTAACTTTTTCATTGTTTCTTATCACATCAAAAGGGAAGAAATTTTCAATATCATTAGGAAATTTTATTTCATGTTTCTCACTCATTCCATTGGGCCTTCCATTTAAACTTGAGCAGTTTTCACATTGATTCTAATGAATTTAAGATAAACTTTTGACGGTTGTCATATCCTATTCTTTCCTGACACGTCTTTGTTTCTAGGTTCACTGCCCTTTCCACACTTTGACTGTGGCATGGAAAAGAAGCTATCTCCAGTGGCTTACATCGAGCCTGTGTAGCTCATCGTCGCTAAAATTGTTTAGCAGTGGTGGAGGAGTAATGATCTCTTTTTGCCAATCGATCATCTCGGTGTAGTCAGTAGATTGGAAATTGAGGGTTCGAGGCAACTGAAAGTTTCTGGTACATGAAAATCCTGTTCTTGAAAGGATGATTTTCTGAATAGCTTGCTCCCTAATTTCTAGTCTGTTGTCAGTTACCATTGATATGAGTATATTTTCTGGGTGGGCAAAGTCGGCGTTATTCTTTAATACTGGTTCTATGTTGTTCATCTAAATTTCGAAGCAAGCACATTAAATGCCAAAAGTTATATGCACCATCAGTTGCATTAGGATGAAATTTTATCCAAAACCACCCTGGAGCATAGAACTGCATAATAATCTTGACTATATCTTGAAGGTTTTTATGGGGATTTGACGTTGAGATATATAATCGAAGGACCCTGTTGGCTAGAGTTAGCCAGCGAGCATGGTGAAGGGTACTTGGGGATCGAGTGGACAGATCTTGAGAAGTGTCTCCAGTTTGGACTGCCAGACACATATCATAGAGATATCTTTGATAACTGCTTAGCTCCTTCACAACATTTGCTGGAATTTCTTTAATGTTTCCCTTTACGCGAGAATATTTGACTACCTCCAATTTTGTTAAATCAGTTTTCAGTTTATTCCCAAATGAACCCACAAAAGTATTTGGACCTGTTGTTTTACCATCAATAGCTTTGTAGACGTGCATAAAAGGCAGCTCATTCAAATGAAAGAGGCACACCAACCACTGCACTGGTCTGTTAAGATGAATTTCGACTAGTTTTATGGCTCCACCAATTTTTCCTGTATTTACAGGAGTACCATCAAAGAGTAAAGCTTTGATAGTATCTGTGCTGTTCGAGTCTGTAATAATAGTTATCAACTCTTCTGCTATGCAGCGAGCAGTTCCATTATCTGGTGTGACATGGTCTACATAGATGCTTCCAGGTTCTTTCACAATAACATAGTGTTCTTCCGTTATCTTTCCACTTTTAGCTGATGTGTTATCTTTCCTTCCATCAAATTCAAGTCACTTCATCTTCAGATTTTCGGATTTAGACCTAAAAGTATTTGTTTCATCCATGCGATTTCTTTCTCTTTCTAATTTCTTTCTGTCAAGCATGTTGGTGTGGTTAAGGATCCCCATATCTTTTAAAGCTGCATTGACTATTGCAGCTGCAGCTCTACAACTTACACGATAACGATCTGCTGTTAATGCCAGGTTTTTATAGGAGTGCCTGTTCTGAATATTCTCAGTCAATTCTAAATCGGCCTTATAAATCTACATCTTGACTCTTTGAATCTACAGTACATCCATGTCTTCTTCGGTATTTTCTATAAATTCCGATGGTAAAACATTGGTGGCTTCAGTCATTTCTTCTTGTGCTTTTAGTTGATGGTTTTGTGCTTCTTGGGCTCTTGCTAAAGATCTCTTCTTTGTTGAACTAGCTATGCGATCAATTGGTCCTAACTGATTTTTTCTTTGTTTTTGACCCACAAAAGACTCCCATTCTGCCATTGGTATTTTATCCTTACACCTGCAAGATTTCCTATCAATTCCCTTATCACGACGGCGCACAAAAAGGCAGTGTCTTCCAACATCTGCTTTTGAAGGAGTCATGGCTGCTGGGAATTCCGTAGGATATCCAAAGGCTGCATTTGAGGACTTGCTTCTAGTAGTCATAGTTTATATTCAGAAGTAAAATCAAATTATATGTAATTTATAATTTATGATAATTCAAATTATAATTAAAGTAAATGTAAATTATTTCTATTTATCTGAAACATAAAAATATCAAGCATTAAATAAACAACTTATCATGTAACATATAACAACATTAAACATATGCAAATATGAAGGTAAAAAAGGGAGAAGGGGCATGTGATAGGGGTAGTAGGGTAGCACATGCTTGATTTTTTAAATATTTTGTTAAAGTGATAAAAAAAACCTTTTCACATAGTGTACGTTTTAAGAAATAACATTTTTTCCCCATTTAAATATATGCAAATATGAGGGTAAAAAAGGGAGGAGGGGCATGTGATAGGGGTAGTAGGGTAGCACATGCTTGATTTTTTAATATTTTGTTAAAGTGATAAAAAAAACCTCACATAGTATACTTTTTAAGAAATAACATTTTTTTTCCCCATTTAAATACAGTATATGCAAATATGAGGGTAAAAAAGAGGGGGATGTGCTAGGGGTAGCAGGGGTAGCACATGTTTGATATTTCAATATTTTGTTAAGATGATAAAATGAAACTTCTCACATAGTGTACTTTTTAAGATATAAAAAAATTTGCCATTTTCGACCCGGCCTAATATATATATATATATATATATATATATGAAAATTATTTCACGAAAGTGACACGTGAAAAATATTTATGATGAATAAAACCACGAAGGGAAAAGAAACACAAAGTGGTGCTCAAGCGCTTTCGTCTAATGACATCCTCAGGAACACTGGAGTGAAAGGAGAGTTCAAGACAATATATAGGTTACAAAAATAAACATATATATATATATATATAGTAAGTATAGAAATAAAAATTGTGGGAGGAGCAAACACATTTGTACAGAAAAATGACAATTTTAGCACTTTGCCCGAAATTCAACATAAATTCAAATGGCTTGTTTCCAGCCAATTTTTTATAGTTATTGTCTGAATGGTAAACAGGTCACAAAAGAATAAAGAATAAAAATAAAATTAAATTGTAAAAAATTACAAAATAATGCCTTAGTGATATATACGTCACAACCGAAATAAACATAAAGAAATAAACACTGCCTTTATAATTATTTAAAGTGTGTATACATTTTTTGGGACGCCCTGTATATATATATATATATATATTATATATATATATATATATATATATATATATATATTAGGGTGATGCAAAAGTGGGGGAGTAAAATTTTTTTGTTTCAAATTTTTGAGATACCCTCTCATTTGGTTTAATTTGGGGAAAAATGATCCTGGGGAAATTTCGGGTCAAAATTCGAATATTTGGAGGTCGCGCCCGCCATTTGAAAATTTGCTGATTTCCATGACACCCAGGAGGTACAGCAAGCGTCACGTTACTTTTTTTTTGAGTGGAAGTTCCCCACGAGGCCTATCATACCACCTTCCTCTTTTCCATTTGTTCATAAAACAGATACAATACAATAGATATTTACAATAGATACATAGAATGGATATACTCGTAAATTTTACTGTTGCGTCAAAGATACGAGAGTTTTCTTAGTTTTGTCCGGAAGCTTCTTCCGATAATTTGATACAACTTGCAGTAGATTTGCTTCTGTTGTTCATCATTGGTAATTAATTTGTTATAATCTTCAATCAATTTCACTCCTCTTTCAGCAATATCATTAACAACTTTCATGTGATTCACTACGTTCTTTGCAACCCAATAACTCTCATCGAGAAGCCAATCTTCTACTGGTTTGCTCAAGAACGTTGAAGACAATCCGAGTATACTGAAGAAGGACTTTGTGTTAGCAGTTACAAAATCTTCAAGCTGCTTATTGTCAATAGTTTTGATGTCTATTTGTGTCTTCTTTGGAGGATCTGGCTCCGAAGATTTTGTAAGAGCCTCCTTCATTTTTCTTTTGGTGTCAAGCTGATTTTATCATCAAAGAAAGCCAATGCGATCAACTCTTCTGAGAGATACCACAAATGATTCTTGAATTTTTCTAAAGCAGCATTTGCTAGTTGTTCATTTGTGCTTTTGTAGCTGTGAAGATTCTTGAGAAGACTCAGATCATTTCGTGGAGCACTTGCTGCGCAGGGTGCTGAAAACCAATGCTTAATATAAATTGAAACAGAAAACCAACAAATTTCTTTTAGATTTCTTTCTTCTATTGCTGTTATTTTGAACTGACTTTTGAACATAAGATTTTCATTGAATAAATGACTTTCGCCATCCAACGGGCTCTATGATAAGCCCCAGGCTTCCTGAATTTTATTCCAGTCGTTGGAGTACCGCCAAGCAAGATGATTGTCAGTTCCAATAACTCTCTGTAATCGTCGTGAGGTTGATCTTCATTGATTTTTCTTGCTGCAAAGTTGATGATTTCCTCTTTTTCCTTTTGTGGATAATTTTCTAATTTATCGTATGAAGTTAGATTAATCTTATTCCAGTTTGTTTTGAATCTTTTGAATAACTGAATGTCAGGGCCTGATGAAGCCTGTAATGCAGGGGATACCACTGCTTCCAACATGATTTCAAGGATATGGTGTCGACAAGGACACCACAACAAATCTTTCTCCATTTTCTGTTCAATTAGGACACAAGCTCCGTTTTTACGACCTGTGTTCGATGCAGTTGTATCGAAACACATGCCTTTTACCTTATCTATTAGATTCCAATCAATGATCGCCTGATGTACTGCATTTGCAGTATCCTTTCCTGTGCCATGATCTATATTTGGCACTCCAAGCAGTTGATCTTCTCCACTGCCAGAGATTAGGACTGGCAACCGATCAACAACCTCATTCCCGGTAATGTCTTCGAGGAGTTTGCCATCCCAATGAACAATCAAGGGTTTGTCAGCTTGAAATTCTTCTTTCAAGTTTTCACTGAACTTCTTTCTTGATTTCTGTCTTGCCCTGCGAATCGATGAGTAGCTAACATTGTAATTCTCTGGATCTTTTCCAACATTTGCGATCGTTGGAATAATTATTAAAGAGGCTGATCGGTCGCTGATCTTAGCAACATCCAATGAGGAAAGCAGATTTTCATTCATAATCTTGAATTTTTTTCTTGGAAGGCCTCTTTTGGATGTTGAGGGCACTTCCAGATCTACTTCTTCTTCCGTAGATGCAGGTGAATCACTGCAGGAACTGCTGCTGCTTGCAAGAACAACTGTTTCATCAAATGCACTTGATTCATGTAACCTTTTCTTATCCATTTTTTCATGTCTCTTCGCAGCTTCCTTTCGACGTTTTTCTTCATCCTTATCAACTGCCATCATTTTACCCTTTCGACCTTCCCTTTGTAGCCGTAGAAACTCTCTATCTTCCTCAATAGTTATTAACTCGTTAGCATTTGCATGCGCAATATCAAAGAGTCCATCCAATTTTTCTTTCCATGTATTCTCTTTCTCTATTGAAAACTTCGATTTTTTTCCTTTGCTCTTCTTCAGCCCTTGCCACTCATCATACAGTTTATTTAATTTCTTCACAACATTACATTTCTGGGTTGTTGGTATTCCTGCTCTCTGCCACACTTCCAATACATCATTAACGGTTGAAGTTAATGCTTCTCTGACAGTTTCATTCTTGATATGTTTATAATTCATGAATAAGGAAATTACTTCTTTCTTTGATGGAAGCTTACTTTGATTCAATTTATCTATTTGTTGACCGATCAGCCAGATATCTGTTGAGCTTCTTGATCTCATTTTTGTCACAATTAAGATAGAGGAAATAGAAGAGAAATTGAGGCGGAGAGACTCACTGATATAGCACCTCTCCTGGACACTGCCACAAGCACACTGCGATACCGATTTCCTTGAACGCTATTTGCTCATATACGCATCACCTACCACTCTGCCTGCAGCAACCTGCACAAAACCTGCAACCTGCAACAAACCTGCAACAAAAATAAGAACAAATTCAAAAAATTTGATTTTACTCTAATTTTTTGTAATTTTCAAATTTTCAATTGGCGGGCGCGACCTCTGAATGTTATTTGTTTGACCTGGAATTTCTCACAGGGTGTTTTTGTGACAAATTGGAACAAATGAGGGGTATCCCTAAAAATCCACGATGGTCATGATTTGTGCATCACCCTAATATATATATATATATATATATATATATATATATATATATATATATATATATATGATACACACAGACCGTGCATGGAACAAGGAACTCTTCTGGGATAATTAAATCCACTATAGTCCGAATAAGTAATGGTAAATGACAAATACCATAGTTTTTCTTTTTCATGATGCTAGCTCGACGTGGGCAACGGGTCACTCGCAAAGAGGTCCCATAAATATAGCTTCCCTCACCAGCTATCTGCAAAGCAGACAGGATCCAGCTTTGGGACATGGATCTAGGGTTTAAAGCAGCCTAGCCCTGCTAATACATCAAAGAAAAAGGGGTAACTATTATATTTTTAGCCAAAAACCAAAACTTTAATGTTAAATGTTATGTGCCTTGAAAAGTGGACGCTCGATTCTGCCAGTTGAGGTTTAAGTTTTGGTTTTTGGCTAAAAATATAATAGTTACCCCTTTTTCTTTGATGTATTCAATCTGACGTGAAGGCAGCGAGTCTTTTGCTTATATTGAGGTTCTAAATGTAGCAGGGCTATGCTGCTTTAAACCCTAGATCCTTATCCCAAAGCTGGATCCTGTCTGCTTAGCAGATAGCTGGTGAGGGAAGCTATATTTATGGGACCTCTTTGCGAGTGACCCGTTGCCCACGTCGGGCTCGCATCATGAAAAAGAAAAACTATGGTATTTGTCATTTACCATTACTTATTCGGACTATAGTGGATTTAATTATCCCAGAAGAGTTCCTTGTTCCATGCACGGTCTGTGTGTATCATAAAAAACTCAGGGTACCATTCTGAGTTCATTCCCATATATATATATGTATTTTATTTTTGTAACCTATATATTGTCTTGAACTCTCCTTTCACTCCAGTTTTCCTGAGGATGTCATTAGACGAAAGCGCTTGAGCACCACTTTGTGTTTCTTTTCCCTTCGTGGTTTTATTCATCAATATATATATACGAGTATATCTAGGGTGGTCCTTATTTTTGAAGTTTTGAAATGTGTACCTCCCACCATTCCAATTGATGCTCTCATGGTACAAACTAATGTGTGCAAAATCTTTTTCCAATCGAGTAATATTTAGGGTGTGCTCAGTCAAACCAAAGTTTTCCGCTTTTAACTTTATTCTGCCTATAATTAGAAAATTAGAACTTTCAATTAATCAATGCTAAAATATAGAATGCGCATTGGAAAAACAACATTTTTCTGTATTTTTACATATGCAAGAGAGTAACAGAGTACCTAAATGGTGTAATATGGGTCTCACAGTAGGGTGTGTCAATTTTGGGGGTGAAATGACTAAATTGAAAATCATGTGATTTGGTTGCAATTTAATGTAATCATTTGGCATACAAAATAATATCCTTGCTTCAAAAACAATAATTAATTTTAATTCAAAAATTCCATTTTTCCGTAAATTCGTAACAAAATAACAAATAAATGCAAAAAACTTCACTTTTTTCTACGTGAAGGTCAAAATATGAAAATAAAAACCCACTCTAATAGACAGTTTATTTCCACAACAGTTTCGACGCCCACTGGCATCCTCCTCGGGTAGATACAGAAAAACGAATGAACCAAAACAAGAGGGAAAAACAGTCCAGGGACCGACCGTTAAGAAATTCGCACCTAGGTTAGATCCCATTCTCCCGACACCGGAAGGGATTTTCATTTAGTACATTCGCACAAATTTAAAACTATCTTCCTGTTCTAAACATACAGATTCTAGTATTTTTTTATTTTTTACATAATTATTACATTTATTATTAAATTTATTACATTTCATATTGCATAATTATTTATTACAGAAATTATAAATTTATTATTACATTGTTGTTTATTATACAGAACTTATAAACCAAAAAACGAATGAAAAAGGCGATTAGGAAACAATCCAGAGACCATTGAGAAATTCGCACCTAGGTTAGATACCGTTCTCCCGACACCGGAAGGGCATTTTATTACAGGGTCCGCTTATAAGTACATTCCCACAAATTAAAACTATCTTCTTGTTCTATACATGCCGATTCTAATATTTTGACATAATTACTGCATTTATTATTGCATTTACATTTTTTAACATTTATTATTATTACCTTTACCCTAATTATTAAATTTATAATATTACCTTTATTATTACATCTGTTGCATTTATATTTATTTCCACATTTATTACTTCCATTATCCCCATTAGTTGGTAAATTTTCAGGCTCGCACATCACTAATTCCTGTGACTTTATTAACAAAGTTATGTCCTTAGATTTAAAACGGGGAAGAATGATCAGTTTTGACGTTGAGTCCTTGTTTACGAAAGTTCCCATTGATGATGTACTTAGATTTTAGATAGAAAATTGCCAACATGTAACGTAGAACTAGGAATGCCCACATCTGTATTTTTAGAACTGATAAAACTCTGTGTCACCAATAATGCCTTCTCCTTCGGTGAAGAATTTTATTTGCAACGTTTTGGTATGGGAATGGGGTCCCCTTTATCCCCAATACTGAGTACATTATACATGGAATATTATGAGTCGGAATTGTTGCAAACAATATGTCCCAGGAATCTAATTTGGTTTCGTTATGTAGATGATATTTTCTCATTTTGGCCTGACCACTGGAACAACTTTGACACTTTCTTTCAGTCATTAAATAATCTTGTTCCCTCTATTAAATTTAAATATGAATGGGAGAACGACAAACAATTACCTTTTCTAGATGTTTTGGTCATTAACGAAAGCGGAAAGCCCAATTTCACGGTCTATAGAAAACCTACTCATTGTAATTCGTACATTCATTATTTTTCATATCATGATGAAGGGGTTAAAAGCTCAATTATTTCTTCCATGTTTCTAAGAGCACTCAGGATTTGTAGCCCACATTTGCTGGACCCGGAAAATTCAAAGATTTGGAACATTTTTAAGGATTTAAAATATCCCGAGTGGTTTATCAGAAAGGCGTATTTTAAAACCAGAAAATCTTTATATGCCCCTCGGGAACCTTCAGTTAACCAAAAACAATATGTGAGTTTGCCTTACATTGCCGGCTTAGAAAGAGTAAAACCGTTGACGAAAGATTTTAAGTTTGCTTTGGCGTTCAAATATTCGTCTACCGTGAAAAGTAAATTGGTTAGGAATAACGTTGCAAAAGAGGAACAAGCCTGTGTCTACAGCATTCCCTGTAAAAGTTGTGATTTAGTATACATGGGAGAAACTGGAAGAAATACTGAAACCCGTATTAAAGAACACAAATATGCCTTCAGAAGTTGTAATACTAATAATGCCATTTTTTATCACGCCAGCCAAAATAATCATGCTATAGATTGGGAATCAAGTAAGGTACTTTATAAATGTAACAATTATGTCAAGAGAAAAATAATAGAATCTGTGTGTATAGAAAAAGTAGATAATTTTAATTTGTGTGAAGGTACTTATATGTTAGACCCTTTAATGAGATTCTTGGTCAAAAAATTCCTTACGGAGTCGTGGGAACGTGTTCGAACCTAAGTGTGAATTTCTTAAAGATCCTGGATTGTTTCCTTACTCGCTTTTAGTAAATGTAATAATGGAAGTAATAAATGTGGAAATAAATATAAATGCAACAGATGTAATAATAAAGGTAATATTATAAATTTAATAATTAGGGTAAAGGTAATAATAATAAATGTTAAAAAATGTAAATGCAATAATAAATGCAGTAATTATGTCAAAATATTAGAATCGGCATGTATAGAACAAGAAGATAGTTTTAATTTGTGGGAATGTACTTATAAGCGGACCCTGTAATAAAATGTCCTTCCGGTGTCGGGAGAACGGTATCTAACCTAGGTGCGAATTTCTCAATGATCTCTGGATTGTTTCCTAATCGCCTTTTTCATTCGTTTTTTGGTTTATAAGTTCTGTATAATAAACAACAATGTAATAATAAATTTATAATTTCTGTAATAAATAATTATGCAATATTAAATGTAATAAATTTAATAATAAATGTAATAATTATGTAAAAAATCAAAAAATACTAGAATCTGTATGTTTAGAACAGGAAGATAGTTTTAAATTTGTGCGAATGTACTTAATGAAAATGCCCTTCCGGTGTCGGGAGAATGGGATCTAACCTAGGTACGAATTTCTTAACGGTCGGTCCCTGAACTGTTTTTCCCTCTTGTTTTGGTTCATTCGTTTTTTTGTATCCACCCGAGGAGGATGCCAGTGGGCGTCGAAACTGTTGTGGAAAAAAACTGTCTATTAGAGTGGATTTTTATTTTAATAAAATAACAAATGTGTGCAAACATCCTATCAACATTTAAAGTGGCAATAAGATATCATTCAGAGTCTTTATTTGAAAGTAACCAATGCAGTCATGTCCTTTTTGCTGCGGTTCCTTGACATCAGCATTCGGCTTGCTACTTGCGCTTTGATGTAGCCTTCTCGCCTCTCGTGACTGTAAACTTGACTAGCCGCTTCTGTGACCATTTTCACACATCTTTCCACACTCTGAGTGTGAGAAGTCCACTTTGGCACTTGCATTGGGGCCTCTTTAAGTTGTGTTAAATCTCTGTTTGTTATACATGTTGTCAGTGGTGGCTCCAAAACTTCCGAATTCAAGTTAACTAATTCTGACAATTTTGTGGCATTGACGTTTATCGGAGGTACCTTCCTTGTCTGAACAGAGCAGTCTCCCAGCTGGTCATCATCTAGTGATGTTCCTCTAAGCTTTATAATGATTTCCACAGCCTCAGTTCGCTCTTTGGTACATTGGCTGCAGAGTATTGCTTGCAAAACTGCCTCTGGCCTAGCATACCAAGCGGACATCTCATCACAGGTAACACGATGTCCACCACTACTTTTCTTTGGGTTCTCAGTAGCTGTAATTGAAACAAGATGTGGTTGGGCCCCTCCATCCACATTGGATTAAATTTTACATTGAACCAGTGAGGAAGATAAAACCTAATAATAAATTCAACAATCAACATCAAATTCTGTAGCATTTTCCCCTTCAGTGATTGTTTGGAAACCCAAATCCTGCAGAAACGAATCGCTGTAGTTAACCAACGACTGTGACTTACGGGTCCAATCTCCAAGAGAGCCAGATTTTGAGGCAACTCTCCTGATCTGATTGCTTGAACAATACGATAAGCGTAAGACTGATCCGTGCTGAGGTCTTTGATAACTTCTTCAGACAACACTAGAAGGGGAGGGCCTACTTCGACCTTTGGAAATTTTGTATTTATTTCTAATTCCGTTGCTTCATCTAGCATGTTGCCAACGGGGCCTGACCACTTGTTGTTGCTCTTTGTAGGACCATCAAGTTCCTGGATGAGACGACGAAGAGGTAGTTCCCCTGTATGCAAATCACATACAATCCAAACAAGCCTTCTTCCAAGTTTTTTCTCTAAATGCGTCATAACACCGCCCTGCCATCCAGTGTTCACCGCAGTTGAGTCTCCACCAACGGCCTGCAGTTAACTGTCAAGTCTTCTTTCTTGAAGCCAACATATTATTTGATCAGCAATTGCCTCTGCATGTTTCTTGCCTTCTACTTCTGCTTCAGGAACAAAGTGAAACAAATAGCGGCCACCAGGTTCGGAACACACAGTGTAGTGTTCTTCTTTGATGAGACCGGGAAACTTTCTGTCCATTCCCTCTACCTCTAGGAGAACTTTTGTGTCATCTCTTCTTCCATCAAACAAAAGGCAAGAGAGACCTTCCTCCTTCAAATCTTTTTTCATGCTGATCAGATATTTCCTTCATTATTTTTTCTTGTGCTCTTCTTATCTTATTATGATCTATCACTAAGGATGTATCCTCTCGGCTGATAAGGCCTGCATCTATCCAAGCGGCAGTGGCAATCTCTGCAGTCTCTCGTAGCCCCGTATGGTGGCGAATACTGGCAAGGGCAATGTTTGAGATGTCTTTAGTGTTGTATTTCATTCTCTTCGGCGAAGGTTCAGATGGCATTTTGGAGCTATCATCTGATGTTGCTTCTTTCTGTTCATCTGAAGAGCTTTCAAAGAAGTGAGAAACCTCTTGATAGAGCTCTTCATCTCTTTGGGTGGCTTCTTCACTCTTCTTTTTCTTCCTGTCTTCCCTCTCGGATTTTCTCTTTTTTCTTAGCAATAACAATCTGTTTTTTGGTTTCTGAATAATCTGCCGAACCAATGGTGAGGTTCTCTTCTGCATGAGGGAGAACAATTGGCTTCAGAACACAACTCTATGGGACACTGGCAGTTAAAAATGTCAAGAAGAGTATCAAGTGTGTGCAGAAATTTATTTTTCTTTGCTAGTTTTCCTTTACCAAGTGATGTCTCAACTGCTTTGTGCCACAGCTTTGTTAATTTTAGCTCAATAGTTCTATACTGATTGAGTACAGGTGGTTTGAATAACACATTAGCTTTTTTCCACTGATGCAGAAGAGGGGGAATCATGTCCCTTATGAGCTCTTTCTCTGTGTAGTTCCTTCTATCCTTTGTATTTTGTTCACGAAGGAGTAACCCTAGTCTCAGCATGTCTCGCACTGTTGGTATTTCTGATACGGGAAGCTCCTTGCCTGTACCGACTAACAGGCTCAAGTGGCATGACGACTGACCTCTTGTCTTCAATTTTGGCATTTTAAGAATATCTGAAAAGAAAGAAAAACATTTAAGTATTTTATATCAATTACGATGTTTCAAAGTGTAGTCATTCGATGTTCTAAAATTCAATAAAAAAATATTTCAGGGGATTACAACATAATTAGACAGAAGAATATGATAATAATAAATAATTGTAATAATCAATAACACTGGTATGCATCAATTTTGCTGTCAAGGGTTTTGTAGGTGTTTCTTTTAGAGTGTTTCATGCTGATTTCGAATCTGCAATCCGTTTTTCTCAATCAGCTCAGGTTATCCGGCTATGGCCTCATAAGTAAAATAGAATTTTTCGTGATTTTGTCAAAGCGGAATTGGAACAGTAACATCTATCATCACTTGTTTCACTTGTATAATATCTTTTTTTACTTTTCAGGCATATAGATAAAATATTTCATAATGAATAGAGCGTGTAAAAATGATCCCAATAGATTCTGCTACATATGTGGGACGGTTACCATGCCAAATAACCAGTCCCAAATCACTAAATTTGTGAAGACAATGTATAGAGCATACTTTGGAATTAAGCTAGGGGACCAGGACAAAAATTTCGCCCCCCATATGTGCTGCAAGACGTGCATTGAAAATTTGAGAAGATGGAGCAAAGGCAGAGCGAAATCTTTGCCTTTTGGAATTCCCATGATTTGGAGAGAAGGAAAGGATCACGTGACAGATTGCTATTTCTGCATGACAAACCTCCAAGGTGGGCTTATAAATTTATTTTTCTTAAATATTTTGAAATCCTCGTATGAAACTTGACATAATATTCACCATAATGTAATATTCACCATAATGGTAATCATACATTTACATATACATATTGTTATAGAAAATACATTTACACATACATATTGTTATACAAGTTACATTTACATATACAATGATTGTATATTTTCTTTCTTTTTCATTCATATTGTCCCCGAAGGGACAATATGAATGAAAAAGAAAGAAAATATACAGACATCATCGACCTATTTCATATCTTACAGACCGCAGCCTTCCCTCACGAGCCGCCACTGTCTGAATGCTTCTTCTATTTCATATGCAAGTTTTATATCCATGTTTCTGTGTTTCTATTTTCAGGAGTTAACAAGAAGAATAAACACATTGTTGTATACCCTGACATTCCTTCTGCTATGAGACCTGTACCCCATGGTCCTGGAATTCCAATACCCGACCCACCTCAAACCCTGGACTTCGATGATTCTGATGATGAATCAATGACCAATGCCAATGACCAGTCCCAGTCGTATATACCTCAAAATACCGCTTCAAATGAGCCGAGGCCTCTCAACCAGGCCAAACTTAATGATCTTACCAGGGATTTAGGACTTTCCAAATTAGCTGCCGAGATCTTGGGCTCACGACTTCGAGAGGACAACTTGCTGGCTCCGGGAACAACATTCTCCTGGTGTAGGAAACGAGAGGAAGAATTCCGCAAGTTTTTTGCAGTGCACGAAAATACCTCTTCCTTAGTGTACTGCTGCAATGTTGAGGGGCTAATCGAATCCTTGGGCCTGCCATATAACGCATCAGAATGGAGGCTATTTATAGACTCGTCTAAACGAAGTTTGAAAGCAGTACTTCTCAACATTGGGAATAGGGTTGCATCAGTCCCTGTAGCACATTCCGTACAACTTACTGAGAGCTACGATAACATGAAAATTTTACTGGATGCTCTCGTATACGACCAACATAACTGGAGGATCTGTGGAGATTTGAAGGTAATACTAATATCATAAGTAATCTATTGCTATTGACTATGTTGTTTTTCCAAAGGTTATTTGAGAGCGTATAAGAACACTTAACTTCCCCACAGAAGTGATACAGTCCAATGCATAGATTTTTTTTATCTGATAGAACAAATTCTCTAAATTCTTTAAATATTTTCATTTTTTTTCAGATTGTGGCATTTGTATTGGGAATGCAAGGGGGATACACGAAATACCCATGTTTCCTCTGCAAATGGGATAGCCGAGCGGATGAGAAGCACTATGCACAGCGTGAATGGGCATCCAGAGAGAATTTTGAACCTGGGTCGCATAATGTCGTTTCAGTGCCCCTTGTACCACGAACAAAAATTTTGCTCCCACCACTTCATATTAAGCTGGGCTTGATGAAAAATTTCATCAAATCAATGAATAAGGAGGGTTCAGCATTCCGATATCTCGAGAGTAAATTTCCTCATATATCTGATGCTAAACTAAATGCTGGGGTTTTTGATGGTCCTCAAATTCGAACTTTGATCAAGGATACTCAGTTCGAAAACGCAATGACTCCAACTGAGAAGAATGCCTGGCAGGCATTCAAATCAGTTGTCACTGATTTTTCTTGGCAAGCGTAGAAGTCCAGAATACGAGTCGTTGTCGAAAACTTGATAGAAGCTTTCAAAGCTCATGGGTCGCGCATGTCCATAAAAATGCACTTTTTGTGGCCCCACTTGGACTATTTTCCTGAAAATTGCGGGGATTATAGTGAGGAACAGGGTGAACGATTTCACCAAGATATCAAAATAATGGAAGAGAGGTACCAGGGAAACTGAGATATCAATATGCTGGCGGACTATTGCTGGTGTTTGAAGCGAGACGTGCCCGAAGAAAAACACAGACGGAAAGCCAAAAAAACTTCAATAAACTTTTTTCCATATTCATTGTATGAATAAAAGTATTTATTCACACAATGTTTTCATTTTTCACGAGTGTTCTTATAATATTACTCGTATCTACAGTGTTTAAGCTAAAAAAAATCAATAAATTTGGGGATAAAATTGGACTTATAATAAATGGCCAAGAGAGAAAAAACCTGACCTGATTGAGGAAAACCAATGTCATTTTCGAATTCAGCATGGTCGAATTATATAATATGAGTTGAAAAAACCCTCACAGCAGGCAAAAAAAATTCATATGCATACCAGTGTTATTTAGTAAAAGAGTCAATTTCTGAAATTTTAAGGTAAAATTGATGTAGGTAAGGGTTATTTTATTTCATTTCGGTTGGCCAATTTCAAGTTTTGACATGAAAAGACTATATTTTCACTACCAAAATTGATTTGAAAAAAGTTGACAAAATTGACACCCTAGTCTCAGTCTAACTTATGCACATTTCGATTCAGGACATTCGAGTCCTATTTGGTCTTGGTAGCGGATGATGAGGAAATACCCTGAAGGAGTGTGGCTTTTTGGCAATTGGGGTAATGCTTGCGGTGTTCTTGGACGACTTGCAGGGTGAACTGAGTCTGCTCCTCGTCTTTCGTCAGCAAAAAGTTGTATTCCTGTATCAGTGCGACCCCTCGTTCTGCAGTGTTGTTCACAACGCGAAGATCTCGGACGACATCCTCTGCATGCAGATAGTCGGGATTTATCATCCAAGTGTCAGGATCCACTTCCAAGAAGGAATCCGGAAGTGAAAGAATCTGGAAGAACTTCCGCGTGTTAAGCGTCAAGAAATCACGGAGTCTAATGTTGGGGATCCTGGCCTGGTCCAGAGAGATTCGCTTGGGAGGATCCTCCTCTCCCTCGCGACTGAGTGCTTCCACCATCGCCCTCTTCTCGGAAGCGTCGACGTCTCTGTCAAAGAAGGCAAGTGCCGCCAGTTGTTCGCTTAGATACCAGAGCTCCCCGCGCAGCTTGTTCAAGGCACCCTTGGCTGCTGGCTAGTCGATTGACACGAGAAGTTTCAACAGACGCAGATCGCTGGCAGGAGCTGCAGTTGACAGACGGGAGAGGAACCAGGACTTAACATACACTCCAACACCAAAGACACAGAAGTTCCGAAGACCTTGCGTCTCTTGCTTTGTCAGCTTGAAGCCAGTATTTCTGAACATGAAGATTTTCAAAGCGTAAATCAATCTTGACATGAACCGTGCACGGTGGATGGCACCTGGCTTCCTGAATGATACTGCACGCGGTAAATCTCCTCTCACGAACAGGAGGGTCAACTCCAAGAGTTCACAGTAATCATCACGTTGATGCGTCAGTCCAAGTTGACGAAATCCTTGACAGCAGAAAAATCCATAAGTGCAGCTGCAACGACTGGGTCTTCTACTCCAGGCTTGTAATGAGTGACATCGATATATGGCCAGAATGTCTTGAACCGCTTGAAAAGGAGGATCTCGGGCCCACTCGATGGTCCCATCATGATGCTGAATGCTTCTTCAAGAAGAATTTCATGGATGTGATGTCTGCGCGCCAAGTAGAGAACTTCTGTTTCCAGCTTCATTTCGAGCAACACACACGCACCGGTCTTCCGTCCAGTGTTGCTCGATGTTGTATCGAAGCTGAGGGCTTTGATGCGGTCCTTGACACCCCACTCAGACACCACCTCGATCATTGCGTCTGCCATTGCTTGACCAGTTTCAGAATGCAGCTTTGGAATTCATAGGATTTGCTCAATTCCAGACCCTGAGACAATGATTGCAAGTCTACTGCACTTATGATCTGTTAGATCCTGCATCAGCTTTCCGTCCCATTGAAGCACCAGCGTCTTCTGGGGGTTGAACTCAGCCTTGAACTGGGCTACTAAGTCAGCCCGATGCTTTTAACGATAACGACAAATAGATGACCGATTGATGGTATATTCCTCGACGTTTAGCCCTGAAGCATGAATGATGGGGGCGATTATCTGCACCGCATGACGGTCACTTGTCTTCGTCCGGTCGAGCGATGAGAGGAAGGAAGGGCTAAGGATGTTTGTCCTTCCCCATTTCCGAGCCGATAGAGTGACTCCTCCAACTGATTCTTCTCTCTCACAATCATGCGTGTCGTCAGGATCGGAAGATGAAGTGGAAGAATCCAAAGCAACGACTTCAGCCAAATTGGCTTTCTCTGCAAGCTGTTTGTCCTGGAACACAAGCTGAGTTCTTCGTTTTATTGCTTGGGCTCTCTCCTTCTTCAACAAAGAAACAATTCCAGCCCTGCCCCCTCGCCATCTCTTCTCACTCTGTGCCAATAAGAATTCCTTGTCTTCCGGGATTTTCATCATTGTCAAGGCATCGGAATGGGCCACATCGAACAGGTCATTAAATGTTTCTTTGAAGGCTTCCTCATTGGCCACTTGGGTCGCTGTCCTCCTGGCTTTGTTCTTTTTTAGTCCTTTCCACTTCTTCACCAATTCCTCGAGCTGTTTGACCGCATGGTCGTTGCGACGAATTGAAATTCGGGCTCTGTCCCAGAACATCTGCACCTCCTTCAACGTGCAGACGGCAGCCTCATGTTTGGTGTTCACCGTCTTCAGTTTGTGGAGGTAAAACCTGAGAACATCCCCAATACAGGGTAACTTCGTGCCAGTGAGATCTTCCCTGGTTGAACTAAGCAAGAACACATCGGTCTCGCTGCGAGTAGAAGTTGCCATACTTGCTGAAACAAAAGAAATGTGTCAGTAAACGGTATTACCATGTAATACAAATTAAGTGCATATAACAGCAAAATAAAAGTGGGTTGAGCATACCCTAAATATTCACCGATTGCCAAACGTTTTGGTAGGATTTAATATTTATAGAGGAAGTACAAGATAGGATGGTGGGAGATGGAAAATTCCGAAGTTCATTTTTTAAGGTAATACAAGACCACCCTAAATATATATAAACAAGAATCATTTCTTCCAACTCGAGTTAGAGTTACAAGGACAAGAAGTACCTCAAAAGGCCTTGCGGACCTTACCGAGGAGGTACCAATGGCAACGGCTACCAGGGAAAAATTCCTACACCCTCAAATAGTGTGCAAGATTCCGTCTAACCTTTTCTTGAACTGATCCACAGTGGAACTGTTCACAACTTTTGAAGGTAGCCTGTTCCACGTATCACAGATCTTATAGGTAAAATAATTCCCACACACTTGTGCTAAACCGTTTCAAATCCAACTTCCAACCCATTTAAACCCATTTAAACGAAACATGCTTCTAAAATTGACATCGTTGAACCCGTGTAAGAGCTTGAAAACCTCAATGAGTTCACCGCGCAGCCTCCAAGTTTCCAGCGAAAACAAATTCAGGTCGCGTAAGCGTCGATTGTAGCCCATATGCCTAACGGAAGGAATTAACTTTGTGGCTCTCGCCTGTACTCGCTCCAGCCTGTCAATATCTTTCCTGAGGGTGGGCGACCAGAACTGCACAGCATACTCCAGGTGCGGCCGAACCAGGAAATTGTACAGAGAGAGCACAATCTCCTTGTTCCTAAATCGAAATTGCCTCTTCATATAACCCAACAGCTTCTGGGCTTTCTGTTCTACCTCTACGCACTGTTTGGTAAACTTAAGGTCGCTGCTAATTAGCACACCCAAGTCCTTTTCTAAATCAGTGGCCTCTATGTTACTCCCCAACATGGAGTACTCCGACTTGAGATTGGCGTAGCCAATGTGTATCACCTTGCATTTACCCAAATTAAACGGCATTTGCCATTTTTCTGACCACTCTCCTATCCTACGTAGGTCGCACACAGTTGCTCGATCGCTTTGGGCGTCCCAACATTGGCCCCAAGCTTGGTATCCTCAGCGAATTTTGCGATCCTACTGACGATGCCAGCGTCGATATCATTTATGTAAATGATAAACAACAGTGGCCCCAAAACGGAACCCTGAGGAACCCCGCTAGTGACCGAGGCAACAACCCGAGGTAGCCCCTTTAATTACAACCTTCTGCCCCCTATTCTTCGGCCAGTTTACAATCCAGCTACCTACTTCCCCACCGATACCCAGCGCGCGGACTTTGGCCATTAGCCGGCGGTGAGGTACCTTATCAAAGGCTTTCTGAAAGTCGAGATAAAGTATATCAATCGCCCTACTCTTATCGTACTCACTCCACATGACGTGGAAAAACTCGAGCAGGTTGGGGAGACACGACCTATGCCGTCTAAACCCATGTTGGGAGTCCCCAAGCAGCTTGTCGGAATCCACATGGTCAACGATCTTATCTGCTATTATCCTCTCTAATAATTTACCTTGAACCGAAGTGAGACTAATGGGACGATAGTTCCCTGGACTTTCGTGATCCCCTTTCTTAAAGATAGGGGTCATGTTGACTTCTCTCCAGTCACCAGGTACCTGGCCCGTCTCCAACGATTTGTTGAAGACTGTAGCCAGGTGGGGAACCACCTGGTCGCGCACTTCCCACAAGACTCTGAGGAACTGGTCAGGCCCAGGAGCCTTAAACGCACTCAGTTTGTATATTCTGTTGGCAACGCCTGTCGCGGTACATCGAACACTATCTAGGCGAGCACCGTCGTGCCTGACGCCTGGCGCGGGGATGACGCGGGTGTCCTCCCTGGTGAACACTCTCGCAAAGTATTTATTCAACACACTAGCGATGTCCGCGTCGGGGGTCCGCAGCGCGCCGCTGGGGTCGTTTAACGCGCCTATCATGCTTCTAATGGGCTTTCTACTATTAACATAAGTGAAGAACTCCTTTGGGTTCCCCTTGCAGAGGCTTGCCACCCGGAGTTCTTCGTTACGTTTGGGTAGCCTAACCTTCGCCTTGACTTCCCTGCACAGGCGGACATACGCCTCAGTGTTCTCATGGGAACGACTGGCCTTCGCCCTCCTATACGCAGCTTTCCTATTTCAGATAGCCGAAGCGATGTCACGACTGAACCATTTAGGCTGCGTTGAAGCAGGGTTGACCGGTTTTGAGGGTATCGCAGCAGACTGCAGCACCATAAACTGGTCCCGGAATGCACTCCACACTCCCTCAACATCGCTGCCGACCTCTAACCCCATCTCACCTACGCTATCACGGAGTCCAACAAAGTCCGCCCGCCGTAGATCGAGCTTACTGCCTCTCGAGTTACTACGCTTCACCCGAGGGACGCAGACACAGAACCTAATCAGACCGTGATCACTCCCGCCTAACGATTCGTCAACGGTGAGGCCAGTGACGAGGTTGTCTTCGGTTGTGAATACTAAGTCTAGAACGCTTTCGCCTCGTGTAGGCCCATTGACCCACTAAGTCAGGAAGTTCTCATCAGCAAAGTCAACTAGCCTCCTCCCTTCGGCATCAGCCAGGCCTAAATCTAACATGTTAACTGGGTGGGTGATTGCCCACCCAGTAAAGGATTTCACCCACCCACTAAATAGATTTCACCCACCCAGTTAAAAAACCAAAATAATACTGTATTCAATCATCTAAAAAAAACTCGGTCGAATCCATGGATAAAGCAGCCAAAAGAATACAGCCAAAGTCGCCAACTTGGCTATAAATCTAATCGTGGTTGGTCATTTGCCATAAAATCCGTTGTAAACAAGACCCATGCTGGCCCTAATACTAAAACAATGAGTGAAATAGCCAGTTTGATCTGTTCAATTCTGTTGCTTTTAATTTAAGTGCTTTTAAAGGGGATAGAGGTAAATAAATAACTTTGTTTTCTATAAGTTCTATTACAAAGTTTAATTTTACTCATATTATATTGCAGTATTAAGATATTGACTTGCTAATGCTGCCTTGGTATATAATTGCAATGTGATGGAATCATGGATGGCGGCCTAACTTTGACTATTGAAGCAAATATGAAACAACCTATTTCCTATGTTTATGTGATTGAAATTATTTATTCTAATGCAATTATGCATTTATGTATTCATTTGCATGACTCTATTACATAATGGTTGATATGCAGGTAGCAGGTAGGCATAGCTACAGCTACAGGGCCTAATTATGCCACTCTTGAGCAAGTGACACATGAATGCGTGTTTGGGTCTTTTACAGTGGCAATTTTTTATATTGCATAATTATATATTTGCCTACTGTTTATCCTATTTTATTCTATTTACCTAGTTCAAAATATAATAATTGGTTTGAGAATAAAAACCCACTCTAATAGACAGAGTTTATTTCCACGACAGTTTCGACGCCCACTGGCATCCTCCTCGGGTGGATACAGAAACACAAATGAAACAAAACAAGAGGGAAAAAAAACAGTTCAGGGATCGACCGTTAAGAAATTCGCACCTAGGTTGGATTCCATTCTCTCGAGACAGGAGGGGCATTTTCATTAAGTACATTCGCACAAATTTTAAAACTATCTTCCTGTTCTAAACATACAGATTCTCTTATTTTTACATAATTATTACATTTATAATTAAATTTATTACATTTAATATTGCATAATTATTAATTACAGAAATTATAAATTTATTATTACATTGGTTATTACATTGTTGTTTATTATACAGAAATTATAACCGAAAAACGAATGAAAAAAGGCGATTAGGAAATAATCCAGAGACCATTGAGAAATTCGCACCTAGGTTAGATATCGTTCTCCCGAAACCAGAGGGCATTTTATTACAGGGTCAGCTTATAACTACATTTCCACAAATTAAAAATATCTTCTTGTTCTATACATACAGATCCTAATGTTTTTGACATAATTACTGCATATATTTATTTCCACATTAATTACTTCCATTATTACATTTACTAAAGCGAGTAAGGAAACATTCCAATCCAGAGACATTTAAGAAATTCACACTTAGGTTCGAACACGTTCCCACGACTCCGTAAGGGATTTATTGACCAAGAATCTCATTAAAGGGTCTAACTTATAAGTACCTTCGCAAAATTAAAATTATCTACTTTTTCTATACACACAGATTCTATTATTTTCTTTTGACATAATTATTACATTTATAAAGTACCTTACTTGATTCCCAATCTATAGCATGATTATTTTGGCTAGCGTGATAAAAAAATGGCATTATTAGTATTACAACTTCTGAAGGCATATTTGTTCTTTGATAGGGTTTCAATATTTCTTCCAGTTTCTCCACGTATACTAAATCACAACTTTTACAGGGAATGCTGTAGACACAGGCTTGTTCCTCTTTTGCAACGTTATTCCTAACCAATTTACTTTTCACGGTAGACGAATATTTGAACGCCAAAGCAAACTTAAATTCTTTCGTCAACGGTTTTACTCTTTCTAAGCCGGCAATGTAAGGCAAACTCACATATTGTTTTTGGTTAACTGAAGGTTCCCGAGGGGCATAAAAAGATTTTCTGGCTTTAAAATACGCCTTTCTGATAAACCACTCAGGATATTTTAAATCCTTAAAAATGTTCCAAATCTTTGAATTTCCCGGCGATTGATCCTAAAACATTTCTACAGATTAACCCCAAACTCCCCCACATTTACGGCCTACCCAAAACCCATAAGATTAATATACCACTCCGTCCCATTATTTCACACAGGGGTTCCTTTAGTTACAGGTTATCTAAATTTCTTGCAGATAAATTATCCCCATTAGTTGGTAAATTTTCAGGCTCGCACATCACTAATTCCTGTGACTTTATTAACAAAGTTATGTCCTTAGATTTAAAACGGGGAAGAATGATAAGTTTTGATGTTGAGTCCTTGTTTACGAAAGTTCCCATTGATGATGTACTTAGTTTTTAGATTGAAAATTGCCAACGTAACGTAGAACTAGGCATGCCCACATCTGTATTTTTAGAACTGATAAAACTCTGTGTCACCAATAATGCCTTCTCCTTCGGTGAAGAATTTTATTTGCAACGTTTTGGTATGGGAATGGGGTCCCCTTATCCCCAATACTGAGTACATTATATATGGAGTATTATGAGTCGGAATTGTTGCAAACAATATGTCCCAGGAATCTAATTTGGTTTCGTTATGTAGATGATATTTTCTCATTTTGGCCTGACCACTGGAACAACTTTGACACTTTCTTCAGTCATTAAATAATCTTGTTCCCTCTATTAAATTTAAATATGAATGGGAGAACGACAAACAATTACCTTTTCTAGATGTTTTGGTCATTAACGAAAGCGGAAAGCCCAATTTCACGGTCTATAGAAAACCTACTCATTGTAATTCGTACATTCATTATTTTTCATATCATGATGAAGGGGTTAAAAGCTCAATTATTTCTTCCATGTTTCTAAGAGCACTCAGGATTTGTAGCCCACATTTGCTGGATCCGGAAAATTCAAAGATTTGGAACATTTTTAAGGATTTAAAATATCCTGAGTGGTTTATCAGAAAGGCGTATTTTAAAGCCAGAAAATCTTTTTATGCCCCTCGGGAACCTTCAGTTAACCAAAACAATATGTGAGTTTGCCTTACATTGCCGGCTTAGAAAGAGTAAAACCGTTGACGAAAGAATTTAAGTTTGCTTTGGCGTTCAAATATTCGTCTACCGTGAAAAGTAAATTGGTTAGGAATAACGTTGCAAAAGAGGAACAAGCCTGTGTCTACAGCATTCCCTGTAAAAGTTGTGATTTAGTATACGTGGGAGAAACTGGAAGAAATATTGAAACCCGTATCAAAGAACACAAATATGCCTTCAGAAGTTGTAATACTAATAATGCCATTTTTTATCACGCTAGCCAAAATAATCATGCTATAGATTGGGAATCAAGTAAGGTACTTTATAAATGTAATAATTATGTCAAAAGAAAAATAATAGAATCTGTGTGTATAGAAAAAGTAGATAATTTTAATTTGTGCGAAGGTACTTATAAGTTAGACCCTTTAATGAGATTCTTGGTCAATAAATCCCTTACGGAGTCGTGGGAACGTGTTCGAACCTAAGTGTGAATTTCTTAAATGTCTCTGGATTGGAATGTTTCCTTACTCGCTTTTAGTAAATGTAATAATGGAAGTAATTAATGTGGAAATAAATATATGCAGTAATTATGTCAAAACATTAGGATCTGTATGTATAGAACAAGAAGATATTTTTAATTTGTGGAAATGTAGTTATAAGCTGACCCTGTAATAAAATGCCCTTCTGGTTTCGGGAGAACGATATCTAACCTAGGTGCGAATTTCTCAATGGTCTCTGGATTATTTCCTAATCGCCTTTTTTCATTCGTTTTTCGGTTTATAATTTCTGTATAATAAACAACAATGTAATAACCAATGTAATAATAAATTTATAATTTCTGTAATTAATAATTATGCAATATTAAATGTAATAAATTTAATTATAAATGTAATAATTATGTAAAAATAATAGAATCTGTATGTTTAGAACAGGAAGATAGTTTTAAAATTTGTGCGAATGTACTTAATGAAAATGCCCCTCCTGTCTCGAGAGAATGGAATCCAACCTAGGTGCGAATTTCTTAACGGTCGATCCCTGAACTGTTTTTTCCCTCTTGTTTTGTTTCATTTGTGTTTCTGTATCACCCGAGGAGGATGCCAGTGGGCGTCGAAACTGTCGTGGAAATAAACTCTGTCTATTAGAGTGGGTTTTTATTCTCATATTTTGACCTTCACGTAAAAAAAGTGAAGTTTTTTGCAATAATAATTGGTTGTTTTATTATCCGGATCTTTCCTTTTTCATTAACTGCTTCCGATTTTTATGAAAACAACGTGATATGTACAGTTTTTCACGCTGATTTCAAAATTATAAACCATTTCATCGAGAAATATATAACCAAAAAGTTATAATGTGCACAAACTAGCAAATGTTTGAAACAGCGTAGGCTATAGAAATTTTAAAATAATACGCTGATTCTAAAAATAAGTTTTTTCGAAATGAAAGTAAATTATAGAATACTACAAAAAGTACTAGAACGGTGTAATCACTGCAAGCATAGGCTAGGCTATTTTGTTCTTCCGCTGCAAGCATAGACTATAGTTCAGCATCCTTTTACTTTCCAATGACTGACAAATTTAATTTTATAGAATTATATAGGAAGACTGAAACAGAAGAAAATGCAGTAAATTTTTTACAAGAATATAACTTAATACCGAAAGAAAAACAGTGTCCTAGAAAACATCAAATGCTAATAAGCCTAACTTAACCTAACCTAACCTAAGTATTTCTCGATGAAAAGGTTTATAATTTTGAAATCAGCGTGAAAAACTGTACATATCACGTTGTTTTCATAAAAATCGGAAACAGTTAATGAAACAGGAAATGACCCTTACCTACAAATGTATATTATTTTTTCGTTAAAAACTGTTGAATACTTTATTTTGTTATTAATAGTGGGGGGGGAGATAACCTACAAGACTAATATTTACGACTAATACACTATTAATAATACACAATTACTAGTACACAAGACTAATACACTATTAATATTTGTTATTAAATAATAGTGGGGGTTTATGTAGGTTATATTTATAGTTTATATAGGTTATAGTTTATATAGGTTATATTTATAGTTTATATAGGCATATCAGATTATTGAAACCAATCAGATTTTTTATTGATATTCATTGCTCTTTCAATTAGCTATAAATTTACTTTATTGTTGTTTATTTTATTTCTACTAAAAATATTTTTACTATCTTTTAGTAACCAATTCACTGGCGCTATTGAAGAATAAGGCCCCCCAGCCTTCTTCAGTTAGCTTTATAAAGCTAACTAACGAAAATATCATGACCTAACCTAACCAATCGTCAAGGGTGTACAGTTAACCAACGATTGGTTAGGTTAGGTCGTGATATTTTCGTTAGTTAGCCTTATAAACCTAACTAAAGAAGGCTGGGGTCCCTATTCTTCAATAGCTCCAATTCACTTTATTATGCTAAATTAAATTCATACATCAATAATATTGGTTGTCTATTACAGATTGTATTTGAATACTAAAATGTCTAGTCGTAAAAAATTAAAAAAATATGATTCTATTGGTTCAATGGACATATCTAGTTTTTTCAAGTCGAACAATAAAACACATAGTAAAGAACCTCAGTCTGTTGGAATTAGAGTTAATGAACGACCATTGACATCTACAACGGCCAGTGATACAGGGTTGACAGGTTCTTCAATTATGCCATCTGACTGTTCAAATACAGCCTCTTCTCAATGTCCATACCCAGAGACCTCAGCTTCAAGTATTGGTCAAGATGCGGATGTGGCCAATTCATCTTCCACTTCTACTGGTTCCACATCGTACTATATGGGCTTACCTCTTAATTTTAACAGATTCTTGAACATGTATTCATCGGATTCGGTTCTTACAAGAATTAAAAACAAGGATAAAAGACAAACTCGATTGTTTGTTAAGTGTAATGTTTGTTGCAGTTTCATAGATGATGCTGAGAAGTTTCATTGAACAGAAGTGTACCTTATGCATCCAGTACGGGAGCACGAACAGAAGGTAAGCTTGGAGCATGGCGCTTAATTGAGCATCTTCAGGGTAAACCACATGCAGCTGCACTAGAGGCAAGCAAATTACATGATCAGTTTCAAAAGCAGAGCGACAAACATCCTTGGCTGAATCTCTTCAAGAGATATAGAATCCAGGAAGTTTAACAACTACTTTGCCTGGCAATGGACTGCTACAATGACACTCAGTGTGAAACCGTATCAGGATATTTTTGGCCATCAAGGAGTCTCACCAATATCTTTTCCGACCAACTTGTACAGAAGTTTTCCCAAGACTGGGATTGCAACATGGAACCATTTAGACCCACAGGTTCAGATATGCACTATCGCACGACAAATATTTACTATGAAATGTTGTCATGCATTGGTGATGTATTTAAGGAGAATCTCATTGAAGAAATAAATCAATGCGATGCTTTAGGAATACAAATTGATGGATTATGTGATCGTCAACAACTAGGCATTAAGTTTGTGACTGCAAGATTGGTGAAAGATGGCGTTATTACTACACGTTCTCTTGCAGCTGTGGAGCCTGTTGAAGGAGGAGCTAATGGCTTACTGGAGGCTCTCGGTAGAAGCTTAGAGAGGCCTGGCGATGTATCATTTCAGTATAATAATCTAGCGCCGGAAGGCCAAGATTCAAGCGATGATGACGACACCGAGAGCGACAACATGAATTAAATTAACTTCAATGCACCTGTTTTCGACAAGCTGTTATCCCTTACAACTGATGGTGAAGCAGCCAACACCGGTATCAATTCTGGGTTGTGGAAGAAACTGAATGATGAACTATAACGGCTGGTTCCTTGCGTATGGTGTGTGTGCCATAGAACTGATTTGGCTTTTCACGAATTAATCACAACTGTTCCTGAATTGAAGCGATGGTATTCCCAGGTGAAAGATACTGTTAAATATTTTCATGTGTCTTCTGTCCGTACCAAGCGTGTGAAAATTGAATGCAAAAAACTAGGGTTGACGTTCAAACAGTTTATTAATCCAACAGAAGTACGATTTTCCCAACATGTCCAAGCAATGTGCGTCAGTCTACTTAACAATCTGCCACCATGTGTTGCTTTCTGGGAAAGCATCTCCACCACTGACGATAGAATCACTATGCAACAGGCGTCTGGTTTTTTGCGCATGTTGGAGGCAGGAGGTCAGCAATATAGACTGACTGGTTTAATGGCTGACATTCTTCATCACCTTGCCTGTCTACAAAAGGAATTTCAAAAAACAGACCTAATACTGTTCGATATTCCGGCAATCCAAACTCGATACATCGAGCGTATCACGACGATGGTGGACAAACCATATATCGGTGGTTGGGAGGAGAAATTGGGAGATGTAGACGAAGGTAGAGGAACAAGTAAACCGACAACGGATGGCGATCAACATAAGGGGCAAGAGAAGATATATGTGCAGTTAGAAGGAGAGCAAGAAGAGCAATTTCTAATCAGTTCGTCACGTTATCAAATCGCTCTTTCAGTGCTATTAGGCATGAGACACTTGAGTCAATTAAGAATTTCTTGCAAAAGAGAATGGACGAAGGAGCAAATGCGTCGTTAAAAGAAATTTCAGAGGTTTTTAATTCGACATCTCCTGAAGTTATGGCCAGAAAGGCTAACATTCTTCTTCGGAAAATGAACAGACATTTTGACTCTATGAAACTTACTGACGATTGTATTGATATTTTTATCAACAATTCGAGGTTGAACGAACATGAATACATCAACACGAAATTCAAACGTATTTCTGAAGCTGTGACCAAAAATCCTGACTCTCCACTTACAGCACTCGTGAATCTTGTTCTCACTGCAGCTTCACATTCAATGGCAATAGAAAGAGTGGTATCGCATTATAATATTTTCCGTAGTGACAGAAGGCTTGCGATGTCATTGCAGGGTGCCAACAACAGATTGCTTATTGCATTAAATGGTGTTGGTGCAGGTCATTTTGATCCATGTCCAGCAGTAGCAAAATTTCTTCAGGCTAAGCGTCGACGATACAAAGAGCCACAAACATCAACCTATAAAACAATCCAGCTGTAAAAAGGTTTTTCCGTAGTAATGGCGAAATATGTAATTGAGCTCACATACTAGGGAGCTCTCGCGTAACACGAGCACTCTTGAAAACCACCGTGTAACTTAAAATCTTATTAAACGAGGCAAGAAAATTAGGAATATGTTTCTCTTTACTGAAAGATTGGCTTCTTGTAAAATTTACTGCTAATGATTACACTGTATCTCGTTTTTTCCGAAATTTGAAATATGAGTTCGCGTTAAGCAATAGCTAACTGTAATAATTACTGACAGATGATAAATTAATGATGTATTACATACGTTATGTGCATCTATGTAATGAATAATTTCACAATTTTTTTGTATTTTTGTGCTTATTTTTAACTGCCATTATTTTTCATTGAACGACTTATTATTCACTTGTCACTGTGGAGGCAATATGAATATAATTATAAATGAAAATGTAGGTATATATGTTGAAAAACCTCCCTTAGTCTTACAAATACAGTTTACTAATTGATTGCATTTTCTTATACGATACCCATTGTTTTACTGAACAGCTGTGTTTTAATTTTGCAGATATTGTTTTCATCAATATGTCATATGTATTTCACTTCTCAAAATTTACATGCAGTCTGATGATGTCAAAAAGACAAGATTTTAAAATTGTTTCCAATTAAATGCTGAGCCGATTCTGCAGTCGCTTACTGGGAGTGCTGTTACTGGTTACAAAAATATTCAGTACCGACGTTTGTACCTATGTGGATACTTGTGTAGTCTTAAAATTTGGACTATAAACTTGTTAGGTTGGAAAGTGTTGTGTATTGTATAAACAATACAGAAAAGGTGTATCACCCACCCACTAAAAAATCCTTAGGTTTAGCACTGGGCCAGATACACAAAATATCGTCGACGTACCGCAACCATGGGATGCCAACCCCCAGGATTCCGATAATCCTGGGGGTTGGCATCCCATGGTTGCGGTATGTCGACGATATTTTGTGTATCTGGCCCATGAATCGTGACCTGGATGACTTCCTCCTTCAGTTAAATGATCAAGTCCCCTCCATTAAGTTTACTTTAGAAGTGGAACAAGACAACTCAATCCCGTTTTTGGATGTGACAATTTGTCCTACGTACACTTTTACTCGGGACATGACACCCCTACTAAGAATGCCATTTTTTCTTCAATGTTTCTCCGCCCCCTTAGGATCGCCAGTCCGGAATACATCGATGCCGAATTGGAAAAAATCAACGGTATTGGAAGTGATCTGTGTTATCCATCTGCGTTTATGGAATCTTGTCTCAACAAGGCAAAACGAACTTTCTATCGGGGCAATAATAACACTCGCACTTTGTCAAAGAATATTTTAGTACTTCCATTTTTCCCGGGCTTTTTAGGCATTGCTAATGTACTTAAACTTTTGGATATTAATGTAGTATTTTCATATAACAATATTGTGAAAAATATCATAGTAAAAAATAGCCCTACCAATAATTCAGGCATTATCTATAAAATTGGTTGTAAACAATGTGATTCCTTTTACATAGGTCAGACGGGAAAGGATTTGCACACACGTATAAAACAGCATCAATATTCCGTTAGAACAGGACATTCGTCCAGTGCCCTCTTTGTCCATTTGTCAGAGTTATCCCACTGTATTGATTGGAATAATGCTTCAGTTTTGTTTCACTCTAGCAACATTATTAATAGGAATATTCTTGAGTCTGCCATTATCCAACTTACAAATAATTTCAACATAAGCAAAGGTCTTTTTCAACTCGATCCTCTTGTTTTGAATTCCTTCAGAACGGATTTAGATAAGAAGGGTAGAACGCTAAACCTTTGGTAAACTTGTATGCTACTCTAATAACTTTTATTTTTCAATTTATTTTTTTATATATATAGAACTTAGACAAGAAGGGCAGAGTGCTAAAACCTGGGCAGATTTCCAGTATAAATTTGTATACTCCTCTTATAAGTTTTATTTTTATTTTTAAATTTTTTTTTTAATTAACTATAACATTGGTTGGAAACAATTCATTTGATCTTGTGTTGGATTCGAGCAAAAGTGCTAAAAATCGGTAGTTTTTCCTTACAAATTTGTATGCTCCTCCCACAATCCTTTAATGTTTAATTTTTATTTTTATTTCTCCGTTTATTGTATATATATATTTTTTTTTCTGTAACGTATATATAGGCTGTAGCTCTTTATGTACTTCAGTGTTCCTAAGGATGTCATTAGACGAAAGCGCTTGAGCACCATTCTGTGTTTCTTTTCCTTCGTGGTTTTATTCATCACATATATATATATATATATATATATATATATATATATACATATGTTAACCCCTCCGTCTATGGCCTTGGGCGGTTCGAAGTGACGGGGGTTCTGGTTAGGTGGCAGCAACGGATTCGTTACTCTGGAGTAGCTGTACCATATAGGGAATCGCAGTAGTTTCTCTTATACTATTCTCCAATTTCTTCTTGTAGGGGATCGGAGGATTCTGTGAGGCTTACTAAATTCTCTGAAATTTCACCGATTCTTCTTGTAACGTATCGGGAAATTATTTTTCTCTATTTAAGACTAAGTTCTCTGAAGAGAGCAAGGCTCGAAGGAGAAGATAAAGATATTCTCTTACTGTAGTTTACTGCTAAGATGTTACAGGTAATGCTCAGCCTCTAAGTTAGATCAGACAAATCAGAATCAGAAATCAGAATCAGCACAGGAGAAATTCTACACCTTTACTTCCATAAATTTTAGTGACATCATTATTATTTAATGCTGGCCTGTTTTGTTTTTTATTTTCAATAGGCTGAAATATTTTGCAAAATATTTAAAGATAAGGTAAATATTTTAGCTGTAGCAGTGTTTAGACAGATAAGCAAGATATTTGAAGGTGAAGCCATGTTTTTATTTTAAACCGCATACTGACAGATCTGATGTTATCATGTTCTGCTGAGTTAACTAAAAATGGAAATTGAAATAAGCATTTTATTATGTATTAAAATTAAACATGCATATGAGCCAAAATTAAATGCTTCAAATTTAAAATTAAGTGTTAAGCAAGACATGGCTTCATCTTTTGCAACGAAGAGAAGATATATACAGAAAATGAACATTGCCGAATTTAACAAGATTACATTATTAAGCCAAATTTAAAAATAATGAAGTAATTTAAAAAGAAATAATTCGCTAATTATATATTCAGCAAAAATAAAATAGAAAGCAAATAAAAATGTATTTTTTTATTTTATTTTTATTTTCTATATGTAAATATGAAATAAGAATATATATATATATATATATATATATATATATATATATATATAGTTAACCCCTCCGTCTATGGCCCGGGTGGTTCGAAGTCGACGGGGGTTCTAGTTAGGTGCAGCAACGGATGTGTGACTTGCAGTAGTTTTCTTCTATATTACTCTCCGAGTTCTTCTATAGTGGCTCGGAGGACTCTGATAGACTTACTAAAAATGCTGAAGGTTCCGGATTCTTCTTATAGCGTATCCGGAAAGTTTAATGACTAAGTTCTTCTGAAGAGAGCAAGGCTCGAAGGATAAGATAAAAACTATCTTCAACTGTAAATTTACTGCTAAAATGTACAGGTAGTGCTCAGCCTCTGAATTAGCTTCTGAATGACAATGGAAATTTTTAGTGGGTTTATATACCCAAAAACTGCTAACATCATTATTATTAAATGCTAAAAAGGCTGTATTATTTTTGCACAATATTCGAAAATAAAGTAAATTTTTAGCTGTGGTAAGGCTTGAACGAGTAAACAAAATATTTGAAGACGAAACCATATTTTTATCTTAAACCGCGACTTTTCAGATCTGATGTTATCATGATCTGCCAAGTTAACTAAAAGTGGAAATCGGACTATGCATCTTTACACTAAAATATGCATATGAGTAAAATTTTAAGGTTTAAGATGTACAATTTTAATGCTTAGGCAAGACATGATCTCATCTTTTATAACGAAAGGAATGTATACAAAATATGAACATTGCAAAGCTTAAGCACGATTCCTTATTAAGCGAAATCTAAAAAAATGATTATGAGATTTTAAAAAAACAACAGGTCACCAATTATTTGGCAAAGTAGAAAGCAAATCAAAAATTTTATCCAAACTCGCGTTGGGCGATTTTGGTCCTTATGTAAAAATGAATACACACACGTACATACATATGAGTATAGGCATTATATAAAGTTAAATATATAAGAATATACAGGATTATATAAATACATGAACCATATAACACATGAATTTTTAAAATGGATACTTTTTCTTAAATGGATACAAGAACTATATAAATGAATACAAGAATTACATGAAGAATAAGATAGTATAGGAATATGGGAATTATTTATGGTTCATTTTTACAGGGCTCTTCTCTCTAGAATGATATTAATAAATAATGTAACATCCTAACTAATGCTAACTAGATGATAACTATGGTTTTATAATACAGATTTATATACAACATAAGTCGGGTGGTTAAGTCTAGTTCACGTGGTCTGGGTACGCACTCTTGGTCGTGCATAAATAGTTTCATGTTCCGTGTCACTTGGTTTTCTTTGTTCCCAGAATGATCTTTTCACCACAAATATACCGAGGATAATAGCACATACAATAATGATACTAACGGCAGATGTTGAGAAAATGGTTACCGGTTGTAGTATTTGTAAGAGGTTATTTTGGTTATCATCCGAAATTTTAAACCGGCTCAATTGATCATTCCATTCAGGGGCATGTAGTTCGGGTAGGATGGTTACAGGTTTTATGGAGAGATTTAAGATCTCTATGACGGGTTTAAATTTAATTTGCGACGGGAATGGGTATGAGTTATTAAGGGTAACCTTATACGGGTTGTATATTTGGAGGGCTTTTGAACGCAAGGAGCAACCAATTGGTAGCCGAATAACCATAGGGATTGTAATGAGGGAATAATTCGATGGACACTCGAGAGTAGCGGCAGTCCTGTTCGCGAAGGAAACCCAGATGTCTGGTCCAATTCGTAGTTGGATGGTTTTAGGGGAATGAAATTTTTTAAATGAACATACGGGGCATGCCGGTCACGAATTAAATCGATAAAGCAAGACCTAGTAGTTGGAAGAATAACTGGTTTGAGTGGAGGGCAGACGAGTTGTTTATTTGGTTGCGGGAATCGGCAATGCCGGACGTCGCTATCTGACATCATAGAATAAGCTGATAGATCTTTGGTGAGGAAAAGGTAAGGTGGTACGGTGGGTAAATACAATCGATAGACATTAGAGTTATTTTGGTAGGGTGTTGGGAAAGGGTGAAATTTATATACGTCATAAGTGAGGACATCGAAAAATGGTATAATTATGAGGTATGTGTAGGGGCGTGGTCCATGTACAGTCCAGGTGTATTCTAGAAATTGAGGGTAATTAGTGTGGTTGAGTGGGAATATGGGTGATAATTTTAATTGTGACTGGGCGGTGTGAATCAAGGACTGAAGTATTTCCCATGGTATTAGGGTGGAAAGAGTGATTTTTCCATGGGCTAGCTGGGTTGCACGCAAAACCTTGGAATGAATCGTAGTTATTCGTTGTAAGTATTTATCGATTAGGGTTACTTGTAGGTTCATTATCTCTATTAATTCTAGATATCTTTTGTGTTCTTTGTATTGAGCTAACATGGATTCAAGGTATGTGAATCTGTCCGAAAGGGAGTGAGGAAGCGATTGTTTTCGTGTAATGACCTAATAGTTTGTTCTAACATGTGTCCATTATATTGTCGATTTCGCGCGAAGAGATTCAATTTAAGTTCAATTCTTTTAATATCTTCTTCGGTTGCTAATCCGAATAAACCTTTGAACAGTTTCCCTCCTATATCTATCAGTCCCCTTTTACTTCTTTGGTTAAAGTTTTCTGAATTTTTAGTTTCAGTTTGTATCCATGGTAAGGCTAATATTTCTGATAGGGCGCGTGCTGTAGTTTGAATATTTTCGAGGGTATTTTCTAACAGAACGCGACTAATCTGATCTTTTCCTTGGAAAGAATTCTGGACTTTACTTTCAAACGTTTTTAATTGGGTTTGTATCTGAAGGAGATTGATTTTAATTCTAGCAGGGGGTTGCAAATTTATATAAAGGTCTGCGTGCCCTTTCAAAAATTTACCTTCTGCAAGTTTTTCTATAACAACTCCGGTAGAAATTTTAATGCTAGGTCTACAAGAGTAAATAATTTGGAAAATTATAAGGGGGACAATTTTATTCATTTCTACGCCTTAAGTTATACGGAGCTGGGGGTAGTTGTGTGGATACTTGTGTGGATACTTGTGTTTGTGGGCGAAGGGGTCGGCCTCGTTTTGGTGGCAATGGGGGTCGACCGTTGAGCTCGGATTCTGAGCGGGTTCGTTTCTTATGTGAAGGTTCTAGTTCACGTGGGTGATGCATTTGCGGGCGGTATGTAGGGTCCGTGCGTCGATCATCAATCGGCGAGGGTGGTGACAGAGGAGATGGTGGAGTTGGAGGAGATGGTGGAGTTCCACTGAGTGATCCTCTCGAAGGGGTTTCTCCAGGGTCTGGGTCCGATGGGACGCTTGGCTCTGGGGCCTCCTCTTGTTCAGAGATTGCCTCGAGTACTGGTGGTATTACGAGGTACCAATCTTCGTCATGGGTAGCGGTTCCCGCGGTGACCACTTCAGTTTTTTATCCCTGCCCGATTTGTTAATATCTTGACCTTTTGAAGGATAGGCGGCTCGAACGCCTGGCAGCTGTTTTTTGGGAAGGTGTTGTTCGGAAGCTATCTTCAAATTGTCAGCGTGAATGATCTTTAGTTTGGAATGATCCCGGAGGTCGAGGATTTCATAACGATTTTTTCCGAGGTTTTTCATAATCCTATATGGGCCATCCCATTTTGGGTATAATTTGCGATGAGCACCTGGCGGTTTCACGCTCTTCAGATAACATCGCATACCGACGATTATAGTCCGTTGACGGGGATGACGCCTATGTTGCTCTTGCTCCATCTGTTGGTTTCGTTGGTCGAGGGCATAGCGGATTATGTCAAAAATCTTGAAAGATCGTTCAGCTAGTTGCTGATTTGCTTCTGCCATTTCGGAAGATGTTAGAACTGCCGGGTCGGTTTGGTCGGGCAAATCAAAAGGTAGACGCTTGTCGTAGTGATAGAGACGAAATGAGGGGTGTCCCCGATGGACACATTATAGCCATTGTTGATGGCTGTTTGTACCATGGGAAGGGAATCATCCCATGTACGGGAGGATGCATCGACAACGTGGCGCAGGGCTTCCAAGATCTTTCGATTGTGCCTTTCCACTAAGCCGTTTGCCTGCGGATGGTATGCCACAATGTGTGTATTTTTAATTTTACACATGTTACAGAGTGACTCGAACAGTTTGGAAGTGAAACTAAGGGCGTTATCCGAGATTAGGATGGAAGGAGTGGTATGATTTTGGATGACGCGTTCCACTAGGGCTCTTGCCACAGTTTCCGAGGTCTGGTCTGGAATGGCGGCTACTTCGCTGTAACGCGAGAAGTGGTCCGTAAACACAATGATGTACTGATTTCCCTTTGATGTTTTGGGAAATGGTCCCAGTATATCCATTCCAGTTCTTTGCCAGGGCCTTTGGCATACTGGATATTTATGCATCGGAGCTGTGGATGGTACGTTGCCCTTATGCTTTAAACACGACGGACATTCGGCGATGTATTCTTGTACCTTTTGTTCATCTCGGGAAAGTGGTATCGCTCCAAAAGACTCTTGATGGTGCGATCCGGCCCCATGTGTCCATACAAAGGTGAGTCGTGACAAAGTCCAATGGCTATATCGACGAGATCCTTTGGTATCTCCACGAGGTCGTTTCCATCTTCGTTCCTGAAATGTACGAGCCCATCTTTGAGGTTGTACTGTTCTTTTACCTTCGATGGTTCCTTTTGTTCCAGGCGCGCCCGAAGGTTCTGGGTGTGTTGGTCCTGTTGTTGGGAGTATTGCAGACACTCGTAGTCGAACACAGGAAGAATTCCTATTTTATTCACTTGGGCGTCGGGCTTGAGTCTCGACAATCCGTCTGGAATAACTTGCAGTTTTCCCGGTTTGTATACGATTTTCGCTGCAAAGTCCTGAATCAACAGAGCCCATCTACTCAATCGTCCTTCAAGTAGCTTGTCCTTGAAGAGGTACGTGAGTGGCTTATGATCAGTCTTGATGGTTACATCGTAGCCATAGACGATATTTCGGAATTTTTTCAAAGCCCAATATACCGCTAGGGCCTCTCGGTCCGTAGTGGAATAATTCCGTTGAGGTGCAGAGAGAAGTTGACTGGCATAAGCAATGGGTAATTCCACACCGTCTACGTCCTGTAACAGGACGGCTCCTAGTCCATAGGAGGAAGCATCTGTGGCTATGATGAAGGGTCTTGTGTAATCAGGATATTGTAAAATGGGATGACAGGTTAGTTTATTAATTAAAGTTTCAAAGGCATGTTGGTGATCGGATTCCCAGTTAAATTTCGAATTTTTCTGGAACAAATTAGTAATGGGTTTAGCAATATTCGAAAATTGGGGGATAAAGTTCCGATAGAATCCGACAAAACCAATAAATGCACGGGCGTCGTCGATGGTCTTGGGTACAGGGTACCTTTCCAGGGCTTCGAGTTTGGCTGGATCAGGTTTAATTCCTGTGGACGAGAGTAGGAATCCTAGGTATACCAGGGATTCTTGTAAAAAATTGCACTTTGCAAGCTTCAGTTTAAGGTGTGCTTTTCTCAAGTGTGATAGCACATTCTGAAGGCGTTGAAAGTGTGTTTTTATGTCCGAACTGTAGACGATAATATCGTCAAGATAAACGAGAGCTTCGACACCTAATAGGTCGGAAAGGACTATATTCATCAACCTAGAGAAATTAGCAGGCCCATTTCGGACTCCGAAAGGTAAAACCTGGAATTCGTAATGGCCTCGGTTAGTGGAGAAAGCAGTCAATGCCCGAGATTCGGGACTGACCTCCATTTGCCAATAACCCGATGCTAAATCGAGGGATGAAAAGTTCGCTTTCCCTACGTTCAGAATTGTTTCCTGCATGTTTGGAATCGGGAAACGGTCTGGGATGGTAATGTTGTTCAGGCGTCTAAAATCTATACAAGGGCGAGATGTTCCGTCCTTTTTGGAGACGAGAATCATAGGAGCGGACCAGGGACTAGCTGAAGGCTGAATGACATCCTGCTCCAACATGTCCTTGATGTGTTCCTCAATAGTGACTAATGGGAATGTGGAACCCGATAGGGAGGAATGAAAATGGGTTTGGAATTGGGTTCCAACTTGATTTCAAAAGGGACCAAATTAGTTCGGCCCAGAGGATCTCCTTTTAGGGCAATCACATCTCTATTTCTTATCAGGAAATCGAGAAGTGATTCCATTAGTTTGGGATCCTGTAAAGCTGGTGACTCCTGAAGGGAGTGCTCCAGACATTTCTTATATTCTTCTTTTAATACTGAAGGATTTAACTCTAAGGAACTGGAAACACGATTTATCATACTGATGGGGAAATCTGAATCTACTTCTACTGTGGAAACAGTTCCTATTTTCTGATTTGAAGTTAATTCTATAGGACTTTTTCCTTTGTTTAAACAAACAACAGGGATAGCTGAATTCTGACTCTGACTAAGGACTTGGGCAATAAGAACATCTCTTTTGAAATTACTTTTCTCTGTAATCAGAGTACGCTCTGACTCTAATAATTTTCCTTGACTGTTAACTACTTTTGCTAGGAAACAAATCTTCTCATAAGGTGCTACTGTTATATGCTCGGTAGGGCATATGAAAAATTGTGAATCTGATTCTGGTTCGGCGACTAAAATTTGCCTTATTGGCTGAACTGAAGCTGGCTGACTGGAAACTGGCTGACTGGAAACTGGCTGACTGGAAACTGACTGACTGGAAACTGGCTGACTGGAAACTGACTGACTGGAAACTGACTGTGTTGATCCAACTGGATTCAACAACTGGAACTGATTACCCTGGGGTCTGATTTCTGGAGCGGTTGTCCCTCTGGATACAACCGGCTGACTTGAACTGCATCAAGTGGAGGGGGTTTCCTATTTCTTTCGGAAATCTGAACTGACTAATTCTATTAGCATTAAGCTGTCTGTCATTCTCACGGAGATGGTGTGTCCTATTTCGACACTTTACTAACTTTCCGGCTGGGTAAATCTCCCATTGATTCCGGTTAAAAAAATCCATACCTAGTAGGATGTCTGTCTGAAAGGTGGCGACTGTGTCCACTATACAACATTTCGCGGGGTATACCGCGTTTCCAACTTCTAAATATAACTCAATTTCTCCGTATGTAGGTATGGGTGTGCCCGTAACTCCTCTGAGTTGGCAGGATGGTGCCTTAAGTTCATATTTGTAATTTGTACTCTCTAGTAATTCATCTACACATTGTTTCTTAATTAACGTCGCGTGTGCTCCTGTATCTAGGAGAGCAGTTAAATCTTGGTTATCGGTGCTACAATTTATTATTAAATCTAGGAGGTCCGCACCTATTATCCTGATGGGAGTTTGTGTGCGTATCTGGGTTCATTACTGTAATTTAGGAGGGAGGAGGTTGAACTGCCGCCTCCAATGTAGGGTCTAAAAAAGGGCTCGAATGGTCTTCTATGGGAGGACCTGGGTCATATTCTACGGGATATCATACGCTGGAGGGTGTTCTTGAAAACTGTTCTCTGGGGAAAATGATTCCTCCACGGGTACTTCTACGTACCGAACTAGTTGACCTTGCTGGTTGTACTGAGGTTTGTACATGGGGTAAGAGTGTGGTTGACCCTGTGGTCGTGATCTATTGGGTTGGTAGTTCGACTGAGGCTGGGAATGGACTGGTTTCTGGGGATTGGATGACTTTTGGGATACGTTTTGGGAACGTGGTTGGTTTGGTTTCTGAAAGTGGGGTCTATACCCTGCAGGGGCTTTATCAGCACACTTTTGGCGATCGCCACGGCGATGACCATGTTCGTGACAGTGGGAGCAATACGAGGGGTAATTACATTGACTTATCATGTGCCCAAAGCTATCGCAGTTAAAACACTGTGGAGGAGGGCGTGTATTCTGGGTTTGGGGGGCTTGTTTCTGGGGTGTTCCCTGCATTGGCCTCGATTTATAGGGTTGTTGTTGTTGCTGTTGGTGTTGTGGCTGCTGCTGCTGAATATAATGTACAGGGGTTTCTCTACTCTTTCGGTAGTTGGTTTGCTAAATCGGGGTAATGTTCCCGTGTTTTGTTTATGGCTACACTTACAGGTTTGTCAACATTTAAAAACTCCTGAAACTTTTTTTTAGGTGCTCCGGGTAGGTTTTGGTAAATGGTTGTGGCTACTATTAGATTTCTTTGTTTCGAAGTGAAAGTTATGCCACATGCATTTTCTGCGGCCCGGAGGGCTTCTCCTACAAGTTTATGTGTACGTGTAATAAAATTGTTTAAATCTTCGTGTTCCTCTTTCTTCCATTTAGCTTGGAAGACTGCTTCTAACGTGGCTAAGGGTTGTGCAAGGGTTATTTCTTTAAAAAATTCTAATAAGTTTTGTTTAAAATCGTCCCATGTTGTAGCTTCGCTAATTGATGGGACGTAGTGACTGTGTCATGAGCATTCCCTTCTTTCGGGTCGATAAATCTTTTTGCTTCCCTAATTTTTATATCATTATCGGTAATATTTTCGCGTAAGAAATGTTGCTCTAAAGATTCAACCCAAGGTCTTACGCGTGGTTCAACAAAACGATTATCTATGGTCCCCTTAAAAATTAAAACAGTATGAGGAAGGTTTACTAGTCTGCCTAAGTTAATGTATGCTGGGGCGGGGGTTTGAGACTGAGACATATTGGCTTGTGTGTTTGGGAGTATGTTTGAAGGGCGCGGGGTAGGTGGAAAAATGGGTGTAGGTAAATTTTCGATGTCAGAAAGCGCACCGTCTGAATCGCTCATATGTGAAGGTACTTATTAATGTGTTCTAATTAGGTCTGCTTGACCGATCTTAATTTATGGAATGATCACTTAAGGGGTTTTCCTAACTACACTATCTAGGGGAAAATTTGAAAAGATTGCAAACAAAAATAAAAATGTAAACAAAATTTTACTCGAATGTACGTGAAGGTATGGTAATACTATGTTTGGTACATTAAATAAAATTATACTATACTAACTAGAATAGTAAAAATAACTGTGAAAATAACTGAAAATAACTGTGACAATAACTGTGAAAATAACTGTGACAATAATTCTGCGACAATAATTCTGTGAAAATACTGTTTTCAATAAAAAGAATGTATCACTGGTGTCTGAAGTGTTCACTGTGTTTTTTGTTAATTCTGGCTCAATATTAAATATTAACTGTTAATAATACTGACTTTTCAAATGTTTTAGAGATTATTTAAAAAAGAGTTTTGTACTTAACAAGATTCCTACGGCGAAATCCTTAGAGACGTGTCCTGAAGACGTGTCTTGCTGGCCACTTGTTCTTGGATGAAAACTAGGCGTGGAGAACTTGGAGTCGTGACGCACCGGTTCAAGGGTGGATGTGACGAACTAGAAGTCGTGACACGCCGGTCAACTGGGTGTTGGTTCTGGTTCCAGGGTCTGGAAGACTGGAAGAATCCTGGAGTCGTGAAGATCCTGGTTAAAGGGTCGCCAGTTGTTAACCCCTCCGTCTATGGCCCGGGGTGGTTCGAAGTCGACGGGGGTTCTAGTTAGGTGGCAGCAACGGATGTGTGACTTGCAGTAGTTTTCTTCTATATTACTCTCCGAGTTCTTCTATAGTGGCTCGGAGGACTCTGATAGACTTACTAAAAATGCTGAAGGTTCCGGACTCTTCTTATAGCGTATCCGGAAAGTTTAATGACTAAGTTCTTCTGAAGAGAGCAAGGCTCGAAGGATAAGATAAAAACTATCTTCAACTGTAAATTTACTGCTAAAATGTACAGGTAGTGCTCAGCCTCTGAATTAGCTTCTGAATTACAATGGAACATTTTTACTGGGTTTATATACCCAAAACTGCTAACATCATTATTATTAAATGCTAAAAAGGCTGTATTATTTTTGCACAATATTCAAAAGTAAAGTAAATTTTTAGCTGTGGTAAGGCTTGAACGAGTAAACAAAATATTTGAAGACGAAACCATATTTTTATCTTAAACCGCGACTTTTCAGATCTGATGTTATCATGATCTGCCAAGTTAACTAAAAGTGGAAATCGGACTATGCATCTTTACACTAAAATATGCATATGAGTTAAATTTTAAGGTTTAAGATGTACAATTTTAATGCTTAGGCAAGACATGATCTCATCTTTTATAACGAAAGGAATGTGTACAAAATATGAACATTGCAAAGCTTAAGCACGATTCCTTATTAAGCGAAATCTAAAAAAATGATTATGAGATTTTAAAAAAACAACAGGTCACCAATTATTTGGCAAAGTAGAAAGCAAATCAAAAATTTTATCCAAACTCGCGTTGGGCGTTTTGGTCCTTATGTAAAAATGAATACACACACGTACATACATATGAGTATAGGCATTATATAAAGTTAAATATATAAGAATATACAGGATTATATAAATACATGAACCATATAACACATGAATTTTTAAAATGGATACTTTTTCTTAAAATGGATACAAGATACAAGAACTATATAAATGAATACAAGAATTACATGAAGAATAAGATAGTATAGGAATATGGGAGTTATTTATGGTTCATATATATATATATATATATATATATATATATATGAATATAAGAATATATGAATATAGGAATTATTCATTGTTCATTTTTACAGGGCTCTCCACTCTAGAATGATATTAATACAATAATATAACATCCTACCTAATTCTAACTAGACGATAACTTTTTACTACAAATATACTGAGGATAATAGCACATAAAATAATGATACTAACGCAGATGTTGAAGAAATTGTTACTGGTTGTAGTATTTGTAAAAGGTTATTCTGGTTATTATCTGACATTTTAAAACAACTCAATTGATCATTCCATTCAGGAGCATGAAGTTTGGATATGATGGTTACCGGCTTCATGGAGAGATTTAAGGTTTCTATAACGGGTTTAGATTTAGTTTACGATGGGAAGGGGTATGAGTCATTAATAGTAACCTAATATATCTGATAGGGTGTGTGCTGTAGTTTGAATATTTTCGAATGTAGTTTCTAATAGAACCGACTAATCTGGTCTGTTCCCGAGCTATGTTTAACAGAACCGTGAATTTTACTTTCAAATGCTTTTAATTGGGTTTTTATCTGAAGGAGATTGGTTTTAATTCTAGCAGGGGGTTGCAAATTGATGATAAGGTCTGCGTGTCCTTTCAAAAATTTACCTTCTTCAAGCTTTTCTATAACTCCGATAGAAATTTTAATGCTAGGGCTACAAGAGTAAATAATATAATTTGCAAAATTATAAGGGGGACAATTTTATTCATTTCTACGTCTTAGATTATACGGAGCTGGGAGTTGTCGTGTGGATACTTGGGTTTGTGTGTGGAGTGGTCGGCCTCGCTTTGGTGGTAGTGGGGATTGACCGTTAAGCTCGGATTCTGAGCGGGTTTGTTTTTTATGTGAAGATTCTAGTTCACGTGGTTGATACATTTGCGGTCGGTATGTAGGGTAAGGGTGGTGACGGACATGTGCATGAGAAATGAAAGGCAATACATTCCACATATGTTACTAAAGTATCCCTGGAATCGATAGGGATTCCATACAATTTCAAAAATGTGTAGCTGTTCGAGAAATTTTAAAAGTCAGTGACAACGCCCCTAAATTTGTCAACTTCTGTTAGGGCTTGTGACTCGAGGTATACTAGTACACTAATAGGCGCGTCTATCGGCTTGGCGAATTCCAATCTGACTGAGATGTTTCCACTCTGTTGTGGACTTAAGTGTGTATTTACGCTAGCAGATAAATCAGGTGTGATGTCAAACGGATAAAGGTTAAATTGATCAGTGAATTCTTTCTGCGTTATCCCAATCCCGAGCTCATCACAAGCACCTGCAATATGGGCCAGATTACTATATGCTCTCCCGCAAAGCGGGAACACAGCGTCTGATGAATAATCCGTATCCAATGCCCCGCCCAACGGAACGCCATTGACGTATAGTTATATTTTTAAGACCGAAATTCTCGAATTTAAAGGCATTCTTTTTTTTTTCCATTCACCGAAGTGTGTTCCTGTATTCCAATTAATATCCTTTTAGGTAGAACTCCCAGGGCCACGTTTTCTATCTGTTTCGAGGTCAACCCTGCTGACACCATGTATAGTTTGATCTGTACTCTGTTAATTGGGTATTTTACTGTGACATGTATTAAATTTTTCTCAATTTCTAATTGTTTTGGTGAACTTAATTTCACACGGCATAAGGTATGTTTCCATAATATGAAGCAGAACAGACTTTGCACCCTCTTCTTGATCAGTCCTCAGATTTAAAAAATCTCAGGATTCGTGCGGGTGAGCTTTATTTTCATATCCATCCCATTCACAAGCAACTTCTCCTGGAATGTGAAGTCGGTATGCAGGCGTCCGAAACACTTGTATATCTTCTTTTTAGAATTTTTAAATTTATCCTTTACACTACTTTCGTCTTTAGTCTGATAATAACCCTCGGCAGTTAAAAAGGTATCCTTCGTTTCTTTGGAAAAGTTGAGGACATTTCCCAGATAGGCTCGTAGGTGATAGTACCCCGTTCCTGCCGATATGTTGACCTGATTTAAATATACATCACACTGGTTGAATATGGAGTGCAGAAAGTTTGTCAACCATAGGTTTCATTCTCTTAGATCACTTCTTTTTTTATATCCTTTTACGTTTAACGCCATGTGCTGGCAATCTCTTCTTCCGTACAGCCCTCTTCTTCTTCCCACCCACGCAACTTTGCATCTTTGATGATTTCGTCCCGTGTACACTTTAAGTATTTTTTTAGAACTTCTTTAGGTTTTGCCCCAGCCTTTATGTTTTCTGCCGTGTTAAGACCTGATTGTAGCGCTTTCCTCCCGAGATATCTGACACCCTTCTTCAACAAAGGGACAACCGTTCGTAGAATGGTTGAAAAAATGGATCCAAGCCCACTACCACGCTGGTATCTCACACCTCGATAGACTGTGGAAGACTTTCTGACCATTATAACTCAGTGCGTCGAAAGTGCAACTTCACTGTTAAGCTCCTATAACGGAATGGGAAATTTTTCCCCTCAATCGTTCTTATTTATATTGAGATATTGGTTATTAGATTAGTCGCGACATTCACATAATGGGCCTGTCATATGTTATACTCAAGCTCTTCCCTCTATGATTGGGAATGTGAGCAATGCGCAGCAGGCGTGCCTGGGTATCCCCAACAAACTGGTGCTCCACTATATTGCTGTAAATATAGCACATGTTTGGGGGTGTATAGCTAACAACCAATTTCTCCAATTTCATCTGATACATTAGGCTGGACAAGTCATGTTGTACCTCATGAAAGGTATCTCTTTGGAAGGCTGATCGATATCAGGTAATAATTTTGAACAGCCCTTTGTCTTTAATATTTCTGTTAGCCTGTGATTTTAGGATTAGAGTATGTGCAGGGTTTTCTTTGTTTACGATTTCGTATACTGAATCAGCCGTAAGATTTGAGTTTTTTAAACTTACGTTTAAGTCTCTCACAACATCCTCAGCCGCACCATAACGGCCCGGACCTAGTGTTACTACTGTACTGTAATACCGTGCATCCCCAATCCGAGCGATACGTATGGTTTCATCCCGAGTTACCCCGGCTTTTTTACACTCATCGAGGTCTCTAAGAACCGTAAAAAACGGGTTATTTATAATCAATATTTAAAAAGAGGGTGTCCAGCTGAATTTCGCATATCCCCACCTCATACGAATCACGACGCAATTCAATGGGTTCATGGAGTTCTGTTACAAAGTTGACCATGGTGTTGTTAGGATGTACAGACAGGGAAGAAGAGGACGGTAGTGTGACGTAGAAATGGTTAAGCGCCATATTGCATACTATTAAGCTTCATTATTGCATCAGCTTTTATATAGGTGGTGAAGCTTTCTAGGTACCCTAGCCATTTCACCAGGTACATTTTTCTCTTTCCTGAACATTTGCTCCCTAAAATTTTTTCAATTTTAAACACATTTTTTCCTAAATTAAATGTCACTTTCTGCAACTCCTCGCGGTAAAAGCCTCCTGCGATTTCTTCCCAATTCAAATCCTCAACGTAATACAACATTATCTCGCCTTTAAGTCTCAAATCCCTAACTTTAAAAATCTCATGTGTCCAACCTTGCTAAAATCCCTTCGCGAATTTATTTCCCGAACGCGACAGCCTTACATAGTCATTGATTTTGAAACGCGCAGAGTGTGGCGGTGTTCTACGAATATCTCTTCTCACATTAGGCTCTGTGCGGTTACCTCTTTCTAAAATCTCGTTAGGTGTTGTCCCAATCGTGCGATGGTGTGAGCGGTTGTATGATGAGACCAATGATTCCAGAATGTCTTTTAATGTGTTTTAATGTGTAAAATAGCGATGCATACGTTCTTTTATCGTACGTTGAACTCTTTCAGCTAGAGAGGCCTTTTGTATAGAATTGGTAGTGTAGTAGCTGATATGAAACTCTGTCAGCATGTTCTGAAAAGCTCGGCCTATAAATTCTTTCCCCATATCCGTACAAAAATAGCCAGGAACCCTGTTTCCTTTCAACATCAACGTTTTGGTGGCTTTAGCAACTGTTTCAGGCGATTTATTTTTCAGAGGAATTAGCCACAGATATCTTGAGAATACATCTATTATGAATAGGATGTAGCGGTAATCATCGTTATACAGTGAATATCTTTGCAAGTCTGTTAAATCTGCTTGCCAAATAGAGTCAATCGATGCCGCTGTTGTCTGGGCTATTTTAAACCTTTTTCTTACATGCTATTGAAGTGTATAAGCATCCTGCTCCCGCAAAAACCTCTCAACATCTTTTTTCCCTACTCCATCATTGTAAGTATTTCTGTACAGTCTATCTACGCCTCCATAGGAGGCTGGGCTAGAAATGTCATAAGAACGTCTTCTTAATATGTTAGCCATTTGCGTATTTTAGAGGCATGTGGATAGGGTTGACCGTTGTTATTGTTTGGCCTCTTCTTTCTCCTCTTCAGAGGTGCTACCGCTGGGGGTGATGGCGTTCTCAGTTGTGGCACATGCGAGGCATGTTCCCAGTCTTTTAACCTATTCAGATTTCCTATCAATGTTTTAGGGACATTTATTTGTTGTTGTCTTGCTTTAATATGCTTCCATCCTGATGGTGAGGGCCTATCCCACTTTCTCATCAGATCATGGACGATTCAGCTTATAAATTCAGCTTATAAATTCAGCTTATAAATTCAGCTTATATTCAGCGTTACCGTGACCGTGAAGGGACACAGCTTGACAGTTCCCAAATTGTAAAAAACCCAGGCAAGCGCTTTAGTGCAAAGTTGTGTCTAAACAGTCTTTGGGGAAAATTTGCACAGAATACTGGCAAGGGGAACGTTCATTTGGCACAAAGTTATAGTGAAGTCTGGGATTATGTCAACGCTCCCGATAAAGAGGTGATGGAGATCGTGAATGTAGGTAATACGTACATAATAAAGTACACCATTACCGAATTGGCCACAGACACCGTGTGTTACAAACATACCTGTAGCGAGCTTCACAACGGCCTACGCACGCATCAAACTTTGGGGTCTATTGCATTATCTTGGGCGGAGGGTTCTGTACGCCGATACAGATAGCGTAATATTCACAGCGATGGAATTTAATACATGCCGCGTATTGGGGAATTCCTCGGAGAGTTGACTGATGAGATCAAAGATGAGTATGGAGACATCGCATACGCTGACTCCTTTGTATCAACAGGGCCAAAAACTTATGGGGTACGGGTGAGGGTGGGGGAGGATATGAAATATATCGTGAAGGCTAAGGGTATCACGCTCATCCAGGCGAATCGGAGGGTCGTTAACTTTGAATCGTTGAAGGATCTAGTGTGCTTGGAAGATGAAGGCGACCAGCCGTCCAACTGACTGTGGGAACCCACAATTTTCGGACGCAGAAGTGGGTGGCGTGAAGGAACTTAGGGGTACGAAGGTATGCCGTAACACCTATAGGAAACGTTACCAGGTACCTGGTACCTATGATACCGTACCCTTTGGATACCATCAGTGGCGGCTCGTGACTAAAAATTCTAGGGGTGCTGTCTCTAAGAATGGGTTGAAATAATTACTGAAATAAAAGGATGAGCATTGAGCAATGAATAAAAGTTTCAAAAGTTATTGAAAAAGTTATTCAGTGAGCTCATCCTTATTTTGTTCTTGAATATTTCAATTGTAAATAAAATATTTAGGGGTGCTGCAGTTCCGCAGTGTCTACCGACGAGCCGCCACTGGCATACCATAATCCTTGATTGTTATATTATAATATATATATATATATATATATATATGTCTCTTTACTTGTTAGCGATATGTTTATTTTATTTATTACACGTATTTGTAAATATATACCTTGAATAACACTGGTCTACAAATTTTGAAAAAGTTTGTGCTTCGGAGATAAAATGTGTTTTCTATTATGGATTTTGGGGTGCTGAAAACGAATATGACCATAAAAACAGCCGATTGGCTACAGTTTCCAAGAAAATTTAAGTTACACATTTTGCGTATATGTATACCATATATTAGTAACATACCTGTATAATGCAGTCACTTATATTGATTCAACGCGTCGCTTCTTTGCTTGTCTCTTGTATTCAACTTCTGGAACATCTCTTGTTATTGTCCAGCAGTAGTCTGCTAACAATGATGGACTCCATTTCCCCTGGTAGCGTTTTTCCATCGCTGAGATATCCTGGTGGAAACGTTCACTATGTTCATCGCCAGTAGCGGACTGGCTAGGCTGTCAGTCTGCCATGTGGCAGATGGGCCCCCCAGAAAAAAGGGAAGTTGGCCCCCTAGACCTGAGGTAAAAAAATTGGCAGCCAATCTATTATACTCGTATATAAAGTTTAAATAAACATGTCAGTTGGGCCTGATGAGATATATCCTAAATCTCTATTGAGGGTGTTGACAGTATTTCTATTACATGAAATAGATATAATTTATTTAGATTATTGTAATTATTTCTTTGTATTTTTTTTATTTTGTATTTATTAATATTGTAATTTTTTTTTTTCATTTTGTATTTATTAATAGTATATAAAAAGGCAAATGTATTAATAACTTCTTTATTTTGTTAAAATTATTGCAGGTTTTAAACTTTTAGAAAGTAGCAAAAATTAATAAATTTACGTGCCTAAAATACAGTTTTGCCAACCTGCCTGTCACTGCGACATTTTTAACTTCATTAGTTTATTTAATAGTTGCCTACATGCTTCATTAAAATCAATTCCAATTTATGATATCAACAATTTATGATATCAACACCTATATCTACATGTCAGAAAGAGGAAAGCGACTTACAGAGAAATTTAACTACAACTGTTCATGCTGATACTGTAGATATAGAACATAAAGATGAAGGTATGCCTAACGTTTTTGAGACTGTAGATGCTGATTTTTATGATTCTGAATTAGCTGGTGGAATAACAGTATCTGAACCTGGGCCTGTACATGTACATAATCAAAAGGATCTAGTAGCTGATTTAAATAATGATGAGAATCAACCAACATTTAGACAGGATAAGCCCTTTCAATATCCTGCACGAACAGATTTGAAATCTTTTTTCAAAGAGCATCCAATTCAGCCACATGATCATGATCTGGCATTTAATGTAAAGTTATATAAACGAAAAATTATGGGTGACACTGTCTCACGACACTGGTTAACATACAATAAGAAGAATAGATCACTATAAACAAAGAAAGGCACAAAGCAAAGGTCGTGGTAGTCTTGTCACATTCTTGAGTAAAACAACCATCTCTTCTTTGACCCAAATTATGAAGAATATGATACAGGAAAAAATTACTCAAAAAGTTGCTGAGGCCAAGTATTATTCCATACAAGTAGATTCAACCCAGGATATTTCATCAATCGATCAATTTAGTATTGTTATTCGATATGTACTAAATGGTACTATCCATGAACGACTACTTGCAATTGTTCCAAGCAATGATGGTACAGGACAGGGACTTTTTGACCTATTAAATGAAACATTACAACGTCTTGAAATAGATCCGAAAAACTGCTTATCAGATAGCACAGATGGCGCTGCAAGCTACCATGGACAATATAATGGCTTACAGAGTAAAAATGCTGATGTAGCTGATCAGCATGTTCATGTATGGTGCTATGCCCATGTACTCAATTTAGTAGTTACTGAAACCACGAAATGTTGTGTACCAGCAGTTTCCTTCTTCAATTTACTCCAGAATTTAGCAAAATTTGCGAAGGTATCATATAAGCGAATGGCCATCCGGATTGAAGTTGTTGGACATCATCTGGGGAAAGAAAAGATGAAACGATTAAAGCTAATTGGTGAAACCAGGTGGTCAGGGAAGTCCAATGCAGCAACTACTATATTTGGAAATTTTGACGAGATATGTATCAGTAATTTTGTGGATCTTCTGACATATTTATCCATTATTCAAAGCTCTAACAATTTTGATGCAAAAATAAAACAGGAGGCAAATGTTTTACTGTTTAACCTTCTAGAATTTCAAACAATATTGACAGCATTCACATACTTATATATCTCTCTAATTACAGCCCCTTTGTCAAGCTATCTACAGACAAGTGGCTTAAATATGTTTACTGTATGGAATATGGTAGAAAAATCCATTACAGATTTGAAGAAAAGATCAAGAGAATTTGATAAAGTATATAGTCAGGCTTTGAAATTTGCCAGCAAATCCAATGAGCACATTGCACAATTCAATAATGATGAAAATCAAACAGTGAAAATTGATTTTGTAAAAACTGAGTTACCAATCAAGAGGAAACATAAAACAAACAGAATGGCAGATGAACTAGCTGCTGATGAAAAAAAACACATCTGATTCTTTGTCAGACTATCGTGTACATGTGTTCAACTTGATAATGGATCGTGTTGTACAATCACTGGAATCACGTTTCATTGACCATAGACAACTATATAAGGATATGTCATGCCTCGATCCATCAAATTATGAATATATTACTAAAAATGGTCTTGAAGAAGAAGCATTGGAAGGTATTCTTGAGCTTGCTCCAGGGATAAATAGAAGTGAAGTAAAATTAGAATTGCAGTCTTTTGCATCGAACTTTGAAATATTTAGGCTTTTGCTGAATGATGATAATGCAGAGTCCATCATGTGTTCTGTATATTCTTGCATCAAACAGAATTAATGCCAAGGCATATGATAATCTTTACCAAATGTACAAAGCTATCTGTACACTGTCTGTGACTCAAGTTCAGTGTGAACGGACATTTTCTAAGCTTAAAACAATAAAAACAAGATTATGAAATTCTTTGTCCGAGGAGAATCTGGAAGCATACATGTTGATGTCTATAGAAAAGGTTATGTTGGATGAGTTAGACATGGAAACTATAATAGACCGATTTGCAAACTCGAGTAATGAACTTAAAAAACTACTTTTAGTATATATCATGTATGTATGTATGTATATGCAGGCAGTACTTGTAAAATATTTGTACTTATTGGTAAAATAAATTTATAAAAAAATATTAACTTTCTTATTTAAACAAACTTAACTTATAAATAGGCCTATTAGGATAGGACTGGAAATGAATTATGAAATGGGGTTATGGGCCCCCTGACCCCTTTGGCAGACAAAATTTTATGAGCCAATCCGCCACTGTTCATCGCTGACTGCTCCGCAGTTGGGCGGAAAAAATTCCAGGTGCGAATGGAGGAAATGTATCTTTAAAGACATATTGCAGCCCATTTTTTGATAGGACAACAGCAGGTTTTCCACCAGCTCCCTGTAATTGTCAGCTTTGGTATTTCCGAGAAAATTGGTTGCTACTAACCGGAAAGCATTCCACGCTGTCTTCTCCTCACCACCTAGGATACGGTCGAACTCCTCATCTCTAAGAAGCTCGCGGATCTGTGGACCAACAAATACACCCTCCTTGATTTTTGCTTCACTGAGCTTTGGGAATTTACCACCGAGGTACTTAAAAGCTGCCCCCGTTTTATCCATAGCCTTAACAACATTTTTCATGACACCCAGTTTGATATGTAAGGGTGGTAACAAAATCTTGCTAGATTCTACAAGTGGAGGATACTGAACATTTTTTGTTCCAGGTTCCAATGAGTGTCGGAGTGGCCAATCCTTCTTGATGTAATGAGAAGTCCTAGCCCGACTATCTCATTCACACAGAAAACAGCAATACTTGGTGTAGCCCGGCTGCAGTCGAAGCACGATAGCAACAACTTTCAAGTCACCACAAACCTGCCACTGATGTTTGTCATAGTTTATGCAGTTCAAAAGTTGCTTCATGTTGTCATATGTTTCCTTCATGTGGACTGCATGACCCACTGGAATTGATGGCAATACGTTGCCAACATGCAACAAAACAGCTTTTAGACTCAACTTCGATGAATCAATGAACAGTCTCCACTCATCAGGATTGTGAATAATGTTGAGAGCTGCCATCAGACCATCGATGTCGTTGCAAGCTACAAGGTCACCTTCCATGATGAAGAATGGGACAAAATCTTTTTGACGGTCACGAAACTTACACACTCTAACATTTTCAGCGAGGAGATTCCACTGCTGCAATCTGGAGCCCAACAGCTCTGCCTTACTCTTTGACAGTTCTAAATCTCTGATAAGGTCGTTTAATTCATTCTGAGTTATCATGTGCGGTTTAGAAGATGTCAAGTTATAAACAAATTCAGGGTCTTGTGAAGTTGAAGGCTCACAAGTTTCGCAGGTTCCTTCATTCTCCTCGTCCTCTGACTCCAGGGAGAATGAGTGTGGGGGATCAGGAACGGGTAGTCCTTCGTCGTGAGGTACCGGGCGTATAGCAGAGGGTATATTCGGTTATTGTAAAATCCACTTTTTCTTCTTGCAAATACTTTTCTTGACTGGAGGCACCATGCAGAAGTAAAAATTGCTGACATTATCTGTTGGTTTCTTCCACACCATTGGCCCTGCAAAAGGCATAGATTTCCTTTTCTAATTCAACCACTGGCGAAGGTTTGTTGCACAAGTATTGCAGCATAAGTGTGGGGCCCAACTCTTGTCCTGATCTCCAATCTTACAGCCAAAATAAAGGTGATAGGCTTTCCTAATCACGGCGGTTATAGCACGCTTTTGTGATGCAAAAGTCAATTCTCCACAAACACAACAGAAGTTATCTATACTGTTCACGCAATTACGAGGCATCTTTGTTCAAATTAGGCTGAAAAAAATTCAGTTTCAAAAGCAAACACTAAAAAGTGTGTGACAAGGGTGCACTGTATGACTTCCGCGAATGAACTGATGCTGTGGCGTAATATGTAGACGCCTGTGACACATCGACGCCTTGACTCTACTGCGCATGCGCGTAGTTATATATTTTTTTTATTTTAATAAATTAATGTAATTACATTGCATTTTAATAATTTTAAATTAGGTATGGTTAAGTTAGGTTAGTATTCCATTTATATTAATATAAAAAACATTATGGGAAGCAATATGTTAAAATGATCCAATCTATTTTTTAATAAATAATTTACAAATACATAATGTAATAGATAAATTTAAAATTACATTTTATTGTGTATATATATGTATATATTTACATTAATTTATTAAAATTAAAAAAATAACTACGCGCATGCGCAGTAGAGTCAATGCGTCGATGTGTGACAGGCGTCTACATATTACGCGACAGATGCAGTCTAGTTAGTAGGGTGCAGGGTTACCTGATATCTTTATAAATAGAGCCAATTGGCAATTTTAGGCATCATTTTCGTATTCAGTGACCCAAAATTAGTAAAGATTGACTACTTCTATTTCCGAAGCATTTTGGCTGTAAACCAGTGTAATTCGATGATATGTTTATTAAATAAATCGTGTTTCAATTAGCGTTTCACTTTCTTCTTCTTTGTGTGTGTGTGTGTGTGTGTGTGTACAGGAGAAAGTTCTAAGCTCCGCCCCCTGTATGATCGATCAATGGGCATATTTCTACCCCTGCGTGCTCAGTTGACCGCTACAAGCCCTGGAGCTCAGACGTGCATTTGAAGAAATCCCACGTAGACAGAAAATAGTAATGGCTACCTTTAATATTGCGTGTTCGACGTTTATGAAGTGGTATTCAGCAAAGTGTGAAGATTTGGTAGATACTCAAAGACTCCCTATCCCTTCCTCCTTTTCAAGGTTGGCATCAAAGTGGGTGACCCGGTTTTCCCCACCTGCGTTTTTTTAAAAACCCACTTGGAAAACCCGCTATTTTGCCCACTTAACTGGGTGTTTTCAAATATTGCTTTTAATCACAAATATTTAGGTTAATTTGAGCTCAACTATACATAAAACATTTAGTTATTTATAAATAATTACCAATAAATTAAAATAATTCATATATTCATACATTGTGCATTGGAATATTTTAATATAATGCTTTAATGGATAAAAACTTAAGAACTGTACGTATCAGTTTGCTGAAAATGAACTGGCTTTAGTGAATTATAGATCCTCATCTCCTGCACTCTGCTTGGTTTTAAAAAACTATTATACATTACCAAAGATAATTTTATTTTAATGGTAAGCCATATATCTAGCTTCATTAGCACAACAAAAATAAGAAGTTAAAGTTCAATAATTTGTAAAAATAATGATTGATACACTCTCTGTTGATTATAGTAAGTGAAAATCAATCATCATTCACATTTATAGAGCATATAATTTTATTATTATTTGCTTTTATACTATTACATGATACAATTTTGAAAAAAAATCCAGTTTTGCCGTGTTTTTTTTGTGAAAAAAACCGAAAAAAACGGGGTTGGTTGGGCTTTTTAAAAAGTGGGGTTTTTTTGCCAACCCTGCTCCTTTCATACTTTTAAGGCTACATTGAACCATGCGAAGCTTGAGGAACAAGAAGTACAAATACTCTACGGCTATTCTGTCGAGAGCATTGCGGGATTTCGTGGTACAAGCGATGTATTGAAGTATTTTGTAGGACAAAACTTTATAAAAGCTTACATATACCGTGAAGCGAAAGAAACACGTGCAGAAGAGAAGCAATGATTATGGTTAGTGAGTCTTGTTGATGAGTGGTGTGACAAACGGTATTATGTCATGTTGCATCATACCGAGTACTCGTACCCTGCGGCTGAGAATGTAAATCTTGTCATCATGGAGAATCTTGAGTATTTTTACCACTACATTAATATATATCATGACGAGGTTTGTAGTGAGGTTGTGGCTAAAGGCCCGTGTGAGTTTTTAACAGAATTTAGAGACGAGTATCGTCTGCTAAGCAAAAAAGAAAAATATGGGCATATGTTTCTCTCAAATAGTGCGCCGGAATGTGAATAAAATGTGTTTATTTCGTGAAAATGAACGAAAATGTCTGGTGCTCATTCTGGAGAGTGGGAGTGATAAAACATTAAAACCGGTATTGCTTCATGTATCGGAAAATTTCTCAAAACACCTACCTAGTATAATAGGATACAAGTATTGACATGAATCTTTCACGTTGGAACAACGCCGTACACGATTCATCAGCTTATGGTGTGACTCATTCCTCCACAACTCCCCTTAAGCCGATCCGCCCACCTGTGGCTTATAGTCATCTCAGAGCTTGAACCGACTGGACGTGCACTCCTCACAATAGAACACGATGGAGCTTCCTTTGAGCAGCATTCTCAATGCCGTGTACGATGTGTTCGTGACGAAGGCATTGCGCGTGCTTAGGCATAAAAGCGGTGCCATTAACTATGTACTGGAAACGACTTGTAGACAAACAAACTCTGGTAAACGGAATGTTGTTCATTTAAGTGTTGAGGAGATGAATAGTCTTCGTGGTAGTTGAGACGTGGAGCGAGAATCGTTCTAAAATACCTGCAGGTGTAGGCACAAGAAGAGAACAGATTAGTGATATCCCCTCATATGCCATTGTTTGTACGTTGTTTATAAATAACGATTTGCCATGCATTGATATACGATTGACGTGGAAGAATGCTTCTGATAATAACGTTCTTGTCCCGATGCGAAACCGTTTCATCCTCGACAGAATGTTTGAAATCGTCGGTTTCCGCAAGCTAAAGCCTATATTAGACGCGCGTGTTACGGATATGCTTTATTTTGATACGGTTCTTGAATACGCATACACCGCTCTGCTCGACGGGTTTACCGAGTGTAGGACTGAACAAGGCGAGAATGGTCTAGACCTAGAGCTAGATGCTTATTTAAAAGGTTTAGACTCTTCGAAATATCATAAACTTTGGTACAAAGGACTTGAGCAGTACAGGGTTGAGCTCACCTACACCATTCACCCTGAAGAATTGTATCTTTATATAATGAGCAGCTGTCGCTACGATTTAAAAGATTATTTCAACTGCCACTATGCGTTGTGAAGAAGAATTCACGATTGAAAAGCTGGGATCGGTAAGAATAAACTCTCGATTAGAAAGGAATATTTATAAACTTGAATTTAATAATGATGTGGCTAACGATGACCTCTTTGTACGTGCTTTTGATTGTATTCTATCCGTGTTTAAAGATAACTTGCCAACCGAATGTAAAGTGGGCACAAAAATAGTATTGAACGAAATGAAGGACCTTTACATCGAGTATAAGCATCCTTATAACTTGAGCGGTGAAATAATGTTAAATCGTATTTATTGCTTAGTACAAAGCAACAATGATGTAACTGTAGACTCGATCACGTGCGAGTTTAGTGTTTTAGTTAAGCGCAGTAGAACAAAGTGTATGTATTTTGAGGGTTTTGCAGGAATATTTATTTCTATATATTTAATTATGTATATATAGATTTCTCCTGTACTATTATTTTAATGATTATATTCCATCGTTTAAAACTGTGTATAGAATGAACTAATTTGATTGTGTATTTATTTCCTATAAATGTCATGAAATTATTTCTAAAAATTTGTCTAAATAAACAGAATGATGTAATGGTGTTTTATTTAATTCCTTTGGTTGTGTATATATAAACGATATTATTTAATTAAATAAATATATATATATATGTATACCAAATGGCAGGTTATGCCTTCTAAACCGACTGGCTGCTTAAGACTTCTAAGCCAACTGTCAAGAATATATGCTTTAATTAAATAAATAGTGCAATCTGGCAACTCAAAAATAATAATGTGTACCTGAACAAGCCATTTACGCCTTCTAAGCCAGCTTAAGCCTTCTAAGCCAACTGGCGGATTAGGACCTTCTAAACCAGTGGTGCACAAACTTTTTTGATGTGAGGGCCAAACCAACCATCTGTTTTATATGTAGGGGCCAGATATATAGATATTCTATTTTTTATAAATATGCATTTTTATAACCAGGGGTAATATTTCAGATTTTTCACTTTTTCATTGAATTGAAAAGACCCGTGGGGCCACTGAAAAGACCCGTGGGGGCCACATTTGGTCCGCGGGCCAGGGTTTGTGCATCACTGTTCTAAACCAAGTGCAAAGACCAAGAGCTTATTATGCGTCAGGCGGAGCCAGGTGAAGGATGGCCTCTTTCTCCCTCTCCTATCTCTCTTTGGTTAGGTTCACCCCCCTCCCCAAGCTTGTGGCAGCTGGGGAGAATCGACCTTACTTCTTTTTTGGGGGAAGCACCCTGGGATGGGGGTGAGGGTAGCAGCAAAAGGGGGTTCTTGCAACAAGGGGGAGGGGGTCTTGCACCAGTGATCAACATTTGCAACATTACAATTGCAATTGACTCTCCCTTTTTGCGCCCATACTACTAGAAGTTTGAGAAATCCATCTGACAAATCCAAGAGAGGATCTATCATTTTTTCTTCATTTTCAAACTATTTTTGCAATAAAAAATATATTTCATTACGAAATCTAACATAATAGCTAATAAATTTAAATAATGAAATAATTTCAATCCTTTCTTTCCTTATTTTGTGTATGGATTTTGGAAATACTCGTATGTATGAGAATTATCTTAAGCAGTATATAGGGTGGGCGGAAAGTAGCTCCCTATTTTGGATTGGTAAAAAAATACGTATATTATTCATTTATTTCAGAAAAAATAATATGAAAAGGTAGGCATACATGGTAGGTTTTCTCTAAAATTCAATGTGGGCTCCAACTCTTTCCACCAGCTTCTGGAGCCGCCCAGGAATGGCGTCCACTGACTTTAGCAGGAACTCCGGCGGGATGGAGGACATGACTTCCCGAATTCGGTCCTCCAGTTCTTCCAATGTCCTCGGTTTGGTGCGGTAGACTTCTTCCTTTACCCACCCCCAAAGAAAGAAGTCGCACGGTTACCGCTAAAAAACGGCAGAATCGGTTCAGTGTAACGGTGTGGTGTGGTATGACCTCAGATCAGGTTGTGGGCCCGTTCCTTCTGCGCAACACCATGAATGCTGAGCGGTACCTTGCTATGTTGCGAAACGAGGTCTGGCCGGTTGTCAGCACATGGGAGAACATCGACGATCTGATATTTATGCAAGATGGCGCCCCTCCGCACTTCGCTCTTGTTGTCCGTGAGTGGCTGGATGCCCACTTCCCTGGGCGTTGGATGGGTCGTCGTGTCCACATCAATGGCCAGCCAGGAGCCCCGACTTGACACCGTGCGACTTCTTTCTTTGGGGGTGGGTAAAGGAAGAAGTCTACCGCACCAAACCGAGGACATTGGAAGAACTGGAGGACCGAATTCGGGAAGTCATGTCTTCCATCCCGCCGGAGTTCCTGCTAAAGTCAGTGGACGCCATTCCTGGGCGGCTCCAGAAGCTGGTGGAAAGAGTTGGAGCCCACATTGAATTTTAGAGAAAACCTACCATGTATGCCTACCTTTTCATATTATTTTTTCTGAAATAAATGAATAATATACGTATTTTTTTACCAATCCAAAATAGGGAGCTACTTTCCGCCCACCCTATATATATGTATATCATATATGGTATAAATATTCTGAGGTTGTGTTTTAAACGATGACAGTGAAATTTTTTGTACAGTGTGTAGTCTATGAGAAAGATAAAATATTTCTAAAAAATTAATGTTATTTTCCCTGAAGTTTTAGCAAAAACGTTAGAAAAAAGCGAGAAAATCTGCTCTCACTCATTTTGTATCGTGCCATATTTGATCGAGAATACATAAGTTATTCCTGCAGATACGATTATTGTTCATGCTTGCGTAAATTAAGTAACGTATTGGTTTCATTAAATTATAATTATTCGTTTTCTGGTCTCACTGACTATGATGAAAATCGTACCGGAAGTAGTGGAAGGAATTTTCAGTTCTGAATTATGAAAACACAGTTACTGTAATTGTTTGATAATTTTTTAAAGATAAACATTGTGCTCTCAAATTCGTTTACTTGAAGAGTTTATAATAATTATATTTTCTTGATTATATTTATTATATATGTAAAAAATCTTTATTATATACGTAAAAAATCTATTCGAATTTTAATGATAAACAATGTGGTTATGTTTTTTTTGTTTTATGCTTCATGTAATTATATCAAGCCCATGAGAAAAATGTTTATGATAGAACTTCAAAATGATGATGAAAATTCCACTTCTGTAGTTGAGGAAAAACAAGAAGGAAAAGATTCTTCTTCGGTTTCTGTTGTGCTCAAAGCAGGACAGGATGGGAAATATTGCCACATGTCAGTTACAGAACAGGCCTCTTGAAAATGCTCTGATGAATGCATGTTCCTTGGGCAGTTTGGAGTAGGAACTTTAAGAGATTACGAATAAAGTTTCTTAGAAGAATCGGGTTTTAAACTACAAGGCCATGGCTATCCCAGCCACTCTGGACGCAAGTTGACTTTTATGGAAAGGGAATAGTCAGACACTGAGGATTCTACTTCACCAATACTAAACCCGGACATCGCAAAGGCAAATTTATTTTAATTGTATTTTCAAATTTCAAATGTATTTCTTAATTAAAACATAAATGTCTTTCTTGAGGTTTTGTAAATTAATTTAAAATCACAGCCATTTGTGAAGCACAAATTTATATCTTGTACGTTCCAGCTTCATGGTTTAAAAACGTTACAGAAAGAGGTAATTTATACTACTTATTTCATTTTTTATTATATAGTTTTAACATTTTCTGGGCAGCCCTTTTTGTTTTAACTATAGATGAAGTGAACTTTTTGTGGGATAGTTCAACATAGCAAACACCCAATTAATAATGCGTGGTTTATGATAATGTTGTACCGAATATATTTATGTGTATATATACTATAGGTATTTGTGAATGGTATAATTTAGTTGGTCACATTTTAGGGAATACTCGTATATGTGGAGCATTAGAATGTAAAGGTATCATTGCAAAAGACCAAACCACAATTTACATCAGTCGAAGAAAATATTAGAGATTGTAACAACTTTGGGAATTAGTGTTACACCTAATGTGCCGTCCAAAATTTTATTTCCTGAAGATTTTAGAAGAATTTCATAAGAAACTTGCGTTATTGACGAAATGCATACTCTTCCCCACATGACCTTTGATGTTACGGAGGCTAAACAACCTAAAAAAAAACATAATAATAAATTGCACGAAAACATTAATTTGAAACTGTATTGTTCGATGCAAACTTAGTGTATAATTTGTATCTCCACAACATAACATCAAATTTATGAAAAACAATATAAATTGCACACAGATTGACCAAATACCATTCCTCGAAATTAGAAATTGTTGGAACACTAAATTATCAAAATCATTCAACTCCTGTAGGTTGGATGAGGTCAGACTATAGGGTAGATCTGGTTAAGTTAGGTTTAGTAAGTTTAAGTTAGGTTTGGTTAAGTTAGGCTAGGTTTAGTTAAGCTAAATTAGTTGTTTTAATAATTTAGTGTTTTGACAGTTTTCCGTTTGGAGGAAATGGCTTTAGTTCCAAATACATGTCATCTCGATCCAACCTAAAATCAAGAACTGAGCTAGGTTTTTCTACGTGTTTATAGGTTTTAAACCTATTCTAAAGGAAGTGAATTTATGGGCTGGCTAAGTGTGATCATTAACTTGGAATTCAAGGTCTAGGCATTAACTTTAGAAAATTTAAGCGAGTTCAGGCCTAGCCTGTACAATCTATTACTGTGTTAATGGTTAGGCCTAGAAAATTTCAGGCTATAACTCTCATAATAATCAGTATAATTTTATGTATAAAGAATGAGGAAATATATTGTAAAAGTGTTTAGAACGTTCATACTTAATATCAAAACCTTAAAAGGAAATTACTGTCTATCGGTGAAATTAAGAAATGTCTGCACCTCATGGGCTGTAAAATGTTTTGCGTGTTTTTTGTTTTTATGAGTCCTGTAGAATTTTGTGTTTTGAGTCGTGACTTGCGTTTGGTCTTTAGGCAGGGGTTGTGGATCCAGCAAACAAGGGTACGTTTACTAAGTTTTCAGAAATACTACCGAAATAATATCCTCGCCCACACTGCCTCCACTCAAGTGGGGCTGCAATGTGGGGCAGTTCATTGCGGTGGTCTAGTCTGGAGCAAAATTTCAATGAGCGAATGTTTCGTTTTAAAATAAATCTTTCGTCTTTGAAACTCGTTTTTGGCAATGTGGTCATGGATTTGAATTGTTCTTCGGCAGAAGATATCCACTACCTCGCGATTTTCTCACTGGGGGATCATTTTAATGAGTATGACAGTAGTTGGTAATAACCGTAGGAGAATCTCCTGAACTCTTATTCCTATGTTCATCCATTAAGTTCCAGTAAATAATACTCTGTACTTAATTCTTCGCTATTAGCTGCGCTCGATTGCTGTCATGAATCAAGTTCAATTGGCTGGAGGTTCATCTTAATGAGATTCTGTGATGGCATCAGTGAATGATGCCGATTAGCTGGCTGCCAGTTAAAAAATGAGTGCAAGCTCAGTATTTCTTCTATTGAAGCAGTTTTTCAAGACTTGCCAAATGAAATGTAGATCTTTATCGCAAAATATTTTTAAATTATTAGATACAGATTTGATTCTGAATCTATGTTACATAATCAACTAAGTCCGATCTCGTAACCGGATCCAAAGAGTTCTGTATCTTTACTATTATACAATAATGAATTGCGTGTCTTAGTATATTCAATCAAACTAAAATCATCGTTGAGACGTCCTATTAAAATGTTAACTACATTGAAAGGAATACATATATTCGTCATATACTCCTACCTATAAACACACGCGAACAAAGCTTAAAACTATAAAACATACCCAGAATTTAATGTATACAGGCAATGTAACACGTTAACTGATTTTTAATGCCTTTTAATATCATAAGAAATTTAATTAAACTATTTTCATAAGACGCTCCAACTTAAATTCTTAATTAAAAACTTTTGAGGTGTATATATAGTTAATAAGTGGATCAATTAATGGGCTTTTAAAAGCAATAACTAATCAAGTGATAATCCGAGCGAGAAAGTTTATGGCTTAAATGAAACCATAAATAAAATTTATTCGCTCTTCTACTTCCTTCATTATTAGACCAAAATTTTACCTTCATCGAAGGTACTGTACAGGGCTATTTAAAATGATTCATCCGATTTCAACTGAGAATACTTCCGTACCTATCAACCGTGCATCAACTGGGCATACACCACATGAAAGAGGAAATCTCCTAGTTTTAGAAGATCACCGCGAGAGGGCTCCAAAGTCACGCCGTGGCATAGCCTAGCAACAAACAGTCTGTGTGAAAATGGCGTCCGTACAGCAGAAGTCGTTTTGTGTGTTGCAGTTTTCGAGCTGTAAATCGGTAGTCACAGTGCAGCGTGAGTTTCGTCGACGTTACAGAACAGATCCACCGGGTGCTCAGAGCATCCGTCGGTGGTATTTTGCCCACATCTTTGGATGAGCTCCGAACTCGCATTGTTACTGCCGTAGAGTCAGTGACAACGGACATGCTGGAGCGAGTATGGTAGGAATTCGACTATCGTGTCGACGTTGCTCGTGTAACTAGGGGAAGTCACATAGAGCATTTATGAGGTGAGAGACAAAATTTGGACAATTTTTCTTTTGGTTGATGTATCACAAATCACTCTGTATTTCTAACATTAAAAAATATTCTTATTTGAAATCAGGTGAAATATTTTAAATAGCCCTGTATATCAAAATACAATTATCAATCAAATGACACAACGGAACTTTCAGTCTGTATTTTGGACTCATTTGCAGTAACACTAAACATTTTATTTATATATATATATATATGGATTGAACTCAGAATGGTCCCCTGAGGTTCTTTCATGATACACACAGACCATCCATGGAACAAGGAACTCTTCTGGGAAAATTAAATCCACTATAGTCCGAATAAGTAATGGTAAATGAAAAACACTATAGTTTTTCTTTTTCATGATGTTAGCATGACGTGGGCAACGTGTCACTCGCAAAGAGGCCCCAAAAATATAGCTTCCCTCACCAGCTATCTGTAAAGCAGATAGGATCCAGCTTTGGGACAGGATCAAGAAGTTACAGCTACACCTGGCCTACTATATGCAGAACCTCAATATAAGCAAAAGACTCGTTGCATTCGCGTCGGATTGAATACATCAAAGAAAAAGGGGTAACTATTGTATTTTTAGCCAAAGACCAAAACTTAAACCTCAACTGGCAAAATTGAGCGTCCACTGTTCAAGGCACATAACATGTCCGTTTCGTGATGGGATTGAACTCAGAATGGTCCCCTGACGTTCTTTCATGATACAAACAGACCGTGCATGGAACAAGGAACTCTTCTGGGAAAATTAAATCCACTACAGTCCGAATAAGTAATGGTAAATGACAAACACTATAGTTTTTCTTTTTCATGATGTTAGCCCGACGTGGGCAAAGGGTCACTCGTAAATGTAACGAGTCTTTTGCTTATATTGAGGTTCTGCATATAGTAGGCTAGGTGTAGCTGTAACCCCTAGATCCTGTCCCAAAGCTGGATCCTATCTGCTTTGCAGAGGGAAGCTATATTTTTGGGGCCTCTTTGCGTGTGACCTGTCGCCCACGTCGGGCTAACATCATGAAAAAGAAAAACTATAGTATTTGTGGATCACTTTAACATATTGCTTCCCAAAGCATTCGGGAAGCAATATGTTAAAGTGATCCCTCCTGGGAAGCAATATGTTAAAGTGATCAACACTGGGAAGCAATATGTTAAAACGAGAAAGGTTGGTTGGTTAGAAAGAGGTTGGTAATCTAGGAGATAACCTACCGACCGTAAACAAAGCTATAAATGTTAACAAAGTTATAAACTTACTCAGTTCTTTCTTGGTATTATACTATACAAGTCGGTTGATGATTGGTTAGGTTAAGTCGTGATATTTTCGTTAGTTTTAACGAAAATATCACAACTTAACCTAACCAATCGTCAAGGATATACAGTTGACCTACAGTACATGAAACGGAAAAGACCATATAGCGCAACAATTCTAATAAATGATTTATTTTTTATGCCTTTACTTTATTAAAGCGAACATTTTTTATTGTACTCCTTATCCTAAATATTGGGAAGTAATATGTTAAAGTGATTAACACTGGGAAGCAATATGTTAAAGTGATCCGTGTTTGTCATTTACGGTCATGCACGGTCTGTGTGTATCATACACACACACACACACACAGTAATGGGCATCAGTAGTATGGGCGAAAAATGTACGAGTGCAAGAATGTTGCAATGTTAATAAATGTGGCAGGATGTGCAAAGGGGTGTAGAGGGGGTTTATGTGATGAAGGGGAGTTATGCAATGACGGGGAGGTGGAATGTTGCAAGAGCAACAAGGGGTTATGCAACTTGGAGGCGGAGTTATCCCCCAAGAGAAAGAGAGAAGGAAAGTGAGGAAGAGAGGTGTTCGCTTGGCAGGAGCCAAGCGCGTATTAAGACTTCATCTGAGCGCCCGCTGTCTTATAAGGTGTAAATCCGCCAGTTGGCTTAGAAGGCTTAAATGGCTTGTACAAGTTGAGTTGCCAGATTGCGCTATTTATTTAATGAATGCATATATTCTTGACGGTTGGCTTAGAAATCCGTCAGTCGGTTTAGAAGGCGTAACCAGCCATTTGGTATAATTAAATAATAACATCGTTTACAACCAAAAGAATTAAAACACCATTACATATTCTGTTTATTTAGACGAATTATTGGAACCAGAAATATATAGGAAATAAATACACAATGGAATATATATGATCAAAAATAAAATAAAAAATAATAATAGTATAAGAAATATGAACGAGGAATATGTATATAATAAAAAAAATAAAAAATAAAAATATAACCATCAATATAACAGTACAGGAGAAATATATATACACACAATTATGTTAAATAATTAAATATATTGAAAATAAATACATACACTTTATCTTCTACTGCACAAAATGAAAAAATAAAAAAATAAGAAATACAAAACGATGGAGTATAACCATCAGTATAGCAGTAGAAAAAAAATATACACACACACACACACACACACACACACACACACAAACTATGTCAAATAATTAAATATATTGAAAATTCATCAAAATAATTCACTTTGTTCTACTGCGCAAAACACTAAACTCACACGTAATCAAGTCTACAATCACAGCATTAATTCTTTGCAATACGCAGTAAACGCGGCTTAATATTATTTCACCGCTCAAATTATAGGGAGACCTATACTCTATATAAATGGCCTTCATATCGTTCAGTACTATTTTTGTGCCCACTTTACAATCGATTGGCAAGTTACCTTTAAATACGGCTAGAATACAATCAAAAGCACGCACACATTACAAATTTATAAACACTCCTTTCCAATCGAGGGTTTATTTCTACCGACCCGAGCTTTTCAATCGTGAACACTTCTTCACACTGCATAGCGGCAGTTGAAATAATCTTCTAAGTCGTTACGACAGCTGCTCATTATATAAAAAAATAGTTATTCAGGGTGAATGGTGTAGGTGAGCTCAGTTCTGTACCGCTCAAGTGCTTTGTACCAAAGTCCAAAGTCCATGATATTTCAAAGAGTCTAAACCTTTTAAATAAGCATCCAGCTCTAGACCATTCTCGCCTTGTTCAGTCCTACACTCTGTAAACCCGTCGAGCAGAGCGGTGTATGCGTATTCAAGAACCGTATGAAAATAAGGCATATCCATAACACGCGCGTCTAATATAGACTTCAGCTTGCGGAATCCGACGATTTTAAACATTCTGTCGAGGATGAAACGGTTTCGCGTAGGGACAAGAGCGTTATTATCAGAAGCATTCTTCCACATCAGCCGTATATCAATGCATGGCAAATCGTTATTTATACACAACGTACAAACAACGGCATATGAGGGGGTGTCAATAATCTGCTCTCTTCTTGTACCTACACCTGCAGGAATTTTATAACGATCCTCACTCCACTTCTCAACTACCACGGAGATTCTATTCATCTCCTCAACACTTAAATAAGCAACATTCCGTTTGTTTGTTTGTCTACAAGTCGTTTCCAGTACATAGTTAATGGCACCAGTTTTACGCCTGAACACGCGCAACGACTTCGTCACGGACACATCGTACACGGTGTTGAGAATGCTGCTCAAAGGAAGTTCCATCGTATTCAAGGAGCGCACTTCCAGTCGGTTGAAGCTCTGAGATAACTATGAGCCACATATCAGGTCATCCCATAAGTAATGTCGTTTATTAGATCGGAATTTGAAGGACAAAAAAAAACTCAACTGAAACTTTTTAATCTAGTATATATTTTCCATCGGAATCAGTGACACTCTGCCAACGTCCTATAAGCTTTTTAATGCCATGTTTATAAAATTCAGGCGGTTTTGAGGCAAAAAACGTACAAAGACTGGTGTGCAGGTCATCTAAAGAAGTATACTGTTTCTCGTCAAGATAGTTTTGTAGACTCCTGAAGAGATGATAATCTGAAGGCGCAAGGTCTGGAGAATATGGAAGATGTGGAAGTTTTTCCCACCCAAGCTCCTCAATTTTTGCAGAAGTGATCTGAGCGGTATGAGGACATGCGTTGTCTTGGTGGAACACGATTCCTTTCCGATTAGCCACAGAAGGTCGCTTTTCTTTTAGTGCAGTGTTCAATCGATCCAGTTGTTGACAGTAGACTTGAGCGGTGATTGTTTGGTTGTGTGGTAAGGTTTCAAAGTGTATTACACCACCTTTATCTCACCAAACACTGTCCGGCACAAACCCACTGTCGACGGCGCTTAACATTCTGGTACAGTATCCACTTTTCATCACCAGTCACTAAACGGTGCAAAAACGGATCTTGGAGTTCACGGGAATGAAGAGCTGTGCTATTGTTTACCCGCACCCTCAGATTGTCGACCGACAATTCATGTGGCACCCATTTTCCTAACTTAGGCACTTTCCCGAGTTGTTGCAAATGTCGATGGATGGTGGACGGGGATGAATTGAGTTTCTGGGCCAATTCTTCGACAGTTGTTGAACAGTCTTCTTCAAGTGCGGCTAACAGCAGGTCATCATCAAACTCAGCAGGGCGTCCAGAGCGTGCTGCATCTGTCAAACAGCAGTCACCATTCCTAAACTTTTGAAACCATCTTTGACATTTCCTCACATGCAGAATATAGTTGCCATAAACGTCCTGAATGTTTCGCGTTGCTTCAGTAGCACTATTGCCTTTTTTGAACTCGTAAAACATTATATGCCTGATATGCTCTTCTGATACCGCCATGTTTATGAGGGGTTCACATAAAGCAAAACACACGTCTTCACTGGTCAAGGTCTGTAAAGTATGTAGCGAAACACGATAGATCTCCTCTTAGATATAACCTTCGGAAAATTTATGCTTAAACCGAGTAGGACTAGTTTAAACTTAATCTATCGTAAAAAACGACATTACTTATGGGATGACCTGATACAAAGGATCGGCTCGACGGGAAGAGTGAGCCACACCATAAGCTAATGAAACGTGTACGGCGCTGTTCGAATACTTGTATCCAATTATATTGTGTAGGTGTTTTGAGAAATTTTCTGATACATGAAGTAATACGGTTTTAATGTTTTATCACCTTCACTCCCCAGAATATGCACCAGACATTTTTGCATACGGGGATTTTCACGAACTAAACACATTTTATTCACACTCCGGCGCACTATTTGAGAGAAACATATGACCATATTTTTCCTTTTTGCTTAGCATGCGATACTCTTCTCTAAATTCTGTTAAATACTCACGCAGACCTTTAGCCACAACATGTAAGAGAATACTTGTATCCCATTATATTGGGTAGATGTTTTGAGAAATTTTCCGAGACATGAAGCAATATCGGTTTTAATGTTTTATCACTCACCAGACGTTCATTTCCACAAACTAAACATTTTCACAGTCCGGCGCACTATTTGAGAGAAACATATGCCCATATTTTTCCTTTTTGTTTAACAATCGATACTCGTCTCTAAAGTCTGTTAAAAACTCACACAGGCCATTAGCCACAACCTCACTACAAACCTCGTCATGATATATATTAATATAGTGGTAAAAATACTTAAGATTCTCCATGATGACAAGATTTACATTCTCAGTCGCAGGGTACGAGTACTCGGTATGATGCAACATGACATAATATCGCTTGTCACACCACTCATGAACAAGACTCACTATCCATATCCGTTGCTTCTCTTCTGCACGTGTTGTTTCTTCTACTTCACGGTATATGTAAGCTTTTATAAAGTTTAGTCCTACAACATCGTTCAATACATCACTTGTACCACGAAATCCTACAATGCTCTCGCCAGAATAGCCGTAGAGTATTTGTACCTCTTGCTCCTTCGCAGGATTCAATGTAGCCTTAAAAGTATTAAAGGAGGGTGGAATAGGGAGTTTTTCATTATCCACCACATCTTGGCACTTTGCCGAATACCACTTCATAAACGTCGAACACGCAATATTAAAGGTAGCCATTACTATATTTCGTCTACGCGGGAGAATACACGTCTGAGATCCAGGGCTTACTGCGATCAACTGAGCATGCAGGGAAGAGATATGCCCAGGTAGTAGCAGGAGTCACGTGACCGAACTTACAGTGGGCGGAGCTTAGAAATTTCTCTTGTACACACTCTGGGCGGAGCTTAGAATTTTCTCCTGTACACACACACACACACACACACACACACACACACACACAAAGGAGAAAGTGAAACGCTAATTGAAACACGATTTATTTAATAAACGAAATATGCAAGGTATATATACAGGGTGTACATAAAGTCAGGATCTATTTTTGTGAAGCACTTGGAAATTATATGGAATTCAATCATAAAATGATAAAGTGGTAACATTTATTAAATAATTAAGAGTAGGATTCGACGTGACGCCCATCAGTATCCCTGCACAGCTCAAATCATTCCGCAGCATTTCTAAACACATTCTGGAGCATTTGCGGGGTTATGTTATCTGCAGCAGTTCGTATACGTGTACGTAAGTTTTCAAGACTCGTAATCTTCGTCTGATAGACGTGCGACTCGATAAAGCCCCATGCAAAGAAATCTAAAGGGGTTAAATCTGGTGATCTCGCTGGCCAAGGTCTGTTGCTTCCGCGTCCGATCCAGCGAATTGGAAAACGTCCATTTAGATAATCCTGAACAATTTTGGCATAATGACAAGGAGCACCATCATGTTGATAGACGACGGGGATAGGATTTTAGTACCGTCGTCTATCAACATGATGGTGCTCCTTGTCACTATGCCAAAATTGTTCAGGATTATCTAAATGGACGTTTTCCAATTCGCTGGATCGGACGCGGAAGCAACAGACCTTGGCCAGCGAGATCACCAGATTTAACCCATTTAGATTTCTTTGCATGGGCTTTATCAAATCGCACGTCTATCAGACGAAGATTACGAGTCTTGAAAACTTACGTACACGTATACGAACTGCTGCAGATAACATAACCCCGCAAATGCTCCAGAATGTGTTTTAGAAATGCTGCGGACGATTTGAGCTGTGCAGGGATACTGATGGGCGTCACGTCGAATCCTACTCTTAATTATTTAATAAATGTTACCACTTTATCATTTTATGATTGAATTCCATATAATTTCCAAGTGCTTCACAAAAATAGATCCTGACTTTATGTACACCCTGTATTTACACATACGTGTAATAAATAAGTTAACAATAGACATATCAAAGGTTATGGTATCCAAAGGGTACGGTATCATAGGTACTAGGTAACTGGTAACGTTTCCTATAGGTGTTACGGCACACCTTTGTACCCCTAAGTTCCTTCACGTCCCCCAGCTTCTGCGTCCAAAAATTGTGGGTACCTACAGTTAATTGGGGCTGCCGGTCGCCCTCATCATCATCCAAGCACACTAGATCCTTCAACGAATCAAGTTAACGACCCGCCGATTCGCCTGGTTGAGCGTGATACCCTTTGCCTTCACAATATATTTCATATCTCCCCCAACCTCACCCGTATCGCATAAGATTTTGGCCCTGTTGAGACAAAATATTCGGCGTATGCGATGTCTCCATACTCATCCTTGATCTCATCAGTCAACTCTCCGAGGAATTCACCACTAGGAAGCATGTATTCACCCTCCCTCTCTGTGAATATCACAAAACTCTCCGCCCAAGAGAATGCAATAGGCCCCAAAGTTTGATGTGTGCGTAGGCCAATGTGAAGCTGGCTACAGGTATGTTTGTAACAGGTGAGGTATCTGTAGCCAATTCGGTATTGTTGTACTTTATTATGTAAGTATTACCTACATTCACGATCTCCATGACCTCTTTATCGGGAGCGTTGGCATAATCCCAGACTTCACTATAACTTTGTGCCAAATGAGCGTTCCCTTTGCCAGTATTCTGTGAAAATTTTCCCCAAAGACTGTTTAGACACAACTTTGCCCTAAAGCGCTTGCAATGGTTCTTTACAATTTGGGAACGGTTAAGCTGTATACCTTCACGGTCACGGTAACGTTGAATATAGGCCGATTTTTCATCTTCGGTATCAACTCCTCGCGGATACCCTGATGCTTCGACCTTATCCTTCAAAAAAGCGTTTATATATGGCGTGAAAAGGTTGGGTAGCTTCTGAAACCTCCACACCTCATGTATTTTTAATATTCTGTAGCCATGGCGAACAGCTAGATCCAGCTCTGGACTTGTATATACACCTCTGATGTTACGCTGTTTGGCTGTATGATTACATTCCCCATTGTTCTCTGCGCACTTCACGCACAAGGGAAACATGAGCTTGTGATCGGTAACGACGGGTAAGATCGGCATCCATAAATCGCGTGGGGGGAGCACATCTACGAAAGAAAGGTCGAAATAGTACCCGTTCAAATTTGTTGAGAACACCTCGATGGTGGGCAGATCAGGTCCCAACAGTTTCTCAGGTGCACCCACGGGGTACGGATTGTTCTTCATCACGTAGGGATATAAAGAGCAGAAGTCGTAGTAATGGAGTTTCACGCCCTCTGTATGCGGAAATTATAGCTTGAAGGGATTTGTACGCCCTCCGAACAAGCTATCACCGCATTTGAGAGGATCCTGCACCACTGAACGTTTGATCGTGTTTATTTCTTCAAGGTACTGTCCATCTGTTTCCATCCGTGCATCATACTCATGCTCTCACAAGACTTTGTGAGTGAACTAGGAGCCTATAAGTTAATCGCGGGTGCGGGTCCACGTAAGATTGTCGGCAGGAGATCTACCGTGGATATCTCCTACGATTCCACACTCAGGACGGGGGTATGAGTGCCACCAGCAACCGTTAAAGGAGTACACAGTCTTCTCACCAGTGGCACGGTTTTCACTTAGACCATCAACCCACAAAACACGACCATTAACCTTAATGGGTACTTCACCCGTGTTGCGGGCATGCTTTATGTATACACCTGTCTGCTGCTCCAGGTGTATGAGCCAGTAAATAGCCTTGTTGCCATAACTGCGGGGACTGTTTCTGTGGATAACGGCTAAAGTGTTTTTAGGCATGAAGTTATTCTTGAACACGGTAAAACATAATGAGGCGATCGTGGTTGCGACTTGCAACGGATCGCATTTGAAACGACCTATGTACATCCTTCTAAAGGCCTGAAAATAGGTGTCCGGCGAATTTGTCTACAACAATTTGTCTAAAGATACAATTCATCTACAACAATTTGTCTACAACAATTTATCTACAGCAATTAGTCTACAGATACAATTTATCTACAATAATTTGTCTACAGATACAATTTATCTACAATAATTTGTCTACAGATACAATTTCTCTAGAGAGGAAAAATGAAAGCTATTTGATGTTAATTATTATTAATTTTTTCAAAAAAATGAAAAATTTGTTTCTGCAATCGGTTTTCTTGAGAAATGATAAAGAAAAATGTTATTGGATATTGAATAAATTTATTTACTGAAACAACGCAATACACTCCAACATCTTTTTGAATAAGTCCGAGCTGGTGTGGCGCTTACGCCATACAAATTCACAAAAAAATGACAAGAATTAGTGCGATATCTTGCAAAAAACAATAGTATAAGAAACTCGGTTAGGTTAGGTCAGGTCAGGTTAGGTTAGGTTAGGTTTCTCAAGAAAACCGATTGCAGAAACAAAATCAGGGTCATCGACTGCCCTTGTTTTCAATTTAATTTCGTAGGAAAATCGAGAGCAGTCCATGAAACATACTGGGTCCAATATTAGTAATAGTTTCTCTAGACAAATTGTATCTGTAGACTAATTGTTGTAGATAAATTGTTGTAGACAAATTGTTGTAGATGAATTGTATCTTTAGACAAATTGTTGTAGACAAATTCGCCTAAAACCCTGAAAATATACTCTAAGCACGCGCAAATCATTCACGCAATAACGCTCACATTCATCAGCTATATTATAAGGACTACATTCATTAAAACTGTTGTAGTATCGGTCAAAATCTTCACGTTCATCTGTACTCATACATTCATAGTTAAAGTAATGCTTGGGTGGCGTAGTCCTACGTAATTTAAAGTTTCGCTTGTGAGGAATGTGTAAGGGAAATATCCTTTTGAAACTTCAGCGGCTACGCCCATCACCTTGGGTAGCTTTGCTAATTTACAAGGTGTGAATAATAAAGTGTCTTTAAATTGTACATTACCTCTTATTTGCATCTGTATTAGTTTGCTGCTTCTTTTCAAGGGATCACCTGTAAATATCTCAGATGACTCGTGCTGAAGCAACTCTTTATAAAGGAACTGTGCGTCAAATTTTGCCCCTTTATGGGCGAGAATATACACAGTCATTTTTTTTAACTTGTCCGCGAACCTGACAATATAGGACACAAAGAGTTTCACAGGGCTATCGTGGGCATTCGTTTTAAAACGTTTGTCCGTTTACCACATTTGTGACACTCATCACACTCGATCTCCATACACTCATCACAGGTAGTCTGACTTACAAATAAATGTGGAATAACCTCTTTGGTTTCAGCATTCGTATATGTTTCTATATCGTAATACACAGTTATACAAGGGCTATTTTTAGGCTTGGCGTCTTTCATATAACATACATGCTTTACTCCACCCGCCTTATATTTCTCATGGCAAGTAGAACAGTGAATTTCATCACATTTATGCTTGAAATTCACCCAATTATCCATCATATGAAAAATACCACATTCACAGATTCACATTTTTCTGCACGTGCCAATTGATTTATGGAGCTCAAAAGAGTTATTATTGAAAAATGGCGTCTACACACATCACAATCCCTCTTCTCAGCTTCAACTACACGGCTTTCACATTTGAAGCTTTTACACTGCTCACATACCATGTGGCAATCTTTACAATGTTTCACTATATCATCCGCAAACTCGATACATCCCTTACACAAATCATGATGTCGTCCATATTTTCGACTTTTATCATAAATCGCGTACAGGTCCCTTATATTACGGATGGGTAGATATGTTGTTCCTGACAGCCCTAAAATAAGTAGGGGTCTTGTACGATCTCTCACACTGCTTTTTAAAACATACACAGTCCTACGACGATCATCCATTTCAAATACAACTATACGAGCATTCATTTCCTGTTCTACCCTTCTCAGCTCTTCAAGACACATATTACAGTGAAACTCAAGTTTACAGTCTATAGTTAGTTTACGGGCACGCTCCACTACCGTAGGCAACGAAATGTTTTTGACAAGTGTATTTAGTACAGTAATCATACGGGTCAAGACTACTGCTATAAAGCCGCAACCACGATCGGCGTTTATATGCCGTCTATAAATAGCCTGAGAATTGAAGTTAAGAGTATAAGGTGTGGCACTATGACCCGCAAGACGGAATACACGGTCAATATTTACCGTGAAGTTGTCCATATTGAAGGCTATACTACTTTGAGAGGCCTGCATTATACGGCTTAATATATACTCTATATCTTTAGCTGCCAAGCGTCTGAACAGTAGTACTACGTAAAAATCATCTACATCTCCGTCATCTGACCCGAATCTGAAGGCAAACTCTACAATACATTCAACTATGCGCCGCAGTCCGTGTTCAACACCATTGCTATACATGGATTTAGGATCAACCCTGACTATATACCAATTTCTAGTCAAGGCTGGGGTGGGATTAGCGGTGCGCACCAACACGAATGTTATGCCATCCTCATCAGAACGAGAAGCTGCTGTGGAGGATGTACTCGGAATTGAACAGGAATAAGTGGGTATATTTGAGGAAGGTATTATTGTGGGGGTTGTGTCGTAAGACGTAGAGGGTTGAGGCTCTATTACTGGGGGTTTACCAACCGGCGCAATCCTGGCGCGCTTTATACCTAACGTCGTGGGCTCTTCATCATGCCGCCGCTTTGAATTGGCGCGTGTTACAGGTATTGCTGGTGAGAGTTCGTCAGAGGGGATGGATTCTGTGATCACAACTACACTGCCGTCTGGGTCATCTGTAATATCGATGATATGGTGCTGTACCTCATCGTTATTCACGGTTCTGTGGGAGAAGAGAAAAGCAAGACTGTAGAATATAAGGGTCATCACTTAAATATTTAGTATATTTTGTAAATGACCCAATTAGGAGTGTGACGTGTTAGAAATGGATTCTGTAGAAAAATTCAGGTTCACGAGCTCATCCACATGTATTATATCTGGACCTACAGGATGTGGTAAGACTGTGTTTATGCTTAAAATCATTAAAGAAAAGGGAGAGATGTTCTCAAAATTTGTGCATAAAGTTATATGGCGCTATTCGACGTATCAATCAGTGTTCAACGAGTACCAAGATATTTTGTTCCACAAAGGTGTATATGACGTATATGCCGAAAGAGTTCAACGTGCCATAAAGGAACGCATGCACCGCTATTTTACACATAAAAACATATACAGATTTCTAGACATTCTGGAATCATTGGCCTCATCCTACAACCGCTCACACCATCGCACGATTGGGACAACACCTAACGAAGTTTTAGAAAGAGGTAACCGCACAGAGGTAAGAAGAGATGGAACACCACCACCACCACACTCTGCGCGTTTCAAAATCAATGATTATGTAAGGCTGTCGCGTTCCGGAAATAAATTCGCGAAGGGATTTGAGCAAGGATGGACATGTGAGATTTTTAAAGTTAGGGCTATGAAACCTAAAGGTGAGATAATAATGTATTACGTTGAAGATTTGAATGGGGAAGAAATCGCAGGAGGCTTTTACCGCGAGGAGTTGCAGAAAATGACATTTAATTTAGGAAAAAAATGTGTTTAAAATTGAGAAAATTTTAGGAAGCAAATGTCCAGGAAAGAGAAAATTGTACCTGGTGAAATGGCAAGGGTACCCAGAAAGCTTCAACACCTATATAAAAGCTGATGCAATAATGAAGCTTAAATAGTATGCAACATGGTTCCTAACCATTTCTACGTCACACTCCCGTCCTCCTCGTCCCTGTCTGTACACCCTAACAACATACTAGCCAACTTTGTAACAGAACTCCATGGACCCACTGAATTGGGTCGTGATTCGTATGAGGTGGGGATATGTGAAATTCAGGTGGACACCCTCTTTTTAAATATTGATTATAAAGATACCGTTTTTACGATTCTTAGAGACTGATGACTGAAAAAGCAGGGGTAACTCGGTATGAAACTATACGTATCGCCCGGACTGAAGTTGCACGGTATTACAATACAGTAGTAACACTAGTTCCGGGCCGTTATGGTGCGGCTGAGGATGTTGTGAGAGACTTAAACGTAAGTTTAAAAAACTCAAAACTTACGACTGATTTAGTATACGAAATCGTAAACAAAGGAAACCCTGCACATACTCTAATCCTAAAATCAAAGGCGAACAGAAACATTAAAGACCAAAGAGTGTTCAAAATTATGACCTAGGGGCGATATTGATCAGCCTTCCAAAGAGACACATTTCACGAGGTACAACATGACTTGTCCAGCCTAATGTATCGGATGAAATTGGAGAAATTGGTTGCTGGCTATACACCCCCAGACATGTGCTATATTTACAGCAATATAGTGGAGCACCAGTTTGTTGGGGATACCCAGGCACGCCTGCTGCGCATTGCTCAAATTCCCAACCATAGTGGAAGGAGTTTGAGTATTACATAGGACAGACCCCTTTATGTGAATGTCGCAACTAAACTAATAACCAATATCTCAATATACAGGGTGGTGCAAAAGTCTGGACCCATAGGCGGTTTATATGGAAAAAAAGTGTGGCCTGCAGGAAGTTTATTATGAAATGAAATTTAATTAACCATACACCTGTGACTAAATTATGTTAAATTTAACGTTCTAGTTCAGAATTTACAATAAGTGTTCGAAGTGATGTCCATCTTCTTCCAAACACTTTTCTACTCGGTTGACACAAGACCTTTGCACATTTGTAAGCATAGTAATATTCGTTCTTATGGCTTCAATTTCTGTTGTGATGTTATCCTTTAGCGCTTGTATTGTTCTTGGTTTGTTAACGTAAACCACTGATTATAAAAATCGAAAGATATTTTTTATATAGTAAATTGCCTATGGGTCCAGACTTTTGCACCACCCTGTATATAAGAACGATTGAGGGAAAAAATTTCCCATTCGGTGATGGGAGGTTAACAGTGAAGCTGCACTTTCGACGCACTGAGTTATAATGGAGAGAAAGCCTTTCACAGCCTATCGAGGGGTGAGATACCAGCGTGGTAGTTGGCTTGGATCCATTTTTTCAACCATACTACGTACGGCTGTCTCTTTGCTGAAGAGAGGTGCCAGATATCTCGGAAGGAAAGCGCTACAATCAAGTCTTAACACTGCAGAAGACATATTAGCTGGGGCTAAACCTAAAGAAGCTCTAAAAACATTTAAAGCGTACACGGGACGAATTCGTCAAAGATGCAAAGAGAAAAATGCTTGGTGGTGGGAAGAAGAGGAGACTGTCCGGAAGAAGGGATTACCATCAAGTGGCATTAAACGTAAAGGGACATAAAAAAAGAAGTGTTCTAAGCGAATGAAACCTATGGTTGACCATTTTTTGACTGATATAAGCTAAGGACATTGATCTCATGAATCATAGTTTGTTTACTACTTGTCGAGAGAGGAGGTACTATTTCTAATTCATCGTGGCACGCTTCATCCATCCGTGTAGTTCAGAATGTTGTGAATCGGAGCTGTCCCTCTTTGACATGCCCCCAACTCAAGTTTCTATTGAACACAGTGACTTTATTACAATTAACCCTTTAAACACAATTAGTTCCCCGAGTGCCCCTATAGAATTCGTGATACCCAGCTCAGGCCCTTACTTTTTTGACCCAAGTGTGCACATGTACGCTAAACTACGTATAGCCCATTCTGATGGAACGGACTGCGATGACAAATATGCTGTATACCCTGAAACAAACTTCCTGCACTCCATATTCAACCAGTGTGATGCATATTTAAATCAGGTCAACATATCAGCAGGCACGGGATACTATCACCTACGAGCCTATCTGGAAAATGTCCTCAACTTTTCCAAAGAAGCGAAGGATACCTTTTTAAGTGCCAAGGGATATTATCAAGCTAAAGACGAAAGTATATAAAGGACAAATTTAAAAATTCTAAAAAGAAGATATACGAGTGTTATGGACGCCTGCATACAGATTTCACATTCCAGGAGAAGTTGCATGTGAATGGGGTGGATATGAAAATAAAGCTCACCTGCACGAATCTTGAGATGAGATGTTTAAATCTGGATGCTGTTCAAGAAGAGGGAGCAAAATCCGTTGTGGTTCATATTATGGAGGCATACCTCCGCGTACGGCGAGTGAAATTAAGTTCACCAAAACAAATAGAAATTGAGAAAAATTTACTATACGCTACAGTAAAATACCCAATTAACAGAGTACAAATCAAACTATACACGGTGCCAGCAGGGTTGGCATCGAAACAGATAGAAAACATAGCCCTGGGAAATCTACCTAAAAGGATATTAATTGGAATGCAGGAACACAATTCGGTGAATGGAAAATAAAAAAGAATGCCTTTAAATTCGAGAATTTCGGCCTTAAAAATATAACTCTATACGTTAATGGCGTTGCGTTGGGAGGAACATTGGATACGGACTATTCATCAGACTGTGTTACCGCTTTGCGCGAGAGCATATAGTAATCTGGCCCATATTGCAGGTGATTGTGATGAGCGGGATTGGGGTAACGCAGAAAGAATTCATTGATCAATTTAACCTTTATCCGTTTGACATCACACCTGACTTATCTGCTAGCGTAAATACACAGTTAAGTCCACAACAGAGTGGAAACATCTCAGTCAGATTGGAATTCGCCAAGCCGTTAGACGCACCTATTAGTGTACTAGTATACCTCGAGTCACAAGCTCTAATAGAAGTAGACAGATTTAGGGGCGTTATCACTGACTTAAAATGGATGCGAATACACTTCGGGGAGTAATGAATAGCGAACGAATGACACGTTCCAAATTTATTGGTGTTTGCGAAGAATGAAACATTGAATTTGCCAACTACGCGAGATTGCGGTAGTCTTATTGTGAACACAGATGTCATTGGTAATGAAGAGATTCATTGGTTTGCAATCTATTTTAAAAATAGGGACCGCATGTACTATATTGATTCACTCGGTACTCAACCCTGGAGTGACCCTGTTATTGTAAAATTTCTCGATCAGTTGCACATCCCCGAAGTTGTGTAGAATCCCTTCCGGCTACAAGGATATTTTATTAATACGTGTGGGATGTACTGCCTTTCATTTCTCATGCATATATCACGTGGTAAAGAATTTATAAATTTTTAAAAAATATTCGACCCGTACCACACTCAAAATGACGAAATGGTATGCAGACAGATAAAAAGCCGTTTTCCGATCGTGCGTACTCGCTGTATAGTATGATGTTTTGTTCACGTGATATATATATATATATATATATATTATAATCAATAATGTTAGTTTGCATATTCTGTAGTTTAAGATGGTTACTGTACGAAAAACATGAGTTCTTTCATTTAATAAATTGATGAAAATACATTGTCTTCTTCCCCCCAAAAATGATCGAAACAAAAAAATACTTACATTATTTCGTTAATGATGCGACAATCGTTGGGTTGACTGCCCGGTAAATCTTCTACCTCCGTATTCAGGTCCAAGACATGAGTTTCTTCAAAACGAAAAGATTGTATAACACGTGTCAAATCCTCATCGGACCTTAAAGGAGAAAGAATAATTCATTAGTTCATACTGAATCTTTTTCACTAAAAACGCAAAACATATGCAGAGTATACATATAGTAAGAGTATTACAATGTGATGATATCTTTGAAATGCTCAGAGAAGTTCCTTTAAGAGATAATTCCGAATAACATTCATTACGAATTTATAAAATTATTTAAAACATGAAAAAGAGTGCTATAAAAAAATTCAATGAATCAAAACAGGATTTAGCATAATTGCAAACTAATCTATAATTGCGGATACCTAAATGAAACATTTTTAGTGTGATGAGATGAATTACGACAACCCTCCATATATATGATGAAATAATCCAGAACAGTGCTCTTTCTGACAGGCACATTAAATAAGTTTGCGAATAATTGGCTACAAAAAATAAAATTACAGGCACTTACATTTCTACGGCAGTCCTTTGCGTCGGATCGTAAGGAGCGTCATTGCAAATATCATCAACGGTTTGCGTTGGAAATAATCCATCCCGGTCAGCAGCGTTAAAAAGATTAATTGTGGACAACGCTTCAATTTCACCATCTTGATATAAATCTGGTAAACTGTAAAGCTCTTGATTCATGGCGAAGGGAATGTTTATTCACTGGTGAAAATAACTACTGTGACTCCCAGCTGAAAATATTTCCTTTTATATGCATGATCCCCAAGCACAACCTCAAAAGACTAATAGGCGGTTCGTAAGTTTAATGATTGGTTGTCAATGTAACTGGGCGGGGATATGATAAAACTGTGTACCAATCGTAACACCTATATTACGGGTCAATGCTTTGGACGTCCTGATTGGTCGACTAATGGTGTCTTTATATTCTATCCGTAGATTTAATGCTCACATCGTGTATTACCACTTGCAGTCTCTACCACGATAATAATTGCTTTTGCGCCCATACTTTTCTCGGTTTTCCCACTTTAGAACCCACCTTTTTATGCAATATCCCCCACCCTTTTGCAACGTTGATCAACATTTGACATCTCTATCACGACAATATTTTACATTATTATTTTTTGCGGTCATACTATTCGATCCTCAATTTTTCCCAGTTCGCAGAGGGAGATGGACAACTTGAGCGGATGCAAGTCGTTACAGGAATATCTTCATCAGAGCCGCTCAGCTCAGTAACAAAATTAGCGCCGCTACTCTTCATAATCCTGACATAGATCATTATCAGAGACAGCACAGTAACATCCGATGACACAAAGATAATTAGAAAATAAGAAATCTAGAAGATCTCTGCAAGCAGAATGTTTTTGTGCATTATTATTTTTTGCGGTCATACTATTATCAGCTTTCCCAAGATTCCTGACTTGTGGATTTGGTTATATATATATATATATATATATATATATATGTGTGTGTGTGTGTGTGTGTGTGTGTGTGTAATTGCCGTTTGCAGTCTCTACCACGATGGTTTCAAATATTTGCAAAATATGTTTGCGGTCTATTCGATCCTGAACTTTGATTAATGTATTCGGCTTGACTTTTTACCTGCCCAGTCTCGCGAAGGAGTGTGATTAAATTGTGTTTAGCTCATGAAACTGAATGTCTGCTTGGGTTGGAGATAAATGAGCGCCCTAGGTATCCTAGTGGTTAAGACGCTGGGGTGTTGATTGAGAGATCGAGTCCGGGCGATGATATTGTAATTTCACCCCGCCAGTGCTGGAGCATAGTTCGGATTCAACGTTAAACTGTAGGTCTAAGGCGGGTGACAAGCTTGATCTTTGTTAAAATGAACAATTCGGGGAGAAGGAAAACCGATTTAGTTTATTATTACTAATGTAATTTACACCACGGTTAGGTTCCAGTTACAAAGAGAATCTATGGTCTGAATTTATTGCATATATTCCTCATATGTATATTTTTTCTTCTCTCTCTAAAAGGTCTTTTGAAAATCTGTGTATTAAATATATTCTCCATTATCTTCCAGAGAATCTATGTTCTGAATCATAGGTTAGGTTAGGTTCAGGTACCAGCATGCTGGAGCGAACCAGAGGCTCACAGCCAAAATCTGCACAAGGAATCACTTATGTTTTACAGTTTAATAAAATGAATTGTTGATTCTCTTTTTTTTCAAATTTTCCCTTGTCTAGAGGATTTTATAATAAAGAAACTATATTTTTGTTTTCCTTTTCATTCCTTTATTTATATTTTTAAAAAATTTTGCTGTGACTACTTACGGCCATCATAAACTTGGTAAATGAGTTCCAATATACTTCTGAAAAATTAAAGCTATGAATATTATATCCATATAGAATAAACAAAACTTTCTTTCTGTGCGTGTGTGTGTGTGTTAATTTTGAAAAAAATGTATATTAATAATAATAATAATAATAATAAACCTTTCCACTTTTCATTCATTTATTTCATTTCAATAACAGAGGCAATAACTATGAAGATGATACCATGCAAATTACATTCAGAGAAAAATAAGACAAACAACGAAGTTAATAAAATATAAAAACATTTATATACAGGAAAACAATCGCATGAGAGAGAGAGAGAGAGAGAGAGAGAGAGAGAGAGGAGACGGAAGCGAGTCTTTGAGTGAAAGTTTGTCTACCGCGTTCCATTCTGGACCTTTGTGGTCAGTTTGCGGCCTTCAAAAAGCTTCGGGCTAGACAGATGTGAACCTTATCTTTTCCTGCCTCCAATCCTTCTCATCTCAACATAATGTGAAAATAAACGATATTCTATGAGAATAATTGTTTATTACCAAATTTAATATACAGTTTAGTATATCTACGGCATATTATTAAACCTGTTTTCATATGGAAATTTAATATAAATGTGTGTGTATATAGATTTCTCAAATCGAAAGAATTAATAAGATGAACGAAAAAAATGTACGAAATTGTGAAGACGCATCTTGTGTGTATATATATATATATATATACAGAGGAATGACAAAAGTAAATAGACCCTTTAGGTGAAGTTAGTTAAAATAATTATTGTTTTCTTTATATATATATATATATATTATATATATATATATATATATATATATAAAGTGTATTAATATTTTGTTTGAAATTGGCTTGAAAACAAATGAATAAAGGATTCCTCTTCTTGATTTCACGGATTTTGGTTTATAAAAAATATGGGTGATAGAAAGGACTGTCAAAAGTAAATAGACACAGTATACAGTCTAAGGTGTTAGAATAAATGAAAGCGCTTCATGAATTATAGGTAAATTAAATATTATTCTTAAAGAATATGTTATTGGAGTAATGTACAATATAAAAGTCCTGTGTATTTCTTTTATTATTAATATTAAGTTGAACGATTTATTTTTGCTAAGCCAATTGTCTAGTCACTCTAGTGTATTTCTTTTATTGTTAATATTGGGTATCGTTTAAATAATTAGTTCTCTTGCTGAACAAAATTAAGGAGAAAGTCAATCTTGCCTTCAATAAATAAGTAATTAAATTAAATGGTGGTATCTGCCAACTCTCCTCATATAATAAAAACATTATTTGGCAACTTAGGTAAATAAAAATTAAAATAAATGTTGGTATCTGCCAAATCTCCTCATATAAATAAAAACATTATTTGGTAACTCATGTAAATAAAATTAAATGGTGGTATCTAGCAACTCACCCTAATAAAGTTTACCTAAACAATTAAAAAACACTATTTGGCAACTCATCTAAATAAATGCTCTCTGGTAGCCCCTCCATATATAAATAAGTGATATCTGGCAACTCACGATCCTCTATATAACAGCTGCTTGGCCCCTGGACGCTCATAATGCATCTGGATCCAGCCAGGCGAACACCTCCTTCCTTCTTAGGTTAAGGCTTAGGTTAGGTTTCCCTTTGGGGGTGAGGACATCCCACCTCCTCCCCCAAAGACCTCCTCCTTTCTCTTCCTCTCTTAGGTTAAGGCTACCTCTTTGGGGGGAGGTTATCCTCCCTTCTTCCCCCCCGAAGCTCTCTCCCCTCTCCCCCTTGGCAGCACTGAGTTGTTGCACAACCCTTCCCCTTTGCAACATTGATGTTGCATATCCCTCCCCTGCATTGCATAGCTCTCCCCTTCATTGCATAACCCCTACCCCCTTGTTGCATAACCCCCTATCCACTTGTTGCATAACCACTTTGCACCATCTTGCAACACTGATCGATATTGCATTGCAACATTCTTGCACTCGTCCATTTTTCGCTCATACTACTGGCATCGATACTCGAAAATCCCTAAGGCGATACCGATACATCGATACTTGTAAATCGTTTAAAGCGATACCGATACATCGATACTTTATAGATGGCTAAAGCGATATCGATACCGATACATGTATCGTACATTACTATAAGAATGAACAAATCTTACAGTACTAATATGTAAATAAATTTTTGCTTTGTATATTGGGTATAAAAAACGATCAGTTCAGTTAAGAAAAATGTATTTTATACCAAGTTAGCTCACAGAAAAACTTAAATGTTATGAACTTTTAACAAAGAACATAACTTAGCTTAAATAACATAGCTTAAATCGTTCATCACATTTTGCTATCTTGAAGAATTTTCCACAAGTTATTAGTACTGATTTAGACCAATTTGTATCTTTAATTTTCTTGAAATTATTTTCTGTAGCATCGCATTCTACAGATTCGTCCTGATCACTAGCATTTTGTTTCTCAACTGATGTACTAGAACAGGGAATAGCAGTGTTCACTCATTGTAAATCACTTGGTCCCGAGAATTTCCTAAAAATTTATGAAAAGATAGCTAAACGTAATAAGTAAAGCAAATAAGAAAACCGGATCTTTTTCGTTTGGGGCAAGCAGCGAATTTTAATGAAAATCGGCATACTAATGTAGTTTTGGTCACTGATTTCAAAAATAACTTTTTTTGGAGAAATGAAAAACAAACATTATTAATATGATATCATTGATATGTATGGGTTGCGTTACTTTTTGATCACCCTATCAGATCCCTTCAACATTATAACTTAAAACCATATTATTTGAAAAAAAACAAAAGTTCAGAAAATTTATGGATTATACAACTTTTTACAATTTTACTTACTATTACTTTCAGTAATGTATCGGTGTATCGATGAATCGATTTTTTCGATACATTTAAGAAAAATGACCTTAGCGATACCGATACCGATACATCGATCAAGTAGCTAAGGCGATACCGTTACCGATACAAAAGTATCGCTCGATACGTAACGCCGATACATGTATCGCGATATCGCGATACTGCCCATCTCTCTCTCTCTCTCTCTATATATATATATATATAATATATATATATATATAGACAGTGGCGCTCATAAGTATTCGTACAGAGAAATATTTCAGTTATATTCGTCCTTATCTTTTGTACCATGCATAAGATTGTTATGATGAAAAGTTTACCGGTCTTTTAAAAAATGTAAAACTAAATAAATTAGTTTAACTTCAACATATAATGTAAAACATCGAAGAATATGAGGAAAATAAAAAGTTAAAATTCAAAAGTTTTCGTATATTTACTTACAAAATTAGTTAATACTTTGTGTATCCACTTTTTGTTTGAATGACTTCAATGATTCGTTTGGCTATTTTTCTACATCTCTCAGTATTAATTTTAGATTCCTGTTCAAAAGAAAGTTGTTGGAATTCATCCAAATTCGAACTGTTTCCTTTGCGGACTGCATTTTTCAAATCAAACCATAAATTCTCGATTAAACTGGAATCAGGGCTTTCAATGGGCCATTGGGCCACTCGAAAAGCTTGAAATTCTTTCGTTGAAGCAATTTCATGGTGCTCTTACTTATGTTTTGGATCATTATCTTGTTGCAGTACCCATTTGCGACCCATTCTCAACTCTCGAACTGAAGGCAATACATTTTATTCTAAAGTTTTCTGATATTTTTTTTAAGTCAAAATTCCATTGATGACAACAAGCTTTCCTTGACCAGAAACACTGAAACAGCCTCAAAGAAGCAAGCTACCGCCACCATATTTAACCGTAGGAAAGATGTTTTTTTCTCGAATGCGGTATTTGATTTTCGCAAAACATACCTTGCTCGTTATTCCCGAATAATTCAGTTTTGGTCTCGTCTGTCCAGAGAACTTTCTTTCAGAATGCAAATCCATCATTTTGATGATCTTTGGCGTACTTTAAACGAGCTTCTTTGTGCGCTTTTCGTATCAGAGGTTTTCTTCGTACAACTCTTCCATGCAGTCTATTCTTTCTTTCTCAATGTACGACGTATAGTAGAGGGATGGACATCGATCTTAGACAGTCTTAATGTTTGGCAAATCTCATTTGCAGTCACTCGTGGATTCTCAGCAGCCATTTTTTCAATCCGTCCAGCTGCATGTTCTGAAATATTGCAAGGTTAATAAACTCCTATTAGTCCAAGCAATCTACAGGGTGGGCCGTAAGTTTCCATACATAGGAAAAATAAACATTTTTTATGGATAACCATTTTTATTTATATAATATGCTCTACATGGTTGCCATTGTTTTGAAAACACATTTCAATACGTGTTCCCCACTGTTGATGAACACACATTAGCAAAGTTGACGTTATGCTTGTAATGGCGTTGGTGATACGTTCCTTTAGATGATTTATGTCTCGTATCTTTTCCTGATACACCATGGCCTTCAAGTGCCCCCAAAGATAGAAATCAAGGGGGGTGAGATCTGGGGATCTGGGAGGCCACTCCACAGGACCACGCCGACCAATCCAAGCATCCGGAAACTGCTGATCCAAATACCGACGCACGTGAAGACCATAATGAGGTGGAGCTCCATCTTGCTGGAAGTAAACTGGGAAGTTACCTTCCTCGTTTAGCAGGGATGGGAAAATCTCTTCTTGCAACATGTTAAGATACCTTTCGGCATTAAGATTTCCACTGACAAAAATTGGTCCAATAATTCTGTCACCCCATATCCCGGCCCACACCATCACTTTACCGGCACCTTGCATCTTCGTCGGACTCAGCCAGTTAGGGTTAGCATTACTCCAGTAACGTATGTTTTGCCGATTAACCTCTCCATTGACGTAAAAATTTGCTTCATCAGTAAACAAGATCTTAGTTGAAAAGTTTGCATCCTCGTTCACTTTGGTTAATGCCCATTCACAGAATTCCATCCGTCTATCTGGGTCGTCTTCACTCAAATGCTGTGCCATATGCAATTTGTATGGATGCCATTTGTTGCTTTCAAAATGCGCCTGATACTCGATCTGCTGACACCACTTTCTGCAGACAACCGTCGTGTACTTTTTCTGGGACTCCGTGTAAGCGCTGTAAGTATCGTAGCTGTTGTGTCTTCATCGGTGGCTGTACGTCTTGGACCACTTCGCGGTTGATCTGCAACATTTCCAGTTTTCTGAAACTTGTTAATAAGTTTTGCCACAGTGTCGTGTGTGATGTTCGTTCCATGTTGTCTGTTAAAGTTCATTGCAACCATGCGACTGCTTCCCGACCCAGCCATCAGTATGATTTCAATTCGTTGCTCTTTCGTCAAACGCATATTCTTAGGGTATCTGAAACATAAAAACAAACGTTTAATTTTTCCTATGTATGGAAACTTACGGCCCACCCTGTAGAGCAAAAATAGCTTCAACCTGGGCAAAATTGCTTCAGAAGCTTTCTAAACTGTTTCCAGCTCAGGAACCATTGCAGAATAACATATCCAAAATCCGACAAAATTGGACCCCGGGAACACCCCAAAAATGAAATTCAAAATGGCGGACTGGCAGTTTCCTACGAAATACAATAAATTTTAATTTCGCTTTGTAGAGAGAGTTATGACGTTTTTCTTGATCAGTAAAATGTTTTAAAACACATTTTCGTTTCTAAATTAACCTATATGACACTAAAAATTGTATTAGGCGGCTAGTATTAAACTATGATGTCACGTAATGTAAAAAAATATACTGTATGGAGTGTATGTGAGAATGGACATTGCTACATCTTTATAAACTTATATTATATACAACTCTTTAATTCCTACTACCCACTATCAAATCTGCGTATTTGTGCTTGTCATTTTCTTTAAAACTGTTATTATGTACTCCTTTTAAATACTGCAACACAGTTTATTAATTTGTGTTTTCTGTTTCAGACTGACTCGGTGTACGGCTGACTCGGTGTGCGTCCGCCTTCAAGAATGCAGACCCCTGAAGAATTGTGCGTGATTTGTAAGGAGAAATTGGACAGCGGACAGGAAGTGGTTCACATCTCGCAAAAAGGAGCAGATGGTATAAATGCATCCAGCCGCAGCCGTGGAAGCGATGTTGTTGCAACAGCTGGAATAAGTGTTCACGTTGTATGTAGGAAAAGGTTTACGGATAAAAAGACCATTGAAATAAAGAAGCGACAGACCGCAGCCGAGGCAATACCAAGGAAAAGTGCTCGTTTTCATGAATACGCATTTTCCAGTGCTACTCATTGTTTGTTTTGTGATACCTTTGTGGACTTTTTTTCCAAACACAAACCAAAATCAGAGCATGTCAAAATAAGAACTACAGAGTTCTCCGAAACCATAAAAAGGTGCTGTGAAAGCCGCTGCGATGAATGGTCGTTTAATGTAAAAGGCCGTCTGGAGTATTATCTTCGTGATCTTCCTGCTGCAGATTGTGTCTACCATCACACCTGCAGCGTAAATTTTCGAAGTGGAAAAAAACATTCCTCGCGCATACTCCTCCGACGATCATGATTCGAAGAAAGGGAGACCAACTAATGAAAAGCAACACCAAGCATTCCTTCAGACCTGTGCTTACCTGGAAGAGAATGATGATGAACAACTGTTGATTGGAGACCTAATTTCCAAAATGGAGGAATATCTTCAAGGAAGTCAGAGCTCTGTCTACGAACGCAGGCACATGAAGAGAAAGCTTTTAGAACGTTACGGAGACAAGATCATAATATCAGGTGAAAGTGGGAAGGCAGATGTAGTAACACTACGAGAGACAGCTAATGAAATTCTTATAGATTATCACAAAAAGTCGAAAGAATGTGATATAGATATAGAGCTACAGAAGATTTACCTAGTAGAAGCTGCTGCAAAAATAATCAGAAGTGATATCAAGTCTGTCGACTCGCCTAGAAAAGATGTGTATCCATCTCCAAATGACATCACTGCAGAAAGTGCTCTTGATTACATTCCCAACAGTCTGAAATTGCTATTATCAAAAGCATTTGCGGGACAGGATGCTTCAAGAAAAATAGGCGCAATTGGGCAGAGCATTATGCAAGCAACCCGTCCTAGAGGATTACTATGTCCACTACAGATCGGTTTGTCGGTTCAGCTACACCACAACTTTAGGTCAAGGTACCTTATTGACGTTCTCCATCAGCTGGGTTACTGTTCGTCGTATGCAGAAGTAACAAGATTCGAAAGAAACGCGGCGCTGGCAAGTGGGTCTGGCTCTTTTACTGTTGATGAAAACACTGCAGTCCTTCTAGCAGCAGATAACGTCGATCATGATGTCTGCACTTTGGATGGGAAGAATACCTTTCATGGAATGGGTATGATTGCCGCAATAACTCCGAAGATCAAGATCCACCCTTCTATTCACAGGCGTAATGTTGGTGACAATGACATTAAGAAGATTGCAACCGTTGACATTAGGGAATATAGACACGCGAGAAGCATGTTGAGGGACATCTCATTCCGCGAACTTCCAGTACCCACTGCCACCATAAGTCGACTTAGTCTTCTCTGGCAGATATCTTCAGCAGAAAGATCAGGTCCAAGTTGGTCCGGAACAATGCAGGCAATTCACCGTGGATCAAGTGTCTCACATCCAGGTGTGGCGTCGATCACGTTCTTTCCCATCATAGATATGTCGCCAACTGACATGACCTGCATATTTTCGACATTACTATATTTGAGCAAGATAGCACGCGATCAAAAAGTCCCATGCATTATTACCTTTGATCAGCCTTTGTTCTGGAAAGCTTCCCAAATCATCAATGAACAGAGAGACCTGCAGGACATTGTTTTAATGCTGGGATCATTTCACACTCTGATGAATCTTTTGGGAGCAGTCGGTACTCTTATGAATGGTTCAGGATTGTCTGAAGTACTTCAAGAAATATACGGACCAAATGCCGTGCAACACATGATGTCTGGAAAAGCTGTTTCAAGAGCGATACGTGGTCATATGATAGTAGATGCAGCTCTTAGTACCTTACTAGTCGCAGACGTTTTCCCTCGTAATGAAGATGGAACTCCTCATGACCTCCATAAGGAAGCTTGTGACCTGCTCGACGATGTTATGACCGCCAAACAATCAGTTGAGGATGTGGAATCTTCGAATGCATTGTCTCAGATTGCTACCACTTTGGATGCGAAGAAAACTGACCTACAATCTACTTCGCAAACAAGTCAACTCTGGTTGGAATATCAGCGAATGATCAACATTGCACGTTCCTTGATAACAGCAGACAGAACCGGCTAGTGGGATTTGCACTTGCAAGCTATGCTGGAGACCATCCCCATAATTGCAGCAGCCGGACATCACAATTACCTGAAATCGATATACCTGTACCTGCAGAAAATGTTAAGTTTGCCTTCTGAAAATCCAGCCGTTAACAAAATGTTCCAGGAAGGTAAGTTTGTGGTAAGAAGAAGCGACAGATTATGGGCCGGACTCGGCACAGACCTGGTGATAGAACAAGTACTAATGCGTTCCCTGAAAAGCAGAGGCGGACTGACACGCGGAAGTGGGTTTACAGACATCCAAAGGACAACGTGGCTCTTTTCTATGCCTCTGTGTTCCACTTATAACTTAGCAATGCAGGAATACACCAGAGTTTTGTTGGAAAGTAGTGAACAGCACAAGGAAATGAGGGGAAGTAGACAAATCAGGGACAGTAATGACATGAAGAAAGTACTTGAACGTCTGGAATCCTTATCCCCATTCCATTCTACCGCGGGTCTCTGCAACATTGTAACAGGGCTAACTGCTGATCCTGGAGTTAACGTTCATCAATTGCATTCAATCGGTACGAACATTGTCGTAAAAATGATTGGGAAACAAGCCTTTACATATTCTGCCAAAAGATCTGACAAAGTGAAAACACTAGGGTCTGCTTCTGCCGTTGTGATCACTGATGCTTCAGATATAAAAGTAGATCCTGCACTACTGTTTCAGAGAATGATGACTGTTGCCACTGGCGGAGACATGAATCTTGAAGATGTCATGTGTTACGAACTGTGTGCATATCCTCCTGCATTGTTCGAATCACGAAGTATCTTGAGGAAACCCGATAAGTCTCAGCTAGCTCATGCAATAATCAAATACACTGACACTTTACGCATGGAAGAAGTTCAAGAAATTCAGTGCACAGACCAGTACGTATTGGATGGTGGATCTCTACTACATCATGTTTCCTGGCGTCAAGATGAAACATATGACAGCATCGCCAACTCATATGCCGATTTCACTCTGAAAACATATGGAAAAGCAATCATTGTTTTTGATGGCTACAGCAGCTCTCCTACGATCAAGGACATGACCCACACAAGACGCAGCACCAAGACAAGCAGAAATGTGAATCTCAGTCCAAGCATGAAGTTTGTTGGCCAGAAGGAACACTTCTTGGCTAATGAAAACAACAAGCAAGCATTTATTTCCCTCGTAGGTGAGATGTTGAAGAAGCACGGGTGTACTGTTCACAACGCAGATGGGGATGCTGATGTGAACATCGTTCGTGCAGCAGTTTCCTCATCAGAAAATGCAACTACAACAGTAATAGGGGAAGACACCGACTTGCTGATTCTCCTTCTGTACCATGCCAAGGACAGTGGTTTCAAGTTGTACTATCGCAGCGATATAAGACGGGGACCATCTCCTAATCCTGTGTATGATATTCTCAGCATTCAATCATTGTTAGGCAATGACATCTGCAAGTATCTCCTGTTTGTGCATGCTTTCACGGGCTGTGATAGCACATCCAGAATTTTTTCGATCGGTAAAGCCAAAGCATTCGACACACTGATGAAGGTGGCTGAACTCCGTTCAGTTGCAAATACATTCTGTTCTGATTGTTGCCAACACTCTGACATTGAAGCCGCTGGAAGAAAGGCAATGCTTCTGTTGTATGGCTGCAAAACACTTGAATCCACTAACGCACTACGTCATCGAATGTTAGTTGAAAAGGTAGCTACAGCTAAATCTTTTGTTACACCCGAACGTTTGCCACCTACCGATGCGTCCACAAAGTACCACAGCTTTCGCACATACTTTCAAATACTAATCTGGAAGTCTACAGAAGAGAAGATCGATGCAGAACAGTGGGGTTGGTATGTAAAGAATAATTCCTACTACCCTACAGCCTGCGACAAGCCACCAGCTCCAAATTATCTACTCAACATGATCCGCTGCTCCTGCAAGACGAAATGTGCTACTTCAAGATGTGGATGCAAGCGTAATGGAATGCCCTGTTCAGCCGCTTGTGGCGAGTGCCAAATCAGTGGTTGCGATAACAACCCAAGTACCGGTAATCTATCCGATGATAGTGATGAAGAGGATTAATTTCTGTATGTTTGTGACCAGGTATCACTTCTGTAATGAACATAACTTGAAACTGGGAAAAAAATAATTGTTGTATTATTGATTATAAAAATCTGTAAAAAGCTATATAACATATTTGCGTAATAACTGGTTGTGTTGTATATTGTTGAATTATTTAAAACATTACAACTGAAAGAAAAAGCATCAAATGTATCTCTATAAATAAAAGCGTAAATTATATTTTTTTTTTTTTTCGTAGGAAACATCCAGTCCGCCATTTTGAATTTCATTTTTGGGGGTGTTCCCTGGGTCCAATTTTGTCGGATTTTGGATATGTTATTCGGCAATGGTTCCTGAGCTGGAAACAGTTTAGAAAGCTTCTGAAGCAATTTTGCCCAGGTCTAACTACAAATTGCCTGGACTATATGTTTGCGTCTGTCTTTGTGTCCAGATTCCATTTTTTTTTAGATTAGAACATTTATTTAGAAATAGGGACATTTTTTGGGGGACACTTGGTATATATATATATATATATATATATATATATATATATATATATATATATATATATATGAGAAATCCAATGACAAGGAGGAATGTAAATGCCATGAAAAGTCTTCTTTAATGCGCAACGTTTCGAGCAATACGCTCATCTTCAGGCTAAATAATAACAATATGAAATTAAAATCAATAAATAAATGAAACAAGACAAAATAATTTCTATAAAACCTATTCATTAAAAAAAATTTAAAAAGACTAAAAAAAGAGGGTTAAATTCAAAGTTATAAAAATTTACATATAAAATTACAAGAAATTTAAAAAGCTATTTTTAAATTACATATAGTAAATTTGAAATTAGTACAATGGAATAATTAACACTACTAACCCTTCATTGCTGGTTCCGAGGCACAAGTAATTTAAAACAAAACAAAGGGAACATACTATGGGTTGGGTGGTTGGAGAGTTATAAGTTGGGGAGGGGGAATTATAAAAAATTTAGAGGGACAGCTGAGGAATCAACGTTTAGAGAAGGGGTCAATGTTTTAATATAAAGAGATTCCAAAATTCTAAGTGAGTTGGGACAAGAATTACAACCGAGAATTTTAAAATTATCTAAAGTGACATCAGTTTTACATTTAATACTATGTTCCCGGATACTAGAGGCTTCTTTTTTATTTAGAATTTTACCTGTTCGGCAACTTATTCCCATATGCGAATAAAATCTAGCCCTGAGAGAGCGCACGGTGCTGCCAATATAAGTACCAAGGAGACACCTTGGGCAGGTAAATAAATATACAACACCGCTACGCAACGAATCAGGAGTTCGATCCTTCGCTGAGAAAAAGCTACCTAAAGACGTTTTATTAATAAATATAATGCGAAAATCAGTATGATAAAAAAAAAATTTTAACAACTTGGTAAATTTAAGTTTAAATTCTTTATTCGTGGGACCCATTTCAGGTACCAAGAAATATTTTATATCTTTAGGCACTGAAATACAGGGAAGTTGAGGGCTATAAACATTATTTAAGAAAGATTATTAGTTTATCTACATATTGAACAGGAAAACTATTATTGGTAAAATATGATCTTAAATTATTAAATTCATCGTTAAGTAAGGTAAAACTAGAAGTCAAATTATATCCTCTGAACAAGAGAGTTTTAATACACGACATCTTATAGTTAAAATCAGTAAAACTAAAAAAATTCATGCCCAAACCGGTAAAAGTGGGTTTCCTGTAAACTGATGTAGTAATAGAATCACCTTTTTTCGAAATTAAAAGATCTAAAAAGGGAAGGGAGCCATTTTCCTCAGTTTCCATTGTATAAGTTATATTGGGGTGCAGAGAATTTAAGAAGTTAAAAAATTGTTGCGCTTGTACAGCATTATCAAAAACAGCTATCGAGTCATCAACGAAGCGTCGGTAAAAATTGGTTTACAATGGGTGGGAGATTGTCTAAAAATTACACTTTCTAAATGAGTCATAAAAAAATCAGCTGATAAAGGTCCGACGGGTGATCCCATCCCAACATCGTCAATTTGTTGGTAAACCTTATTATTGAAAGTAAAATAACATTGCTTAAAAACCAGTTCTAAAAGTTCCTTAAAATAAGACCATGAAAAACCATGAAAACTATGAACAGAGCTAAAAACCCTATCTAAAATAATGGCAATAGTTTCTGATACAGGTACGTTCGTGAAAAGCGACTTTACATCAAAACTGACAAAAAACTTTTTTGAACCGAAATTCTCACTAAGAAGATCTTTTTGAAATTCATAAGAGTTATTTATACAGGGTGGGCCGTAAGTTTCCATACATAGGAAAAATTAAACGTTTGTTTTTATGTTTCAGATACCCTAAGAATATGCGTTTGACGTAAGATCTTGTTTACTGATGAAGCAAATTTTTACGTCAATGGAGAGGTTAATCGGCAAAACATACGTTATTGGAGTAATGCTAACCCTAACTGGCTGAGTCCGACGAAGATGCAAGGTGCCGGTAAAGTGATGGTGTGGGCCGGGATATGGGGTGACAAAATTATTGGACCAATTTTTGTCAGTGGAAATCTTAATGCCGAAAGGTATCTTAACATGTTGCAAGAAGAGATTTTCCCATCCCTGCTAAACGAGGAAGGTAACATCCCAGTTTACTTCCAGCAAGATGGAGCTCCACCTCATTATGGTCTTCACGTGCGTCGGTATTTGGATCAGCAGTTTCCGGATGCTTGGATTGGTCGGCGTGGTCCTGTGGAGTGGCCTCCCAGATCCCCAGATCTCACCCCCCTTGATTTCTATCTTTGGGGGCACTTGAAGGCCATGGTGTATCAGGAAAAGATACGAGACATAAATCATCTAAAGGAACGTATCACCAACGCCATTACAAGCATAACGTCAACTGTGCTAATGCGTGTTCATCAACAGTGGGGAACACGTATTGAAATGTGTTTTCAAAACAATGGCAACCATGTAGAGCATATTATATAAATAAAAATGGTTGTCCATAAAAAAATGTTTATTTTTCCTATGTATGGAAACTTACGGCCCACCCTGAAGTATACGCATTTTTCGCAAAAGGTGACAAGAGACCAACAACAAATTTTGCCAATTGAAAGGTAGGTAAGTTATACGAAGCTAAAATAGGACGGAGCACCGTGCGCTCTCTCAGGGCTAGATTTTATTCGCATATGGGAATAAGTTGCCGAACAGGTAAAATTTTAAATAAAAAAGAAGCCTCTAGTATCCGGGAACATAGTATTAAATGTAAAACTGATGTCATTTTAGATAATTTTAAAATTCTCGGTTGTAATTCTTGTCCCAACTCACTTAGAATTTTGGAATCTCTTTATATTAAAACATTGACCCCTTCTCTAAACGTTGATTCCTCAGCTGTCCCTCTAAATTTTTTATAATTCCCCCTCCCCAACTTATAACTCTCCAACCACCCAACCCATAGTATGTTCCCTTTGTTTTGTTTTAAATTACTTGTGCCTCGGAACCAGCAATGAAGGGTTAGTAGTGTTAATTATTCCATTGTACTAATTTCAAATTTACTATATGTAATTTAAAAATAGCTTTTTAAATTTCTTGTAATTTTATATGTAAATTTTTATAACTTTGAATTTAACCCTCTTTTTTTAGTCTTTTTAAATTTTGCTTTTAATGAATAGGTTTTATAGAAATTATTTTGTCTTGTGTTTCATTTATTTATTGATTTTAATTTCATATTGTTATTATTTAGCCTGAAGATGAGCGTATTGCTCGAAACGTTGCGCATTAAAGAAGACTTTTCATGGCATTTACATTCCTCCTTGTCATTGGATTTCTCCTAAATATTAAATTGAAGCTTTGCAGAAGCAACCCGCATGATTATATGTATATATATATATATATATATACAGGGTGGCGCAAAAGTCAGGAACCTTAGGCACATTTTATTAAATTATAATAAATGTTCAAATTGGTGGTCTTCCACTTGGAGACACTTTCTGACGCGTTGAATGCTTGATGTTTGAACATTCCTTAACACATTGGTACTGATTTTGGCACACTCAGATGTGATTTTATCCTTTAGAGAAAGTATGGTTCTGGGTCGATCAGCACAGACTACCGACTTGAGATGGCCCCACAAGAAAAAGTCGAGGCATGAGGTCTGGAGTCCTAGGTGGCCATTCGACGGGCCCTCGCCGTCCGATCCACTTGCTTGGGAATGTTTCATCTCAAGAGCTCCGGACGATGGTTGCGAAATGTGGTGGTACACCATCCTGCTGAAACCACATCTCCGCCCATTCTGCCAATGGAATGTCATCCAGGATGGGCATGAGAAATGTTTGCAGCATATGCAGATATGTTTCACCTGTTACATTGCCGTCGAGAAATTATGGACCAATTAACCGATCCCCCCAGAGCGCATCACACACCATAATTCGAGGATCGAATTGCACATGTCCTTCCTCCATCCAGTGGGGGTTCTCATTGGCCCAATAGCGTGCATTATGCCTATTGACACGACCGCTGAGATGAAATATCGCTTCGTCGCTGAACATGATCCTTCGTTGAAGCTGTCGATGTTGTGGAAACCACTGGCAGGACTCTACATGACGGTCTGTGTCGTCGCCGTGCAGTTCCTGAACGAGTTGGACTTTTTAGGGGTGGAAACGATTTGTTGTAAGAATTCGTTGAATGGATCTTCTGGAGACACCCGTTTCCTGGGATAACTTTCTTAAGGACGTACGTGGCCTGTTTTCAAGGTGATTGAGTACCGTTAGTGATGTTGATGCATCGGTTGACCTTTTTGGCCATCCACTACGCGGCCGATCATGAACACTTCCCGTTTCTTTGAAGCGAGTGAACAGTTTTCCAACTGATGCCTGAACAACTGGCAGCCTCTCAGGGTGTTTGTCATTAAAAGCAATAGCAACTGATCAGTGTGTGCTACCACGCCTTCCACACATTAAAACTATCTTCACCCGTTCATCTATTGTCAATTTCTGTGCCATAGGTTCAACAACAAATCTGAAAAGAACAAAACACATATTAAAACACAAATTATTAAAATGTGCCTCTGGTTCCTGACTTTTGCGCCACCCAAAAACTGACAAACTGATATGCGATAGAAACGCGTTCTTTGAAGAAGAACCACAAGGGGAAAGTATAACGGATTTCGACTTTACGACGGAGGATATTGCACAAGTCATAGGGAAACTAAAAACACACTCAGCGGCAGGACCGGATAAATGGAATGCCACACTGATCAAAAACTGCAAGAATGCAATCGCTGAGCCCCTATACTGGATATGGAGACGATCATTAAACACGGGAGAAATACCGGGCATCCTGAAGAGCGCGAACATCGTCCCAATATATAAAGGAGGAGATCGATCCGAGGCCAAAAACTATAGGCCAGTGTCGCTTACATCTCATCTCACCAAAATATTTGAAAGAATTGTTAGACAGAAAATCTATGACTTTTGGAAACTCAGAAAAATTCAATGATAACCAACACGGGTTTCGGTCAGGCAGATCATGCCTGTCACAACTAATGGAACACTACAACAACATTATTGATTCACTTGAAAGTAATGAAAACTATGATGTACTATACACAGACTTTGCTAAAGCGTTCGACAAGTGTGACCATGGAATCATAATACATAAACTGAAATATATGGGAATAACAGGAAAAGTAGGGAAATGGATATATAATTTCCTTAGTGAGCGGAGGCAAGTCGTTACAGTACAAGGAGTATCTTCATCAGAATCAGAGGTCCTCAGCTCAGTACCACAAGGAACGGTATTAGCTCCACTACTCTTCATAATCATGCTAACTGACATAGATGAGGACGTTACCAGAGACAGCACAGTAACATCCTTTGCAGATGACACAAAGATCAGTAGAAAAATACGAAAACCAGAAGACATAGGATCTCTACAAACCGACATAAACAAAATTTACAAGTGGACAGGAAGTCCAGAGAAATTCCAGAGCAAAAGATTTAGGGGTTGTAATGACAGATGATGCGAAATTTGAAACACAAAATAAGATAGCAGTAAACAGAGCAAAGAGAATAACGGGTCTGATATTGAGAACTTTTAAACGAAGGGATAGGAATGTAATGATCCCCCTACTGAAAACCCTGATAATACCCAAACTGGAATACTGCTCGGTCCTAACATCCCCATATAAAAAAGAAAACATTAGACAGCTGGAGGGGATTCAAAGAAGTTTCACAGCCAAGATCAATGGGTGCAAAGAACTAAATTACTGGGAAAGGTTACGAGAACTAAACCTATATTCACTGGAAAGGAGAAGAGAGAGATACACCGTTATTTACACTTGGAAAATAATGGAGAAACTAGTCCCTAATCTTACTCTGAATCCCATAACTCCCCAAACAACGGTGGAAGGTAGAAACGGTAGACTGTGTCGTATTCCCAAATTGAAGGCGAGACAGGGAACATCCTTAACCCTGAAAGAAAATAGTTTTGTAGTGAGAGGACCAAAACTATTTAATCAGCTGCCCAAAGACCTAAGAAACACGAAGGGAGTTGCAGTGGAAATCTTCAAAAGAAGAGTTGACGCCTGGCTCAGAACAATCCCCGATGAGCCGGGCGTACCTGGCTATGTGAGGTGGAGAGCGCAAGAATCCAACTCACTACTTCACCAGGCCAACTCGAGAGGAGGGCGACACGCTTGACCTTCGCGAAATGAGAAATCATCACGTGGAACCTTTGTAAGGTTGTAAGGTAAGGTAAGGTATAGATGCAGGAAGGAGGGCCAAGGGCAAATGGCCGCAAAACCGCCCATCCCATAGAAGAAGAGAGCAAAATCAAGGTCCGGGGTTTTTGAGATGCCTACACATTCTGCGTTTGAAAGATGAGAGGTCATAGACAGGAGGAAAGATGAATTGAGGAAGATTGTTCCAGAGCTGACTGGTTGAGTAGATGAGAGACTGAAAATACTGATTAACCCTTGCATTAGAGAGTTGGACAGAAAAAGAATGAGAAAACGTAGAAAGTCTGGTACTGCGTGCTCTCCTTAAAGGAGGAAGCATGTAGTTAGAGAGTTCAGAAGAGCAATGTCCGTTATGATAGCGATAGTAAAGAGAGAGTGAGGCAACACTGCGGCGAACAGTGAGAGATTGAAGACAATCAGTAAGAGGCGGGGAATTGATGAGATGAAAAGCCTTTGATTCCACCAGGTCAAGTACGGCTGTGTGGGTTGAAATACCCAACACATGAGTATATTTGATCTTTTCACGAAAAAAGAAAACGCCAAGAATGTTAAGAGAGCTTCAGTTGTGTGTTGTTGAAGGAAAGGGGATAGTCATGTGGAATAGTGTGACGAGTAGACAGATGGAGGAATTGAGTTTTTGAGGCATTGAAAGCCACAAGGTTTTCTCTGCCCCAATCAGATATAGCAGAAAGATCAGAGGTCAGGTGTCCCATAGCCGTCCTCCGCCAATCATGAAGCGACTGCTGTGAGGGACGCTTTGGGAAGCGGGTGGAGAAGTGAAGAGTGTAATCATCGGCATAGGAGTGAATAGGACAGGCAGTTCGAATTAAAAGATCATTAATAAATAAAAGGAAAAGAGTGGGTGACAGGACAGAACCCTGAGGAACACCACTGTTGATAGCTTTAGGAGAAGAACAGTGGCCATCTACAACTGCAGCTATAGATCAGCCAGAAAGGAAATTAGAGATAGAGGAACAGATAGAAGGATAGCAACCGAAGGAGGGCAGTTTCAAAATTAAAGATTTGTGCCAGACTCTATCAAAAGCTTTTGATATGCCTAGTGCAATAGCAAAAGTTTCATCACCGAAATCCTGAAAGGAGGATGACGAAGAGTCAGAGATATGCAAGAAGATCGTCAGTAGAGCGTCCCTTTCGGAATCCATACTGTCGATCTGAAAGAAGATTGTGAAAAGAAAGGTGTTTAAGAATTTTCCTGTTAAGGATAGATTCAAAAACTTTGGAAAGGCAAGAAACAGTGCCGTAACTAGGTGTTTGTGCGCCCGAGGCAGTGGGTCAGGAAGACGAGGGATATAAAATTTATTATATATAATGTTAGGCTATAAATAAAAGTACTAGGTTGTACACACTGATGAAATTTGTTGACAAAAAATGTTTGTATTAAGAAATAAGATATTCTGTACAATCTTACTTACTTTCTTTCATATAAAATAAAATCTAGAAATTAAGTTACAAATTCACTCTCCCTGCCTTAACTGATGCAAATTCATTTATAAGCGTGTCAATTTAGGTTTCTTGCAATTCCATTTTCTATAGATCTAATGGCCAAATTAGAAAGACGTTAGACGTTCATGGCATTATTAGTTTTAACTTGCTGAAACTTCGTTCACAAGAAGCTACTGTTATTGGCAAAGTAAGAAAAATGCGTAAGGCAACTTCAGTGTTTGGGTATGATTCCGAGAAAGAATATTCATATAATAATTGAAGGAGAGCATAAGGAGAGGCTGATGTCACATCTGGAAGTATTGCTAAAGCTTGTTCTTTGAAACTCTGAATTTCTGCTGAAATTTCGTAGACATCTAAGTCCTGTCCATATTTCCATCCCAAATCAGTCGCAGCCTTTTTCAACGCGGATGTTTCTTTTTCTACAAGTGAATGCCCAGAAAGAAAGTCAAAGTCAAAGTCAGTTTTTTCAAGATATTAATCTCTCTATATATTTATCAAAACATAAAAAATAATAAATATAATTATAATTTAGATAATTTATGCCTCATTAAATTAATGATTTAAAAGAGGGGAAATTTTACTTAGGATTTTCCCTCCTAAAAAATTGGCGGGTATCGACCGACGCTTTCTGCAGGCAAAAAGATTATACCGCCAAAAAGAAGCGGGAGGAAAAATGTACCAACTCAATCGACTTTCAAATGTAGCGTTTTACGTGACAGTTTTAAAAAACTATTACAACCAAGAAAAGAATAATTTTTGTTATTTTAAACTCTAGTTCATATTTAGGTATCAAAATTGATTTTTTACAACACATACTACATTTAGTTGTGTTCTTTTGCTCTCTCTTTTTTTATTTTTAAAAAGATTCTATTTTTCTTTTTTCCAAATCCCAACCGCGACCTTCAGTCTTCCTATTTCTTGTTTTTAATAAAAACAGTACAGATCCTAATTTTTGCCTTTATTATTCCTCTTTCTTTTCTTTGAAAAACTTTCATGAACTTAATTCATCATACTTTCTAGATAGTGGAAATCGATAACAAATAAATGCGTCACTCATTTCTGCCTAAAATAACGCCATAATATACAAATTAAAGCTATGTCTGTTTCCTGGCATAACGTAGTTTTCTATGATATAACATTGGTAAATGTTTGGCATGATTATTGATTAATAACTAAATACCAATCTAAACACCTGCCCAAGAAACATTTTTGGATGAAAGCTCGCTAAATGTTAACGTTTTTGACTAATTTTGTAGGTACGATAGGTCTATAACACATTTCACGAGTAAACTAAAAAGCCTATAATTCCAAACAACAACAAACCGCAGTAGGGCCGATATCTCTGTTACGCGATGTATACGTGCGAAGAAAGTAGTTCCAAGGGTTGACTTTTTAATGACTTGTGAAATCGCATTTAATCAGATTTTTTTAGTAAAAATAGTATAATATATCTTTGTGATTTGGCGTCCCCTCTGCTTGGCGCCCGGGTCAGCTGCCCCTGTTGCCCCTCCCTAGTTACGGCGCTGGCAAGAAATCAAAGCAATTGGACGATAGTTGCAGGGTTGAGAGCGGTCACCCTTCTTTGGGACAGACTGAATGAAAGCGAACTTCCAGCAGGAAGGAAAAGTACCAGATGAGAAACAAAGACGAAAGACACCTTTCTCTTGACACCTTGGCATATCTGCTGCTCTCTCTCCTGACGACCCTGGCATGTCCACGGACCTCTCTCAAGGCGCTTCCCTTATAGCTACCCTGGAGCCCTTCCGGGCCCCGGGTAGCTCCGATGGAACGAAGGCCTCTGTCCCCTCCGTTTCGGCCTCGCATGCTGCCAAGCCGAAGCGTGTTAAGACTACCCAGAAGGCACAGAGTTCTAAGGGCTCTCACCGGAGGAGTAAGAGTTCTACCCGCTCTGTCACTGAAGTTTTATCAGGGGTATTTGAACCAAGAAACTACCTGAAATATTTAGTAATCAAGCTTTGGAAGGCTTGGTGGCAGCGTGCGGCCGTGAACCGAGAGTCTCTGCCCGAAGGGATGGTAGCCTCCTTGTTGAGGTGTCATCCCCAGAGGAGAGTGCTCGGTTGCGCGCTATATCGGCTGTGCCAGGTGCTGATGTCTCTTGTGCTCCCCATGCTACGCTCAACCAGTGTAGCGGGGGTTGTATTCTCCCGTGATCTGGTGCGTTATTCTGAGGAAAAGCTTGTCAGGGAGTTGAAGGACCAGCACGTTGTGAAAGTAGAACGCTTCCAAAAGAAGGTGGATGGCGTTCTTACCCCAACTCCAACACTACTTATAGCCTTTGATAGGTTTGACTTGCTTGAATTCATAAAGGTGGCATGGCTTCGACTCCCTGTGAAGCCGTATGTCCCCAACCCTAAACGATGTTTCCACTGTCAGGCGTATGGACATGTCAGCCGCTTCTGCCGCCGCCTGCAGAAGGGCCTCCCTGCTGTGTATGTAAATTGTGGGAAGTGTGGGCATGAGAGTGGGCTGTGAGAGTCCAGCCTCGTGCTACCACTGCCGTGGGGACCATCCTGCGTCTTCCAGAGACTGTGACCAGTACAAACTGGAGAAGTCCATTCTGACCATAAGGGCGAGGGACAGGGTAAGCTTTGCTGAAGCAAAGAGCATTGCACTTTCCCAGCATGTTCGTCCTGGGATATCTTATGCTTTGGTGATGGCACACCATGCTGCCAGTCGTTCCTCTGCTCCAAAGTCGTCTCGTCCTCAACCATTCAAACAGCCAAAGGCTCCATTAGCACCATCTACGTCGCTCAGTACTATCCCGACTTCTAGCACTTCCACTTCTAAGATTATACCAAAACCATCTATGACATCTGTTGCAACTTCTAGAGTGGTAGATCCACCCACACGGAAGAGATTCCTTAGTGACGAATCCCTCGATGGGACTCTACCATTCAAAGTTCAGCCTTCGAGACCTTCTGGTGAGTCTCTGAAGCCACCCCGGGTGTCGGTTCCCACCGTCACCCCTCTCCCTGTGGCACCGGCTGCTCTGTCAGATGCCTCTGATGATCTGGCTCCTGCTGCCACTCCACCGGCAGCAGAGGCCTATAGGTCACGGGATTGAGGCCCTGTGGCATCCCCACTGGTGAGTGGCTCTGTATGGGTGCCCTTGGGCCCCTACAGGCCCCGCAAATCTGGATCACCCAAGCTCGTGGCTCCGACATCGGCCTCTGGGCTGGGGAAGGACCCAGATACAACAAAACACTCCTCCACGTCCAAGATACCACTTGCCTCTAAAAGCAAGGGTAAGAGCAATTCTGGAAAGGCCCTCTTCAAGGGCCTTTCCAGAAACGAACACACCTAGAATTTTCAAGTTCCTTCAGTGGAATTGTCGTGGGTTACGGGCCAACTGAGAGGAGCTTCTGCTATTCCTAGACCAGGTGTCCCCAGTTTGTGTGTGCCTGTAGGAGACGATGGTGGGAGACAAGGGTTATCCTGCCCCTAGGGGGTACACCATTCTCCACTCGACTCCTGATCCAGCCGGTGGACATCATGGCGGCTCTGCCATCCTTCACCGCCGAGATGTCGCTTTCACCACCTTACCCATCAGATCTCCACTACAGGTTGTTGCTGGGAGATGTTTTCTGACACAATGACACGCTCCCACGCCCCTACATTATTCTTGGCATCTAAACTGCCGTCATCCTCTGTGGGGAGATGCCATCTCCAACCTTAGGGGTGACCTCCTCACCTCTATTTTCGATGAGTGGGATCTTTATATTTTAAACACTGGTGACCCTACGCACTTCCATATTCAGACAGGAACCTACACTGCAATAGACCTATCAATATGCACCCCCAGACATTGCTCTTATTTTTCATTGGGAGGTGACTGCCGACCTTCATGGCAGTGATCGCTTCCCAGTCATTCTAAGCGTTGTGGGAAGTCCACCAGTTTCCCGACTCCCAAAGTGGTGCCTGGACAGGGCTGACTGGCGCCGGTTTTCGGAGTTGGGCACCTTACACCTGCGGATGGACGACATTCCCACGGTTGATGAGGCCGTGAAGTATCTCACGGATAGCCTCATCACGGCCGCTCTTCAGAGTATACCAAGGACATCTGGAACATTTTCGCGACGCCCTGTTCCCTGGTGGAATCAGGAGTGTGCTGTGGCACGTGGAGCGTACAGGTGACCTGCTACGCGCTATCGTGCCCACAGACAATGACTTTTTAAAAGTAGAATTTCGTAGAGCCAGGGCTCACTATAGGTGGGTCCTGAAGACCGCATACCGTAATTCGTGGGCCTCCTTTGTGGGGACTGTACGCTCTTCCACACCCACGTCCCTAGCGTGGAAGAAGTGCGGAAGATATTAGGTAACCACAGACCCAGTTCTCCACCTATTTTAAAAATTAATGGTACTCCTGTGGCTGAGCCTGACGCGGTGGTTGGCGCATTTGCGGAGACCTTTGCTGGGATATCCAGGAGAGATCCATAGTCTCCCTATGCTGCACAGCGCCGGGGTCGGGAATCTATTTTAATTAATTTTATTTTTCGTGGGGGGTGGGGAGAGTTATAATGTTGTTTTTAGTAACCGTGAGATGCGAAAGGCTCTGAGAGGGTGCAGTGACACCTCTCCAGGACATGACGCCATCCCCTATGCCATGTTGCGCCACCTTCCTGACGGGACGATGGCGTTCATACTTGACCTTTTCAAGAGAATTTGGCAAGAAGGGGTCTTTCCGGACAGTTGGCGGTTGATAATAGTGATCCCATCCCTAAGCTGGGTAAGGATCACTCCCTTCCGACCAGTTTCCGCCCCACTGCCCTCACGTCGTGCCTCTGTAAGTTATGAAGAAAATGGTAAACGTCCGGCTAATGTACCACCTGGAAAGAAAAGGTCTCCTGTCCCCGACTCAGTCTGGTTTCCGCAGAATGCGTTCCACCACTGACGCATTACTGCGGCTTGAGTCCTCAGCTTGTGAAAATTTTGCTTCCAAACAACACCTTTTATGCGTCTTTTTTGACCTGGAAAAGGCCTACAACACAACCTGGAAATACCATATTCTCCAGCAGCTGCACAAATTTGGCCTGCGCGGCCACCTGCCTAAGTTTGTGCAGGAGTTCCTCCGTAACCGTAGGTACCAAGTCAAAGTGGGAACCTCTCTCTCTGCCGCTGCTATACAGGAGGAGAGTGTCCCTCAGGGCAGAGTATTGAGTGTCAACCTCTTTGCTCAAGCAATAAATGACATTGTATCATCCTTGCCTTTGGATGTGTTCAACAGCATGTTTGTGGACGACCTGGCTATCTGGTTCGCCGCTTCACGAATGTCGGTGGCAGAGCGGCGAATGCAGATAGCCATTGATCGCATCTCATTGTGGGCGAACAAGCATGGTTTTCGGTTTTCCTAGTCTAAGACCGTTGCTATGCATTTTTGTCGCATTCGTGGTGTACACCCGGACCCTGACCTCTCTTTGTTTGGTCACAGAATTTTTTGTGTTGAAGAAGCACGCTTCCTTGAGCTAATTTTTGACCGAAGGCTTACCTGGGCTCCTCACCTCCGGTCTCTCAAAGCTTCCTGCATGAGATCCTTAAATCTCCTAAAGGTTCTGGCGCACACCACCTGGGGTGCTGACAGGGCGACTTTTTTACGGCTACACACTGTCTTAGTTTTATCAAAATTGGAGTACGGGGCTGAGGTGTACACCTCGGCGACCCGGGCCCGACTTCGAATTTTAGGTGCTCTGCATCATGCTGGCGTTCGTCTGGCCACGGGTGCCTTTCGCTCCTCTCCCATCTCTCCCATCTGATAGCCAGATGTTTTTATCGAGTGTAGCGACTGCCTGATTCGTCCACTTATTTTAATATTTTTAATGAACGTTTTAATGGTTTTTATGAAGCCCACCCCAAATCTCCCCGACCCTTTGGTTTTAGGGCGAGATTGGTGGTGGCTGACCTCTACCGCCCGCGGGTCCCAGTCCGTCCTGTGGCACCACCGAAGCTTGCACCTTGGGTACTGCCCGAGGTGAGGTTCTGTCGGCATTTTATTGGTACCAAGGAAGACTGGGCTGACCTTATTTTAAGAAATATGTTTTTAGACCATACTTCCCACCACATGGACTCAGTGCCTGTTTTTACCGACTGCTCTAAATCTGATGCTGGCGTCGGGTTTGGAGTCGTCTTTCCTGAATTTAGCCGCTGGGGCAGTCTCCCTTCCTCAGCATCTGTTTTCACTGCTGTGTTATCAGCCATTCATTTAGCCCTAAAAATGTATTTAATTGTGGTGGGATGCATTTTACTACTTTTAGTGACTCTAGAGGAGCCCTTATGGCTCTTGAGTCTTTTACTAGTCAGCACCCCATTGTTGTAGATATTTTAGAGTGGCTGATTTTAATTGGGCGTCAAAACTGTGTGGTCAATTTCTGCTGGGTTCCTGCACACGTTGGTGTGCAGGGCAATGAACAGGCGGACGAGGTGGCGAAGGCGGCCGCGTCTCGCCCTGCACCCTCTGCTGTTCCCTCCCATACCGTGATCTGTTCCCGGAGGTGCGTGTATCTGCCCTAGACTCCTGGCAGTGGAGGTGGGGGAACACCGCCCCTAATAAGATGCGGGAGATCACAGATCTCATCGGGCCATGGACGTATCCCAGGATGCCCAGGAGATAGGAGACGGCCCTGACGCGTCTCCGCATCGGCCACTCACGCCTAACACACGGTTACCTGATGGTTGGGGAAGCAAGGCCAGAGTGTGGGTGTGTCACTCCTCTCAGCATCCAGCACTTGCTACTCGGGTGCCCCACTCTCGGTGCCCTCAGGAGGAAGCATCTTTCTCAATGCAGGGGGGAGGACGATGATTACCTCCTCCCCCAGATGCTTGGACCTGATGTAGCTTTCCCGGGGAGTGGGATTTTTTATTTTATTGAGGAAGCTGGCCCCCTCAAATTTTTATGATTCATTTTAGCTGATATTTTTCTCCGTTTTTGTTTTTAGTTTTTAGTGTTTTTATATTTTTATTATTTTATTGTAAATATTTACTTTTGACTATGACGTTCGGCGTCAAATGACCCAACTGTCGCGACGCGAGGGTTAAGTTTAACAATAAATAATAACAAGTAATATTTTTCTTGTCGTTCCACCTTCACGCTATATAAAAATCTTTCAATAGTCAAGTCTGTTAAACGCTCTTTAATCTTTGTTAATCCTTATAGTCCGGTAGCACAGACCCTGATTTTACTGGAACCCTGCATTGTTTGTTATAAAGCAAATTTTTACATATTTTGAAAGCTTATACCACCCCCTTCAAGAATCCATCGGGTGTACACCTGACCCCCGCTTGGCTTTTACAATATGGCCGCCATTTTCTAAGATGGCCGGCGAAACTGAAAAATCCCATATCCTGGTCAATACTTGATGGATTTTGATGATCTTGGTGTCATTTCTAGGGGTTTTTAGGATGATGAGTCGATCTGGAGGGGTTGCAGATACTTTAGGAGTCGTTTTGACCCACATTCGTCAATACTCAAGGCCACTGGAGGTCAAACGCGCCCGAAATAAGGAATATCCCATATACCGGGGAGTCGTGGAAATATTTTGGTGATCTTACTGTCGTTTTTATGGTTTTGGGCGAGACTGAGTAGTTCTATAGGGTTTAAAATGAAATCAGGGATTATTTTCCCCACGGTAAGGTGAATTCCAATATGTCTAATTACACTGGTCTACAGCCAAAATGCTTCGGAAATAAAAGTAGTCAATCTTTACTAATTTTGGGTCACTGAATACGAAAATGATGTCTAAAATTGCCAATTGGCTCTATTTATAAAGATATCAGGCAACCCTGCACCCTACTAACTGGACTGCATCTGTCGCGTAATATGTAGACGCCTGTCACACATCGACGTATTGACTCTACTGCGCATGCGCGCGTAGTTATATTTGTTTTATTTTAATAAATTAATGTAAATATATATATATATATATATATATATATATATATATATATATATATATATATATATATACAATAAAATGTAATTTTAAATTTATCTATTACATTATGTATTTGTAAATTATTTATTAAAAAATAGATTGGATCATTTTAACATATTGCTTCCCGTAATGTTTTTAATATTAATATAAATGGAATACTAACCTAACTTAACCTTACCTAATTTAAAATTATTAAAATGCAATGTAATTACATTAATTTATTAAAATATAAAAAAATATAACTACGCGCATGCGCAGTAGAATCAAGGCGTCGATGTGTCACAGGCGTCTACATATTACGCCACAGCATCAGTTCATTCGCGGAAGTCATACAGTCCACCCTTGTCAAACTCTTTTTATTGTTTGCTTTAGAAAATGAATTTTTTTCAGCCTAATTTGAACAAAGATGCCTCGTAATTGCGTGAACAGTGTAGATAACTTCTGTTATGTTTGTGGGGAATTGACTTTTGCATCACAAAAGCGTGCTATAACCGCCGTGATTAGGAAAGCCTATCACCTTTATTTTGGCTGTAAGATTGGAGATCAGGACAAGAGCTGGGCCCCACACATATGCTGCAATACTTGTGCAACAAACCTTCGCCAGTGGTTGAATTGGAAAAGGAAATCTATGCCTTTTGCAGTGCCAATGGTATGGAGGGAACCAACAGATCATGTCAGCAATTGTTACTTCTGCATGGTGCCTCCAGTCAAGAAAAGTATGTGCAAGAAGAAAAAGTGGATTTTACAATATCCGAATATACCCTCTGCTATACGCCCGGTACCTCACGGCGAAGGACTACCCGTTCCTGAGCCCGCACACTCATTCTCCCTGGAGTCAGAGGATGAGGAGAATGAAGGAACCTGCGAAACTTGTGAGCCTTCAACTTCACAAGACCCTGAATTTGTTTATAACTTGACATCTTCTAAACCACACATGATAACTCAGAATGAATTAAACGACCTTATCAGAGATTTAGAACTGCCAAAGAGTAAGGCAGAGCTGTTGGGCTCCAGATTGCAGCAGTGGAATCTCCTCGCTGAAAATGTTAGAGTGTGTAAGTTTCGTGACCGTCAAAAAGATTTTGTCCCATTCTTCATCATGGAAGGTGACCTTGTAGCTTGCAACGACATCGATGGTCTGATGGCAGCTCTCAACATTATTCACAATCCTGATGAGTGGAGACTGTTCATTGATTCATCGAAGTTGAGTCTAAAAGCTGTTTTGTTGCATGTTGGCAACGTATTGCCATCAATTCCAGTTGGTCATGCAGTCCACATGAAGGAAACATATGACAACATGAGACTGCAACTTTTTGAACTGCATAAACTATGGCAAACATCAGTGGCAGGTTTGTAGTGACTTGAAAGTTGTTGCTATCGTGCTTGGACTGCAGCCGGGCTACACTAAGTATTGCTGTTTTCTGTGTGAATGGGATAGTCGGGCTAGGACTTCTCATTACATCAAGAAGGATTGGCACTCCGACACTCATTGGAACCTGGAACAAAAAAATTTCAGTATCCTCCACTTGTAGAATCGAGCAAGATTTTGTTACCACCCTTACACATCAAACTGGGCGTCATGAAAAATTTTGTTAAGGCTATGGATAAAACTGGGGCAGCTTTTAAGTGCCTCGGTGGTAAATTCCCAAAGCTCAGTGAAGCAAAAATCAAGGAGGGTGTATTTGTTGGTCCACAGATCCGCGAGCTTCTTAGAGATTAGGAGTTCGACCGTATCCTAGGTGGTGAGGAGAAGACAGCGTGGAATGCTTTCCGGTTAGTAGCAACCAATTTTCTCGGAAATACCAAAGCTGACAATTACAGGGAGCTGGTGGAAAACCTGCTGTTGTCCTATCAAAAAATGGGCTGCAATATGTCTTTAAAGATACATTTCCTCCTTTCGCACCTGGAATTTTTTCCGGCCAACTGCGGAGCAGTCAGCGATGAACATGGTGAACGTTTCCACCAGGATATCTCAGCGATGGAAGAAACGCTACCAGGGGAAATGGAGTCCATCATTGTTAGCAGACTACTGCTGGACAATAACAAGAGATGCTCCAGAAGTTGAATACAAGAGACAAGCAAAGAAGCGACGCGTTGAATCAATATAAGTGACTGCATTATACAGGTATGTTACTAATATATGGTATACATATACGCAAAATGTGTAACTTAAATTTTCTTGGAAACTGTAGCCAATCGACTGGTTTTATGGTCATATTCGTTTTCAGCACCCCAAAATCCATAATAAGAAACACATTTTATCTCCGAAGCACAAACTTTTTCAAAATTTGTAGACCAGTGTTATTCCTCTTATTTTTTTCAGGTTGTTGAGATTATTGCTGATGGTGCTGCCCACCTGGTGGTTTGATGACGTCTTGGTTGTGCTGATTCCAAAATTGTTTTTTGACTACTGAATATGGAGAATATACCAGGTGAGCATTGTTTAGTTTTCATTTGTTGAGGATAAATTATTTCAATGCGATTTGTACCCTGAAGAATCGGTGAACAAACTTCTTATTTTTCAGGTTCTACAAAAGCTGCAGACGAATGTTTCTTCAAGGATTTCCTGCGTAGCTGTCCTGGAGGTCAGAAAGGTCTTTCAAATTGTGGGAGGATTCAGAAAATCATAGAGAGCAGCGACATCAGAGGGTAGCCAGATGTTCGAGCGAGACTAGAGCCTCTCTTGGAAGATGGAGCAAAAATCCTTTGTTGTCACAAGAACTGCGTTTCCACTTATGTGTCCAAGCGGAATTTATCAGCATTCATGAAAAAGAGAGAATGTGATACCCCTACAGTGGAGCCAAAAGGACTACGTAGTGCTATTCTCAGTGAAGGCCCAGTATATGACCCTAAAAAACACTGTCTCTTTTGTTTGAAAGTCAGTGAGTGATAATAACACAACACGCTATTGCACAAGCTGAGAAAGAGTCTGATGCCCGCATCTCCATCATTTGTGATGACACAGACGTGTTTGCCATGCTGACTCACTTCTATGAATTTAAGAAACTAGGCTGTCCCATGATTATGGAGTCTCCAGTGCGTGGCAGAAAATCAGTGGACATCCGAGCAACTGTAACCCGGCACAAAGACATCATCCCACAAATCCTCAAACTACACGCTTTGAGTGGTTGTGACACAGTTGCAGCAATACATGGCATCGGCAAAGCCACTGCCATTGCCACAGCCAAGAAGGGTCGGAAGCTAGACAAGCTGGGGTCCCTTGATGCATGCTTTGACCATATCGAGAAAGAGGCAACAGCGTTCATTGTTGCATGCTATGGGAATAAGAAATCCTCATCTCTTACTGAGTGTCGTCAGCGAGTATGGGCTCAGAAGACGGAAGTCGGGAACTGCTGCACCCAAACTATGTTCTCTACCACCAACAACTGAAGCTTTCCATCAAAATGTGCTCAGAGCCCACTACACTGTGGCGAACTGGCTCGATGCACTAAAGTGTGACCCACCACCACTTGATCCTGTGCATTATGGGTGGGAGAGAGACGAAACAAACAGAGTTCTCATCCCAAAAACAGTTGGTGAAGGAGTGTGCTTAGCACCAGGTGAAGTTCTGAAGCTAATCAGATGTGGGTGTGAATCACAATCAGCATGCAGGGGGAGTCGCTGCGGCTGCATGGGACGCGGAATCCCTTGCACAATGTTCTGTGCATGTGGTAGCGGCTTGGATTGCAACAATCCATTGACCCAAAACGCAAATGAAGAGCAGACTGATGATCCTGACGATCTTGACACAACCATGTCTTTTGATATTTGCCCACAATAAATGGTTACCTAATGTGAATAACTGCATCAAAGTTGTCAATGCCAATCCCCCAGCTAGGTGTGAGCTTTGTTTTGCTTACGAGGTCATATTTTGTAGCTTTCCAACCTTCCATAGAATGCATGTGCCCTGCACGTCAGCATAAACTGTAGTTTATATCCGAATATCCATATCCATATAATGTGGGTTATGTCATTTAAGCATTATGATCTGGTTTTATCTGCAGAAAAGATGTTAAGTGCTCAGCAGTTAGCTAGATTGTAGAAATTGTCACTGAAATAAAGCAAATACAGTGATGTCAACTGTGGCATTATCATATTTCAAGGCCAAACTTTAACCTCAAATGACCTTGACTTGACCCATGGAGTTGCAAAATGATATCCTACTGTTATCATGTGTCTATAGAACTACTCAGTCTCGCCCAAAACCATAAAAACGACAGTAAGATCACTAAAATATCTCCACGACTGCCCGGGATATGGAATATTCCTTATTTCGGGGGGCGTTTGACCTCCAATGACCTGGAGTATTGAAGAATGTGGGTCAAAACGACTCCTAAAGTATCTGCAACCCCTCCAGATTGACTCCCCATCCTAAAAACCCCTAGAAATGACACCAAGATCATCAAAATCCATCAAGTATTGACCAGGATATGGGATTTTTAAGTTTCGCCGGCCATCTTGGAAAATGGCGGCCATATTGAAAAGGCCAAGCAGGGGTCAGGTGTACACCCGATGGATTCTTGAATGGGGTGGTATAAGCTTTCAAAATATGTCAAGATTTTCTTTATAACAAACAATGCAGGGTTCCTACCCCGTGCAACCGGACTATTATAGTTGTCTGTTATAATTAATTCGTGACTCCATTTGACAAATGTCAAACAGACTGAATGCTGTCATCTAGTAAGAAAAGGTTAAAAGAATCTAGACATTTTGAATTTTAACGGGTACTATTGGATTTTGTGCCTGATTTGATATATATAAATTAAATTCTTTTATTTTTGTTAATCATTGTTCTTAACTTGAGATCAGAATGATAGCTATTTACCAGAATTAAATATGTCCGTTAAAGGTTAAACTGACATTTATAGAGTAAGGTGAATAATAAGTTCGTTCTCTCTAATTTTGTGTCCAGATGCAATAATGATTTAGAGCAGTGCTGTCGAACTTCTATAAAGCGCGGCCAAGATGTTGCCTATAATCATACACTGTTGGTTAATACGACTTAGGAACCCGCTGAATGTTGTTCTCCCCTACTAGAAATGATAAAATAGGGAAGAAAATTCAGAAATGAAGTTTGGCAAATGTCCATTCCGCGGGTCGCAAGTTGGACAGCGCTGATTTAGAGTAACCTAAAAACGCATCCTTTTCTCATTTAAAATAATGAATTCCTGCGAAATAAAGCTTCTATTAACTTGGACTCATTTGAAAGCATCTTAGTCTTGGCTTGTAACCCCATTAATTAAGGTTTAGTTAATAAATTAATTTAAGGGGTTAAGTGTACAAAGTCAGGCTAGTGGGGCGACACACCTTAGCTCCCACCTTACACACTGGTTTACATTCCGAATATACACAGAAACCATTTAGCTATTCACGCAAAATGGGTTTCCTTAAATGACTGATAAACAAGAACGTCATTTCTGTTTTCTTTTATACTGTAAATTTAGACAAGGTCTCTAATGTATGATATTTTAAGTTTCGTACGGCTGCATTTAGAATGTCACGAGCCCATGACCTTATAAATGACTACTATACCCACTTGATATTTCTTACTTTGAAAAAATTATTAAAACTTATTGTTGACACGGTACTTATAACCGTAGTTACTCCAATTTAATAATAACACTTATGCATGCTATATACATTTAGGTATAATCAGGGGCGTAGCTAGGAGGTGGCAGAAGGGGCAGCCGCCCTGGTCCCCAAAGAGGGGGGGCGCCAAAATTGCATTTGAAATTTTCTATTTATTTTTATTTTTCAAATAAAACGAACAAGAATAGTAGAAAAACTTATTGTGCTGCTGTTGCATTGTATAGGCCACTTCATAATCTCTAATTTAGATTCGTTAGACAACTTATACTTTAGGCTATCTTAATTTATTCTGAAACGCTTTCGAACGGGATTATGCATGTTCAATATTGTACCTATACGGTATTCGTCGTACATCATGTACATGTGCACACTATATACAGTGCATAGTGCGCATTAGTAATTTCTCTGTAGTTTAATTTAAGTTCAATAATTAAAAAATAATTCTAAACACAACAACGATATGCCCGAAATTAATTTCTTCAAACCTTGAGACATAAGTCATAACCCTAAAATGATAGATAACACTGGTATGCATCAATTTTGCTGTCAAGGGTTTTGTAAGTGATTCTTATAGAGTTTTTCCTGCTGATTTCGAATCTGCAATCCGTTTTTCTCAATCAGCTCAGGTTATCCGGCTATGGCCTCATAAGTAAAATAGAATTTCGTGATTTTGTCAAAGCGGAATTGGAACAGTAACATCTATCATCACTTGTTTCACTTGTATAATATCTTTTTTTACTTTCAGGCATATAGATAAAATATTTCATAATGAATAGAGCGTGTAAAAATGATCCCAATAGATTCTGCTACATATGTGGGACGGTTACCATGCCAAATAACCAGTCCCAAATCACTAAATTTGTGAAGACAATGTATAGAGCATACTTTGGAATTAAGCTAGGGGACCAGGACAAAAATTTCGCCCCTCATATGTGCTGCAAGACGTGCATTGAAAATTTGAGAAGATGGAGCAAAGGCAGAGCGAAATCTTTGCCTTTTGGAATTCCCATGATTTGGAGAGAAGGAAAGGATCACGTGACAAATTGCTATTTCTGCATGACAAACCTCCAAGGTGGGCTTATAAATTTATTTTTCTTAAATATTTGAAATCCTCGTATGAAACTTGACATAATATTCACCATAATGTAATATTCACCATATATAGCATAATATTCACCATAATGGTAATCATACATTTACATATATATATTGTTATAGAAAATACATTTACACATACATATTGTTATACAAGTTACATTTACATATACAATGATTGTATATTTTCTTTCTTTTTCATTCATATTGTCCCCGAAGGGACAATATGAATGAAAAAGAAAGAAAATATACAGACTCCATCGACCTATTTCATATCTTACAGACCGCAGCCTTCCCTCACGACCGCCACTGTCTGAATGCTTCTTCTATTTCATATGCAAGTTTTATATCCATGTTTCTGTGTTTCTATTTTCAGGAGTTAACAAGAAGAATAAACACATTGTTGTATACCCTGACATTCCTTCTCCTATGAGACCTGTACCCCATGGTCCTGGAATTCCAATACCCGACCCACCTCAAACCCTGGACTTCGATGATTCTGATGATGAATCAATGACCAATGCCAATGACCAGTCCCAGTCGTATATACCTCAAAATACCGCTTCAAATGAGCCGAGGCCTCTCAACCAGGCCAAACTTAATGATCTTACCAGGGATTTAGGACTTTCCAAATTAGCTGCCGAGATCTTGGGCTCACGACTTCGAGAGGACAACTTGCTGGCTCCGGGAACAACATTCTCCTGGTATAGGAAACGAGAGAAGAATTCCGCAAGTTTTTTGCAGTGCACGAAAATACCTCTTCCTTAGTGTACTGCTGCAATGTTGAGGGGCTAATCGAATCCTTGGGCCTGCCATATAACGCATCAGAATGGAGGCTATTTATAGACTCGTCTAAACGAAGTTTGAAAGCAGTACTTCTCAACATTGGGAATAGAGTTGCATCAGTCCCTGTAGCACATTCCGTACAACTTACTGAGAGCTACGATAACATGAAAATTTTACTGGATGCTCTCGTATACGACCAACATAACTGGAGGATCTGTGGAGATTTGAAGGTAATACTAATATCATAAGTAAACTATTGCTATTGACTATGTTGTTTTTCCAAAGGTTATTTGAGAGCGTATAAGAACACTTAACTTCCCCACAGAAGTGATACAGTCCAATGCATAGATTTTTTTATCTGATAGAACAAATTCTCTAAATTCTTTAAATATTTTCATTTTTTTCAGATTGTGGCATTTGTATTGGGAATGCAAGGGGGATACACGAAATACCCATGTTTCCTCTGCAAAAAGGAAGCACTATGCACAGCGTGAATGGGCATCCAGAGAGAATTTTGAACCTGGGTCGCATAATGTCGTTTCAGTGCCCCTTGTACCACCAACAAACATTTTGCTCCCACCACTTCATATTAAGCTGGGCTTGATGAAAAATTTCATCAAATCAATGAATAAGGAGGGTTCAGCATTCCGATATCTCGAGAGTAAATTTCCTCATATATCTGATGCTAAACTAAATGCTGGGGTTTTTGATGGTCCTCAAATTCGAACTTTGATCAAGGATACTCAGTTCGAAAACGCAATGACTCCAACTGAGAAGAATGCCTGGCAGGCATTCAAATCAGTTGTCACTGATTTTCTTGGCAAGCGTAGAAATCCAGAATACGAGTCCGTTGTCGAAAACTTGATGGAAGCTTTCAAAGCTCATGGGTCGCGCATGTCCATAAAAATGCACTTTTTGTGGTCCCACTTGGACTATTTTCCTGAAAATTGCGGGGATTATAGTGAGGAACAGGGTGAACGATTTCACCAAGATATCAAAATAATGGAAGAGAGGTACCAGGGAAACTGGGATATCAATATGCTGGCGGACTATTGCTGGTGTTTGAAGCGAGACGTGCCCGAAGAAAAACACAGACGGAAAGCCAAAAAAACTTCATTCCTTCCTCAATAAACTTTTTTCCATATTCATTGTATGAATAAAAGTATTTATTCTCACAATGTTTTCATTTTTCACGAGTGTTCTTATAATATTACTCGTATCTACAGTGTTTAAGCTAAAAAAATCAATAAATTTGGGGATAAAATTGGACTTATAATAAATGGCCAATAGAGAAAAAACCTGACCTGATTGAGGAAAACCAATGTCATTTTCGAATTCAGCATGGTCGAATTATATAATATGAGTTGAAAAAACCCTCACAGCAGACAAAAAAATTTCATATGCATACCAGTGTAATTAGCATTGTCAAAATAATCCTTATACATGCCACATTATTTATATCAATTAAAATTAAAGGAGCAGGTGTAGTTTACGTCCCCCTGTGGTGTCTAGTGTAGTTTACGTTCCCCTACATTATCCTAGTGTAGTTTACGTTCTCCTACATTATCCTAGTGTAGTTTACGCGGGTCCGGACAAAAGCCCCCTAGGACAAAAGTCCCCTGGACAAATTGCTGAGTAGGGCAAGTCAGGTGTCACATCTAATCTGAAAAGATCAGAAGATATTTAGGTGAAATAACCAATATTAACCTGTTTTGTTAATTGAATGCTCAGTTGTTAGGTCAACTGAATGCCCAGTTAGTTCAACTGAATGCCAGGTTAGGTCAACTGAATGCCCGGTTAGGGCAACTGAATGCCCGGTTAGGTCAACTGTACACCCTTGATGATTGGTTAGGTTAAGTTGTGATATTTTCGTTAGTTTAAACGAAAATGACGAGAGCGAAAATACATAAACTATAAACATAAACTAAACTATAAACTACAAACATAAACTGTAAATAATAAAGAATAAAAATAATGATTAAAAAAATTCTTATTATTTTTCCTAGGGGGCTTTTGTCCTACACTCTAGTTTACGTTCCCCTACATTATCCTAGTATAGTTTGCGTTCCCCAACTTTGTCCGCGTATACTTAATCAAATAAAACGTTAAAACTAATGAAAATATTACAACTTAACCTCACCAATCGTCAATTTATATATACACAGTACATATATATATATATATATATATATATATATATATATATATATATATATATATATATATATATATCACCTGAAAATCAGGGCCCCCAGCCTTCTTTAGTTAGCCTTAAAGGATAATTAACGAAAATATCACGACTTAACCTAACCAATCGTTAGGTCAACTGTACGCCATTGACGATTGGTTCGGTTAAGTCAGGGATTCCCAAAGTGGTCTGTACAGACCCCCAGGGGTCTGTAGGAAGCTTCCAGGGGGTCTCTAAGCTTTTGGAAAAATAGTAACACTAACTATATTAAAATAAATTTCCATTAATTTTTTTTTCTTATACCAAAATCTGTCCGCACATTAATAATTGCCGTACACCTTTCATCTGGCAACATCTGGCATTTATCATTTGGGAAATTGTAGCAGCTGCGGCTGAGTGAGAGCTTCCGCTCTGTTAGTAGGCTTTTGATATTTGCGTGGGTGTTTGCGTCCATTTAAAAGAGTGATTATATAATTAGGCTGAGTAATATGCACAAAAAGTTTTCTTAATTACTTATATTAAATAGTGTAATTATCTTTACTGGATTATATATATACACAAAGAATTAAATTGCTTCATTATATTAACATTCCATAGTCTGTGTTAAGATCTCAAATGAGAGTGAGTGAGTGCTGCCGCATAGATACTAGGCTTTTGATATTTGCGTGGGTGTTTGCGTCCATTTAAAAGAATGGTTATAGGTACTGGGTGCGGCAAAAGTAACGCCCTTTTAATAATTGTATCTTTATAGTTTTATACAGTATAATTTTTTAGTTTTATATTGTATCATTTTGTTTCTTTTATTTTTACAGAAATTCTGAATAAATATGGCCTTGCGATTGACGAGAGAACAAAGAGTGAAAGCAGTTAAACATTATTACCAAAACAATAACAATGGAGCTAAAGCCGCTCGTTTGTTATCAGAAGAATTTAACATTCGACAAGTGCAGAGCCGCAATATCACAAGTCTAATTAGGAAATTTGAAAGAACCGGAAGCGTAAGTGATGCCACAAGATCAGGGAGGCCAGTTTTAGCAACAACCTTAGAAAAGTCCGATGAATTAAGAGAATCATTGTTGCACACTCCTCAAAAATCCAGTAGACGTCTTTCTACAGAGTTGGGTATCAGTGACAGAAGTGTCCGTAGACTCTTAAAGAAGAACAAGATGAAGCCTTACATCCCTCGCGTGTTACAGAGCTTGCATGATGGAGATGCAAATAGACGATTAGAGTTTTGCGAAAATTTCCTGAATAAAGTCAATGAAGATGAGACCTTTCTTGATAAGATATGGTGGTCAGATGAGGCAACATTCAAATTGAACGGGCATATCAATCGCCATAATTGTGTGTACTGGAGCGATGTTAACCCACATGTTATCTTGGAAAAAGACGTTAACCTACCAGGAGTGACAGTTTGGGCAGCCATCTCTTCCATGGGAATAATAGGCCCGATATTCTTTGATAGTACTGTTAATCAAGATAATTATTTACAAATGCTGCAAACTGAATTCTGGCCGAGAGTTAGAAATCAGAATGGAATTTACTTTCAACAGGATGGTGCGCCACCCCACTATGGGTTACTCGTTAGGGAATGGTTAAATTTAAATTTCGAAGGGAGGTGGATAGGACGACGTGGAGCAATTGAGTGGCCAGCACGATCGCCAGACCTAACACCACCTGACTTTTTCTTGTGGGGTACTGAAAGATCTTGTTTACAAGATCAAACCGAAAACACTTCCTGAATTAAGACAAACAATTCGTGAAAAATTTACTACAATTAACGTAGAACTGTGTCAAAAGGTTTGTAGAAGTGTTGCTGGTAGGGTTCAGTGTTGTATTGAACATCAAGGGGAGCATTTTGAACATGATCATTAGGTTAGTAAATACTATGTATGTAGAGTACATTTTTTTTAAGGTGTATTGAGCCAACCACAAAATTAATTAAATTCCAGTTATTTTTTAGTTTTTACTGAGAAAGTACTTATTATTTTTCTTAAAATGCTGTATTTTTCTTAAAAACCTTATTATTTCTCTTAAAATGCTGTAATTGATTTATTTCCTTCAATAAAAGAGAATAAACTAAAAAGGGCGTTATTTTTGCCGCACCCGGTATAATTAGGCTGAGTAATATGCACAAAAAGTTTTCTTAATTACTTATATTAAATAGTTTTATTATCTTTACATGATTATATATAAACACAAAGAATTAAATTGCTTCATTATATTAACATTCCATAATCTGTGTTAAGATCTCAAATGAGAAACCCCTGATCATGAGTATACCAAAGAGAAAATATCGCCAATACTCGGTAGAATATTTAAAATTTGGATTTATAGCTTCTCCCACTAATGAACAAAGACCAATGTGTCTTGTGTGTGAAAAAACATTTTGTAACGATGCCATGAAGCCATCGAAAATGAAAGAACATTTAGAAAAACAACACTCTGATAAAAGAGACAAAGATCTTATATATTTTAAAACAATGAAAGAAAGATTTGTAAATCGAGCAACTCTGAAACCTTTTATAAAATCATCTACAATGCCATCATCAATTGACGGAGCGGAAGCATCATATAAAATTTCTCTCTTAATTGCTAAAAAAGTAAGCCACATACTCTTGGTGGAGAAATAATTTTACCTTCCATAAAGATAGCAATAGAGACTGTCATGAAAAGTGATGGTAATCCAGTTTTAAAGAGTATCCCTCTGAGCAATAATACAGTGCAGCGTCGGATTGCTGAGACGGCGAATGATGTTGAAACTACAGTTAATTCTGAATTACAACAGGCTAAGTTTGCTTTGCAGTTAGATGAGTCAACATTTGGAAGTGAAAATATTCTAATGGCCTATGTAAGATATTACAGTGTGAGTAAAAACTGTATGATCAACGAATTCCTATTCGCCAAATCTTTGAAAACTGATTCCAAAGGTGAATAAATTTTTGCTTGTTTGCAGCAATATCTTGAGAAGTATGACATTCCCTTTAATAATATAACTGCAATAGCAACTGGTGGAGCTCAAGCTATGGTTGGTAAATATAGAGGATTTTTAGGTTTGGTAAAGAAAATAATTCCAGAAGTTCATACAGTGCATTGTGTCTTACATAGACAACATCTAATAGCAAAAAACATAACTGGAGAGCTTAATGCTGTTTTGGAAATTTGCATAAAAGTAATTAATAAAATAAAAGCGAATGCACTTAATAGTCGGCTATTCGCATTATTATGCGAAGAAAATGACGAAAACTTCCGCCAATTACTCCCTCATACAGAGGTAAGATGGTTATCAAAAGGTAACAGTAAATGTGTATATCTTAGACAGTGCACACATACCCGCACAAACATTCCCATATTCTTCGTTCAACTTGTGTATTTCTTATAAGCTTTTAGTGCACACATACCCACCACGAACACCCCCATATTCTTCGTTCCACTTGTGTATTTCTTATAGGCTTTTAGTGCACACATACCCACCACAAACACCCCCATATTCTTCATTCAACTTGTGTATAGAATTAACTTTTTTGAGTGTATATTTATTTTCTATATATTTCATGAAATATACAGTATATATACACACACATATATATATATATATATATATATAATATATATATATATATATATATATATATATATGTTATAATGATGTTATAATGTTCCAGACCAACAAAGACCCTAGGATCTACTCATGGCTGGTCTACCTAACTGTGTTCGTAATTGTGTATTGTGCATGTCTTCCGTGGTGGCGGAGGGGACCTACAATTTTACATGGGTTCCGAACCACAAGGAACATAAGAACATAAGACATTTTTATAGTGGGCACACTAGGGGCCACGTCGGCCCATCGAGGCGGCTCCACTATGTAAAAACTGCCTGTACATTGGCAACAACCAATTTTTACAAAACTAAATAATTATCAATTTAAAACTAATTAATTATCAATTTAAAACTAAAGATAGAATCTCTGGATCCAGAGGATCAAGTCATAATAGACTACTATCCACAAATATGTTACACTCTACATCTATTTATAACCGACATGCAAATATATCAGATCCAAAGAATCCAGTTAATTTCATTACGGTATCCATCAATACCAGTACCTTGCCAACCAAAAATAAGTCACGGTCCATATCAATTGCGGACCAAGTCACAATTTACAACCATATACATTGCAATATATATATTTAGGAGGAAAAGTGTAGGTGTGGCTGTAAAGACTGTACAGTAATGTAAAATGTGTGCACCCATTTTGGGTCTCCCATTTAAAGGTGTTTGTCGGGCAAGTGAAGATCATGAGTTTTTCAATACCTCACAGTACTATGGGGGGCACCGTTCAGCAGAGGAATCTCTTTAAATGGGGTGTGTAAGGATAGAGAGTATCCCCTAACCCAAGATGCTGCCTCCCTATATCCCACAACACTTGTAAAACTATGTTTTCTTAAATTTGTTCTACATCTTGGCTTAAATAATTTCATACTATGACCTCTAGTCTGGTTATTGTGATCTTTAATGAAAAGAGAATCAAAATCTATCTTATCCACCATTAATTTTACTACCTTAAACTATATCCAATTTATCAACATATGCGTCTAATCGATTTTTAAACATGTTTATAGACGTGCTACTAATTACTTCTACCGGCAAACTATTCCAGCTATTTACTATTTTCTGCGTAAAAAAGTTTTTGGCAATTGCTGTCTCGAACCTTCTACTTGTCAACTTACACCCGTTATTTCTAGTCCTATTATATTGAGATATTTCGAAAAAGCTACTCTATCTACGTTATCGAACCCATTCATAATTTTGAAAACCTGGATTAGATCACCCCTTAGCCTCCTAGTCTCGAGTGTAGTCAATTTTAACTCTTTAAGCCTATCCTCGTACGACTTTGACCTAAGCGACTGAATCATCTTAGTTGCTCGTCTTTGAACTCTTTCGATTTTGTCTATATCTTTGCGCATGTGCGGATTCCAAAATTGGATCGCGTACTCCAAATGGGGTCTAACTAATGATTTATAAAGAGGAACTATAATATCGCACGATTTGTACTCAAAATTCCGAGCTATGAAACCTAACACTTTGTTCGCTTTATTGACCGCTGCTGTACTTTGTTTCGCTACTTTTAAGTCACCAGTGACTATAACTCCTAAATCTTTTTCCTGCTCTACGCTTGTTAACTCCTTCCTTGACATAATATACGCAAAATTACCGTTACGCGAACCTATATGTAAAATTTTGCACTTATCAACGTTAAATCTCATTTGCCATGTGACTGACCAATGAACGATTTTATTCAGATCATTCTGGATTTTATCTCTATCTTCGTCATTAATCGCCCTACCACCCAGCTTCGTGTCATCCGCAAACTGTACTGACTAGGCCGACATCTAAATCGTTAATATGTGTGATGTTAATTAAATCGTAGGGATAATACGAAACACTTTTATATAAAACTAATACCAAACATCCACATTCAGCAAGTAGAATAAGTGTGTGTGTGTGTGTGTGTGTGTGTGTGTGTGTGTGTTTAGCCATGTACACACTTTTTTATTCAAAAAGAAGCGAGAATTCCACTTTACGTACGTACACATCTAAGAGAAAGTACGCATCACTCTCTCTCTCTATCTCTCTCGTGCACACATACCCACCACACACATCTTAGGAAGTAGGGCATCGGCATTCCGATGTGCCCGCTCCTGTTGATTTGGAGTGCCTCAGACGAATCACCTGCTTCTAACGTGTATCGAATTTGGACTCATTACGCACTTTTGTATATCTTGGAATAAAAAGATAAGTTGTTTTAATGAAGATATTATATATATATATATATATATATATATATATATATATATATATATATATATATATATATGTATATACAGAAGATTGACAAAAGTAAATAGACACTTTCCATGTATTTTACTTCGTTTTTATAAAAGTATATATATATATATATATATAAAAGTGTATATATATATATATATATATATATATAAAGTGCGTACTGTTATTTTCCTTGCATTTTTCTTTTATTGTTAATTAAATATACTAGCATGAAAGTACACATTAATTTTAATTGAAATTAGTTTGAAAATAAATGAATAAAGGATTCCTCTTCTTTGATTTCGCGTAATTTTCTTTATAAAAACAATATAAAAGTATATATAGACCTCTCATTTAATTCTTTTGGTTGTATATATAAAGTCTACTGTTATTTTCTGTTGTCAATTTGATGTTTTATTTATTTCGGATTAATTGTATTTCTTTTCTTGTTAATATTGGGATTTGTTTAAATGTATTGAATTAATTCGAGCAAATTAAGGAGAACGTCTCTCTTGCCTTTAATAAATAATATAATTAAAATAAATGGTGCTGTCTGGTAACCATGCATATATAAATGGTGCTGCCTGGTAACTCATTTATATATATCAATAAATAATTAAAATAAATAGTGCTCTCTGTTAACTCATCTATATATAAATAATTAAAATGGTGGTATCTGGTAACCCTCCTTATATAAATAAATAAATGTATAGTGCCCTCTGGTAACCCCCTCCATATATAAATAAATAAGTGGTATCTGGCAACTCTAGAACCTCTATATAACAGATGCTTGGCCCCTGAACGCTCATTATGCGTCTGGCTGGAGCCAGGCGAACACCCCTCTCTCCTTAGGTTAAGGCTTAGGTTAGGGTTTCCCTTTCCGGGGGTGAGGACAACCCACCTTCTCCCCCAAAGACCCGCTCCTCCTTTCTCTCCCTCTCTTAGGTTAAGGTTACCCCTTTGAGGGGAGGACATCCTCCCTTCTCCCCCCAAAGCTCCCTTCCCCCTTCATTGCAACTTGGAGGATAACCCCTCCCCCTTGTTGCATAACTCCCTCCCCCCTTTGCAGCATTGACTTCTTGCAAACCCCTCCCCCTTTGTTGTATATTATCTTGCAACATTTCCCCTCCCCCTTTTGTAACATTGATCAACATTTGCATCATTGCAATTGCACTCTCCCATTTTGCGGTCACACTACTAACACTTTTTGTGGTACTGAAGACTGATTCATACTGGATTCTCAATGTTTCAGATATTTCTTTTAGATCGTCCGTTAGTTCATTATTTCCTTTCCTTAAGGGTTAAGGGCCCGATAGTAGCGCGCGTTTTTGTTTTCCTTTTCGTATAGCAATAGAAGTATTTTTTATTTTCCTTTGTTCCTTCTACGGCATTTTCCTCTTCCCTCTCTGTACGCCCTTAATCAGAGTTTGTATTTCCCTATCGATACTCTCCAGTTTTTCTTTTATTACTTTTCTGGCATTGTTATCTCCGCAATTAGCTAACTTCGTCGCTACTCTCTTTCTTTTGCGGAATATTTTTCTCTTTTGCCTCTCTAGCCAATTCCTCTTTCCTTTTGGCTGTGCTTTCGGAGCATATTTTTCCAAAATTCTCAGCGTCTTTTCTTCCAAGGTTGTTAACATTTCTTCAGTTGTTTTTATTCTCTAAGACTGTTCTCTACTCTATTTGAGCCATGTGTGATCTGATTTCTTCCCAGTTTATGGTCTTGGAGTTTAAGTTAAAAGCCTCAAATTTGCTTCTTCCTTCCGTATGTGTATTGCCTTGTAATGTTGTCGTCATATTTGTTGATATCTCGATTATGTTGTGGTCTGAGATAATAGTTGGGGTTATTTTTATATCAGCAATCCCGTTCGTGTTATTCGTAAATACCAGATTTGGGCAGTTATTTTTTCTGGTATGTTCTGTTATCTCCTCTCCTCTCACTCGTTTGTGAGAGCCATCAACATTTTTGCTTGTTCCTGGTCCTCTCTTGTAACCCCCTTATCTTGGTGTATAAATATATTTCTACCCAAGTTTTTGTATTTTATGAATGGGAAATTAAAACGCCGCAGAGTATTATATTAGGGAATGGAGAGTTTACGGACTTTATTAGGGTTCTGATATCATGAACGGCATCCGAAAATTTTTCAGTTGGAGAGTTTGGAGGTCTACAGATGACTATCAGTACCACGTTTAGTTTCTCTATTTTCACTGCAAGGGTTTCCACGAAACTGTTGGATTTACTTATTACCGTCTCTGTTATATGACTCTCATGTATATAAATAGCACAGCCACCTTTACGTCTCGCTGTTTTATCCGCTAATACACAGATTTAATGTGCATGGAACAAGGAACTCTTCTGGAATAATTAAATCCTCTATAGTCCGAATAAGTAATGGTAAATGGCAAATACTAGTTTTTTTCATGATGGAAGCCCAACGTGGTCAACGGGTCACTAGCAAAGGGGCCTCACCAGCTATCTGCTAAGCAGATAGACAGAGCCGGCCCTAGGGCCCCGGGGCGACTGGTTGGGGCGCAACTGCCTTTGGGGCGCCAAAAGCCCCTCGTAAAAATTATCGATTGCATGAATACAATCTTTAGGGAATGTACTGGGCGCCAAATGCTTATTCCACCCGAGGCGCTATTTTGGCTAAGGTCGGCTCTGCAGATAAGACCCGGCTTTGGGACAGACTCTAGGGTTTAAAGCTAATTTAGACAATTACATTCAGAACTTCAATACATACAAGAAACTCGTTGCATTTACGTCAGTAGTATAGTGTCAAAAAGGTTGAGTGCAGAAATGTTACGTAATGTTGCATGATGACGTAATATTGCATAATGTTGCAAGAGTGCCACCCCACCCCTTGTTGCAAGAGTGCCACCCCACCCCTTGTTGCAAGAGTGCCAAAAAACCACCCCACCCCCTTTTGTTGCAAAAAAACGAAAAAAAGAGAGAGAGAGAGAGAGAGTACCGGCCTTTGTTGTCAACTCCAAAATGGGATTGCAAGGGGCATGCAACTTGGAGGCGGAGTTCTCCCCCAAGCTATTCCCCCCCAAAGGGGCAGAAAGGAAGAGATAGCAAGAGAGGAAGAGAGAAAGAGGGGTATGCAACTTGGAGGCGGAGTTCTCCCACAAGCTATACCCCCCAAAGGGGTATACCTAACCTAAGAGGCCTCTATGGGAGGGAAGGGGTTTCCTCACCACCCAAAGGGCCATTAAAAAGAAAGGACCAGAGGTCCTTGCTCGGGCGGCTGCCCGAGCTCTTGTTTGTTTGTTTTTTCTGTTTAAGGTGCTTTCAACCCTGCTGGATTATTGACACCATTTTTTTTTTTTTGTAGAGAAAGGTGGTGAAAGAAGTAGCTCTTATGGGAGTCTTCTGCCATACACCGCCTTTTATAGAGTCCCAAACAGCCAGTTGGCTGAGTTGCCAGATAGCGCCATGTATTTAATTCATCAGCCAATAGAAGGCTGAGTTGCCAGATAGCGCAATGTATTTAATTCATCAGCCAATAGAAGGCTGAACTGCCAGTTTGCGTTTCACACCGCACTAGACCTACAGTTTAACGTGGAAACCGAATCAGAAATACATCTCGTCAGGGAATGATTGCTCACTTTCACATCTCGCCGACTTGCTCATTTTGACAAAGATTAAGGTTTTCACACCATACTAGACCTACAGTTTAACGTGGAAACCGAATCAGAAATACATCTCGTCAGGGAATGATTGCTCACTTTCACAACATCTCGCCGATTTGCTCACTTTGACAAAGATTAATGTTTTCACACCACACTAGGCCTACAGTTTAACGTGGAAACCGAATCAGAAATACATCTCGACAGGGAATGATTGCTCACTTTCACAACATCTCACCGATTTGCTCATTTTGACAAAGATTAAGGTTTTCACACCATGCTAGACCTACAGTTTAACGTGGAAACCGAATCAGAAATACATCTCGTCAGGGAATGATTGCTCACGCTTTCACATCATCTCACCGAAAAGAGTTCATTGTTGAGGACCCCAACATACAGTGGACCGATACAGGTGAGATCATTGTGGAAATAAAAAAAAAAATTCGAGATTCCGGTATACCCGTTTGATCGAGTATTTCCTACAAAGGGTATGAAGCTCCACCCAGGTTTTGACGGCGGTGTGCCAATCACCTTCCAGGAATACTTGAAAGTGCTTGTTTTTCAACATGCATATGCCTAAACACGCCTTACCTTTCGTAGGACAACCAATGATTGTCTTTGAAAAGGTGATATGCTCTCGATTGGCCGAAAATGATCGCCACAAGTCCTAAAACAACACCCCTATTCATGCAGTGCTCCAATAGAAAACAAGGCTCTCCGCTTGTAGGCAGGGGGCGTACCCCTTATAAATGGGGCACTTCGTCGCTTAGAGTCAGTTTCACGCTACTTGTTGTATCATACGAATCATGGCTGAGCTTTACGATTCACCTGACCTTATTGGTGATAACGATTATTACAACCAAGCCACACGCCTATTATTCAATGCAATCGATCAGAACGAGCTATTCTCGTCACAAAACTTTGATGAAATTAATGGAGCAGTGAACCAAACCCTCATTCAAGAATCCTGTGAAATGTAAGTAACTTGTAACGTTGTAATAAGTCTTTTGGAAGTCGTGTTTAATTAGTGTTTGTGCCCCATATATTCAGTATACATATATATATATATATATATATATATATATATATATATAATATATATATATCAGCTCTCGACAGTTTTTAATTTTAAAGCTGTGTTCGTTGTGTGTATTTCTCGTCAAATTACTACGAAATAATTTCAATTTAACCTAACCATATATATATATATATATATATATATCAGCTCTCGACAGTTTTTAATTTTAAATCTCTGTTCATTGTGTGTATTTCTTGTCAAATTACGATGATCCACTGACCCTGCATCTACAGTACCCATACCCGCCTATGAATCCCTACCAGAAACACCTGTTGCACGTTCAAAGCGGCGACACGCTGAAGAGTCCTCAACGTCAGGTATAAAGCGCGCGAAATAGGCACCGGTTGATGGACAATCCGCGGTACAACCCCAGCCCTCAACGTCTTACGCTACCAGCCCTACATCAGCTTCCTCAGCCCCTTGTACTTCCTCCACAGCCCCCACTCGTTCTGTAGAGTCTGCTGTAATAGACCCCCAGCCCTCAACGTCTTGCGGCACAATCCCCACATCGTCCAATATAGGCACTCGTCCATCCTCCTCAGCGGTGACTCGTTCTGTTGAGGATGATATAACGTTTGAGTTGGTGCGTACCGTTGCCCCACCCCAGTCTTGACTAGAAATCGGTATATAGTCAGGGTTGACCCTAGATCCCTGTATAGCAATGGAATTGAGCGCGGGCTACGTCGCGTTGTAGAACGCATTGTAGAGTTTGCCCTACGAGCGTGAAGTCAGGACGAGTCTGTCCTTCGGTTTCGGCTCAGATGATAACGATGTAGATGATTTTTGGGTGGTAGTGCCATTTAGACGTTTGGCAGCTGAAGATGTAGAATATATATTAGCGCGTATAATGCAAGCCGCCCAAAGTAGTATAGCATTCAATATGGACAACTTCACGGTAAATATTGACCGTGTATTCCGTGTTGCGGGTCATAGTGCCACACCTTACACTCTTAACTTCAATTTCAGGCTATTTTAGACGGCATATAAACGTCGATCGTGGTTGCGGCTTTATAGCATTAGTCCTAGCACGTATGTTTACTGTACTAAATACGAGACCCAAAAATTTGGTTGCCTACGATCGTGGAGCGTGCCCGTAAACTAGCTGTAGACTGTGAACTTGAATTTGACTGTAATATGGGTCCTGAAGAGCTGAGAAGGGTGAACAGAAATGAATGTCCGTATAGTGGTATTTGGCCTGGATGATCGTCGTAGGACTGTGTATGTTTTTAAAAGCAGTGTGAGAGATCGTACAAGACCCCTACTTATTTTAGGACTGTCAGGTACAACGTATCTCCCCATCCGTAATATAAGGTGCCTTTACGCGAGTTATGATAAAAGTCGAAAATATGGGCGACATCATGATTTGTGTAAGGGGTGTCTCGAGTTTGCAGATGATATAGTGAAACATTGTAAAGATTGCCACATGGTATGTGAACAGTGTAAAAGCCCCAAATGTGAAAGCCGTGTAGTTGAAGCTGAGAAGAGGGACTGTAATGTGTGTAGACGCACATTTTTCAACAATAGCTGTTTTGAGCTCCATAAATCAATTGGCACGTGCAGGAAAATGAGAATCTGTGAATGTGGTATGTTTCACACTTGAATGGATAGGGGAAATTTCAAGCACAAATGTGACGAAATTCACTGTTCTACATGCCAGGAGGAATATAAGGCGGATGGCGTAAAACATGTATGTTATATGAAAGACGCCAAGCCTAAAAACAAACCTTGTATAACTGTATACTACGATATAGAAACATACACGAACGCTGAAACCAAAGAGGTAATTCCGCATTTACTTGTGAGCCAAACTATCTGCGATGAGTGTATGGAGATCGAGTGTGATGAGTGCCACAAATGTGGTAAACGGACAAACGTTTTTAAAACGAATGTCCACGATTCCCTGTGAAACTATTTGTGTCCTATATTGTCAAGTTAGCCGACAAGTTCAAAAAAATGACTGTGTATATTCTTGCCCATAACGGGGCAAAATTTGACACACAGTTCCTTTATAAGGAGCTGCTTGAGCACGAGTCATCTGAGATATTTACAGGTGATCCCTTGAAAAGAGGAAACAAACTTATACAGATGCAAATAAGAGGTAATGTACAATTTAAAGATACTTTATTATTCACGCCTTGTAAATTAGCAAAGCTACCCAAGGTGATGGGGTAGCAGCTGAAGTATCAAAAGGTACTTCCCTTACACATTCCTCACTAGCGAGACTTTGAATTACGTGGGGCTACCTCCACCCAAACATTATTTTAACTATGAATGTATGAGTGCAGATGAACGTGAAGACTTTGATCGATACTACAACAGTTTTAATGAACGTAATCCTTATAATATAGCTGATGAATGTGAACGTTATTGCGTGAATGATGTACGAGTGCTTAGAGTATGTTTCCAAGCCTTTAGAAGAATGTACATAGGTCGTTTCAAATGCGATCCGCTGCAAGTCGCAACCACCATCGCGTCACTATGCTTTACGGTGTTCAAGAATAACTTCATGCCTAAAGCCACCTTAACCATTATTCACAGAAACAACCCCGCAGTTACGGCCACAAGGCTATTTACTGGCTCATACACCTACAGCAGCAGACAGGTGTATACATAAAGCACGCCCGCAACACGGGTGAAGTACCCATTAAGATTAATGGTCGTGTTTTTTGGGTTGATGGACTAAGTGAAAACCGTGTCACTGGTGTGAAGACTGTGTACTCCTTTAACGGATGCTGGTGGCATGGATGCCCCCGTCCTGAGTGTGGAATCGCCGGAGATATCCACTGTAGATCTCCTGCCGACTGTCTTGCATGGACCCGCACCCGCGATCAACTTATAGGTTCCCATTTCACTCACAAAGTCTTGTGGGAGCATGAATATGATGCACGGATGGAGACAGATGAGGTGTACCGTGAGGAAATAAACACGATCAAGCGTTCAATGATACTGGATCCTCTCAAATGCGGTGATAGCTTGTTCGGTGGACGCACAAATCCCTTCAAGCTATACTTTCCACCTACGGAGGGCGTGAAACTTCACTACTACGACTTCTGTTCTTTATACCCATACGTGATGAAGAACAACCCGTACCCCATGGGTGCTCCTGAGAAATTGGTGGGTCCTAGCCTGCCCTCCATCAATGAATTTTCAAGAAATTTGAATGATCGCTACTTTGGGCTCTCTTTCGTAGACGTGCTCCCCTCGCGAATTATGGATGCCGATCTTACCCGTCGTCATTGACCATAAGCTCATGTTTCCCCTGTGCGTGAAGTGTGCGGAAGAGAATAACGGTAATTGTAACCATACACCCACCAGCGTAAGATCAGAGGCGTATATACAAGTCCTGAGCTGGCCCTAGCCGTACGCCATGGGTATAGAATACTGAAGATACATGAGGTTTGGAGGTTTCAGAAGCTACCCAACCTTTTCACACCGTATATAAACGCATTTTTGAAGGATAAGGTTGAGGCATCAGGGTATCCGCGAGGAGTTGACACCGAAGATGAAAAGTCTGCCTATATTCAACGTTACCGCGACCACGAAGGTATACAACTTGATCGCGCCCAAATTGTAAAGAATCCTGGCAAGCGCTTTAGTGCAAAGTTGTGTCTAAACAGCCTATGGGGAAAATTTGCACAGAATACTGGCAAGGGTAACGTTCATTTGGCACAAAGCTATAGCGAAGTCTGGGATTATGCCAACGCACCCGATAAAGAAGTCATGGAAATCGTGAATGTAGGTAATACTTACATAATAAAGTACAACAACACTGAATTGGCCACAGATACCTCAAGGGTTACAAACATTCCTGTAGCCAGCTTCACAACAGCCTACGCCCGCATCAAACTTTGGGGTCTATTGCATTCTCTTGGGCAGCGAGTCTTGTATGCCGATACAGATAGCGTGATATTCACAGCGAGGGAGGGTGAATACATGCCTGCAATTGGTGAATTCCTCGGCGAGCTCACTGATGAGATCAAGGATGAGTATGGGGACAATGCATACGCCGACTCTTTTGTCTCAACAGGTCCTAAAACTTATGGGGTACGGGTGAGGATAGGGAATGAAACGAAATATATCGTGAAGGCGAAGGGTATCACGCTTAACCAAGCGAATCAGCGGGTCGTTAACTTTGATTCGCTGAAGGATCTAGTGTGCTTGGACGATGATGAGGGCGAACGGCCTCCCCAACTAGTTGTAGGCACCCACAATTTTCGGGCGCAGAAGCTGGGGGGCGTGAAGGAACTTAGGGGTACAAAGGTGTGCCGTAACACCTATAGGAAACGTTACCAGTTACCTGGTACCTATGATACCGTACCCTTCGGTTACCATAAACTTTGATGGGTCTATTGCTAACTTATTTATTGCACGTATTTCTAAATATATACATACTGATTATTTCGTTTATTAAATAAATCATGCATCGACTTGTGTTTCACTTTGCGTGTGTGCGTGTGTACAGTAAAGTTATGCCCCGCCCACTGTAAGACCGGGGACGTGATTCATCCCGTAGCCTGAGCAGACCTCTGTCCCCGCGTTCTCAGTTGACCTCTGTATACCCTTGAGCTCAGACGTGTATTCTCTCCCACGTAGAAGAAAATGGCCACCTTTAATATCGCGTGTTCAACATTTATGAAGTGGTATTCAGTAAAGTGCGTAGATGTAGTGGATACTGAAAAACTCCCTATCCCAGCCTCCTTTGACTCTTTTAAGGAAGCATTGAATCGTGCGAAGGGTCAGGCTATTCAAATACTCTACGGATATTCTGGCGAGGGGGTTGTAGGATTTCACAGTACAAACGATGTACTGAAGTATGTTGTAGAACTAGGCTTTATGAAGAGACACGTACAACGCGTGGTAGAAGAAGCGGCACGCTCAGAAGCTAAAAAAGTTATGGATAGTGAGCCTTGTGATAAACGGTATTATATCATGCTACACCATGTCGATTACTCATACCCTACGACTGAAAATGTGAATCTCGTTATCATGGACAATCTTAAGTATTTTTACCACTACATTAATATATATCATGATGAGGTTTGTAGTGAGGTTGTAGCTAAAGGGTTATGTGAGTTTTTAACAGATTTTAGAGATGAGTATCGCCTGTTAAATAAAAAGGTAAATATGAACATATGTTTCTCTCTAATAGCGCCCCGATGTGAAGATGTTTAGGAGAGATAAAACATTATAAAATGTGCCTAGTTCATGAAATCCCCTTTGCAAAAATGTCTGGTGCGTATTGGGGAGTGGTAGTGATAAAACGTTAAAACCGAAGTTAATTCTTGTACCGGAAAATTTCTCAAAACACCTCCCAATATAATGGGATACAACAATTCGGTCAGCGCTGCACAGGTTTCATTAGATTATGGTGCGCACCTCGCGGATCATACGGGTTCGAACAAACCCATTCACGTATTATCAGGGTGAGTCAACCGCCCATCGAACCGTTCCTGTCTGCCTGCGTGCCTCACGCGGCTCATAGTCTCCTCAGAGCTTGCGCCGAGTGGATATGCCATAGTCATCTCGATGAATACGATGGAACTCCCTTTGAGAAGCATTCTCAACGCCTCGTACGACGTCTCCGTGACGAAGTCGTTGCGTGTGTTCAGGCGGGAAACCGGCACCATTAACTGTGTGCGTGAAACAAACAGTATACCTGCGAGCAAGCGCAACGTTATTTATTTAAATCTTGAGGAGATGCATAAAATCTTCGCGGTAGTTGAGAGGTGGGCTGAGGACCGCTATAAAATACCAGCTGACGTAGGTATAATAAGAGAGGTGATTAGTGAAGCCTCCTCATATACCGTTGTTTGTACATTGAGTGTAAATAACAATCAACCATGCGTTGATATACGATTGATGTGGAAGAACACGGCTGATAATGGCGTTCTTGTTCCTACACGGAACCGTTTCATCCTCGACAGAATGTTTGAGATCGTTGGATTCCGTAAGCTGAACCTATATTAGACACACGATCTCAGACATGATTTATTTTGATACAGTACTTGAGTACGCTTACACCGCTCTGCTCGACGGATTTGTTGAATGTAGGAATGAGCAGGGAGAGAACGGGCTAGATCTGGACGCGTATTTAAAAGGTTTAGATTCTTCGAAATATCCTGAGCTTTGGTACAAAACGCTTGAGATACGGTGCAGAGCTCGCCTACACGGTTCATCCCGAAGAGCTGTATCTCTATATAGTGGATAGCTGCCGTTGCGACTTGGAAGCTTATTTCAATTGTCGCTATGTCGAGTGAAGAAGAGTTCACGATTGAAAAGCTCGGTACGTCAAGAAAAAAAACCCGATTGGAAAAGCATGATTATAAACTTGTATTTATGGTAACGCCTGACGATGACGTTTTTGCGCGTGCTTTTGATAGCATTCTAGCAGCGCTTAAGGGCACCTTACCTGCCGAGTGTAAAGTGGGTACAAAAATAGTATTGAACGATATGAAAGCCCTTTACATTGAATATAAACCGCCGTATCAGTTAAACGATGAGGTGATGCTTGGGCGGTTTTACCACATCGTGCAGAGTAATGGCGATGTTGATGTAGCATCAATCACCTTCGAATTTAGCGTTTTGCATCGTAGGCGGTAAAGACTATATATTTTTACTGTAATAATAATGTGATTGTACGTTTTGTATATATTTTCCTGTACCAATATTTGATAATATAACTTTTGATAATATAACTATATTTTTCTAAAAAAAAATTTAATACTATGTTTTGTACGGGTGTATATATATATATATATATATATATATATATATATAATTAATTAAATATATATTTTTTTAATATGATTGTACGTTTTGTATATATTTTCCTGTACCAATATTTGACAATATAACTTTCGATAATATAACTATATATTTTTCTAAAATTTGTGTAATACTATGTTTTGTACGAGTATATATATATAATTAATATAAATATATATTTTTTAATATGATTGTAAGTTTTGTATATATTTCCTGTACCAATATTTGATAATATAACTTGATAATATAACTATATATTTTTCTAATATTTGTTAATACTATGCTTTGTATGATTATATATTTCCCATTATATTATTTGATCATATATGTGCCCCGATGTATATGCACTAATTCATAAACAGAACGTTGTAGTGGTGTTTTATTTATTCCTTGTACACAATTATATCATTTATTTGGTTTTCTGATTAATTAATTAATTGCTAATTCTCAAATCGATCTTCTAAGCCAACTGGTATATATGCTTTAAATAAAATACATGGCGCTATCTGGTAACTCAGTCTTCTATTGGCTGATTAATGAGTTAAATTAAATGATTAATGCTATCTGGCAACTCAGCGTGGCTGATGTGCCCGAAGCACTGGCTGATGTGCCCGAGGCACCGGCTGGGGAGTAATTAAGCGCATGGCGCTATCTGGCAATTCAGCCAACTGGCTGTTTAGGGGCTATAAAAGGCGGCGGAGCGGGAAAAGACTCTATATTCGCTCCGCCTTCGCCGAGCAAGGATCTCTGGTCCTTTCTTTTTAGTGGCCCTTTGGGTGGTGAGGAAACCCCTTCCCTCCCATAGAGGCCTCTTAGGTTAAGTATACCCCTTTGGGGGGTTCAGCTTGGGGGAGAACTCCGCCTCCAAATTGCATACCCCTCTTTCTCTCTTCCTCTCTTGCTATCTCTTCCTTTCTGCCCCTTTGGGGGGAATGGCTTGGGGGATAACTCCGCCTCCAAGTTGCATGCCCCTTGCAATCCCATTTTGGGGTTGGCAACAAAGATTGGCACTCTCTCTCTCTCTCTCTCTCTCTCTCTCTCTCTCTCTCTGGCCCTTTGGGGGGAATAGCTTGGGGAAGAACTCCGCCTCCAAGTTGCATGCCCCTTGCAATCCCATTTTGGGGTTGGCAACAAAGATTGGCACTCACTTCTCTCTCTCTCTCTCTCTCTCTCTCTCTCTCTTTCTGGCCCTTTGGTGGGAATAGCTTGGGGGAGAACTCCGCCTCCAAGTTGCATGCCCCTTGCAATCCCATTTTGGGTTGGCAACAAAGGCCTGTACTCTCTCTCTCTTTTTTTTGCTACAAAGGGGGGTGGGGGTGGCACTCTTGCAGCAAAGGGGGGTGGGGGCACTCTCGCAACAAGGGGGTGGGGTGGCACTCTTGCAACAAATGGGGGTGGGGTGGCACTCTTGCAACAAATGGGGGTGGGGTGGCACTCTTGCAGCAAAGGGGGTGGGGTGGGGGTTGGCACTCTTGCAACAAGGGGTGGTGGGTGGCACTCTTGCAATATTACGTCATCATGCAACATTACGTAATATTTTGCCATTACATTGCACTCAACCTTTTTTACACTATACTACTTACGTCTCTGCCCAATATTTTTTAATGTCATAATGAGAAAATTTGGCTGAAAATTTGTCCTAATAACATTAAACCTAAATTATACAAAGTCATGTAGATGATACATTTCTACTCTTTACCATTCAAACAATTTCCTTAACTATTTAAATATCCAACATTCACAGATCCTATTCACTAAGAAACAAATCAAACTTCATGCTTTCTTGATATTAGAATTACCAAAAGAGCAAACAAATTTCATACCTCTGTCTACAGGAAACCCAATCACACAGGTCTAGGTACTAGTTATTTCGGCGACATATCACTCGTGTATAATATTAACAAGATAAAAAGTTTAATTTATTGATACTATCACTTTTGTTCAACATACATATCCTTCCATAACGAAATAACATATATCCAAAATTCTTTACAGACAACTCCTATCCCAAGAATATCTTTTAACAAGTATTTAAACAACTTTTAAATAACATTTACCAACAGTCGCGTACAACATTCCAACAGTTAATAAGGACCTAAAAGTATTTTAGCTTTTCACACTATGGTTATACGAGTATTAGCCTTAAAATAAAAAATTACCTTCATTCATTACTAACAAAACTATACACAAATAAATTTTCGTTTCATATTTACAAATAATCACAGTATAAAATTAAAGGTATCCCACAAAGAAAAACTTCCGAATACCCTGGTTCTGTTTATTATATACTCTGAATTGTATTCGCTATCATACGAATTATATTGGTAGCATAAGCTGTCATTATCAACTAATAGCAAACGAACACCTTCGCATTTCAATAAGAACATCACTCTCTCTACATAAACTATCGAAATCTTCCATTAGAGAACACTCTTACTAAAAAAAATCATCCGTTACACACGTCACAGTTCAAAATTATAGACACCATTAATACCAAACAATTAACAGACTTACTTATTTTAGAATCATTACACATATTACCATTGACGTAGCGTCAAGGTAGACATTGAGACAGTGTATATATATCCAAAGCAATGGCATATTCTTTGTGTTATCGCGTTTACCGGCGGCGGTAAACCAGCCTCAGAGAATTAAAAAAATTATTTATAGTAAATATTAAAACAATACTTAAAAGCCCATCAAACAATACATTTCAAACAATAATTACTGCAGTTTTGAGAGCGCGATGAAATAACGATATTATTAGATGAGCCACAGGCACGGTTGATCACAGTAATTATGTGAGTATCGAAGGCTATAGTGGGACAATGGGATGATGACGCAGGAGATATCAGCCAATCAGCGAGCGCCGACAACTGGCTTGTTTATCACTCATTTCTGCGAGTGTTCTGTGCTGCTAGCCAGCTCCGTTTGCTACTGCGTCTCAGAACGTTGTGTTTGCGCTCATCCGCTTTTATTATATTACTATTTAAAGATAAAGCTTATCATTATCATCGCCATTAAAATAATAATTTAGAATTAAGATAGCAGTAAATAATTATCGGCGCGCAGCAAAATCCAGCTGTTCATCCTTTCACACAGTAAAAGAAATTGGTTGGTAGATAAGTGGGTACCCTGGTAGCTAAGTGGTTAAGATGCTGTGCTGCTGGTTCGGATTCCACGTTAAACTGTAAGTCTAAGGTGAAGTGACAAACTTGACCTTCGTCAGAATGAACAATTCGGGCGGAAGCAAATCCAAGGTTAATTAAGATATAATATATCGTAATAATAGTATTACATATATATATATATATACACACACAGTAAAACCTCTCTATAACGACACTTCACTAAACGAAATCTCTCTTTACCGAACATCTTGGGCATTTCGAAAAAATTCTCCGTATCGAAACACGTTTCGTTATAAGGAGGTGTTTTCGCTAACTCAGACTGAGCTGCACGTGTTCATCTCTACCGCCATTTCCCCGATCGAGAAAGTAATTGGGCTGCTGATTGGCTGACGCCTAAAAGCTGATGCGTAATTGGCTAGAATGTTTTCCCTCACGGAGAAATACTTTTAAATACTTAAATACTTTTAAGTAATACATTTAATATACTGCATGAGGCACAGTACTATATAAAGTATGTATAAATGACTAATGAAAGTCTAAATAGGTCATTAAAATATCCACTACAATATCGGCAAAGGAAAACTTCTTTATAACAAACAACCTCTGTACAACGACAGCCGTTTGGCTGATATATTTCGTTACAAATGTTTTAATGTATATATAAATGAGTGAACTCTGGTAGCGATAAAATAAACAGAATAAGAATAATTAAAAAAACAGGCCTGAATACGGAACATTTTCTATTATAAATACTTTTTTATGGTTTAATTTGTGTAGAGCAGGCCTGGGGTAGTACGAATGTAACTATGGGTGCCCGCAGGAAGGGGCAAGAGTGGGCATTTGTCCCCTCTTGCAAGACCTCAACATAAACTTTCTGGACTTGCTTTCAAGTACGGAATTTTACCTAGCCATTCGCCAGACAATTCTCATATTATTAACATTACCTGCGACTACATGCACAGTTGAGAGGTCGTTCAATACCAAGTTTTGTCTTTTTTTTATCTTTATTACAAATATTTTGGTATGTCAGTGAACGTAATGTGTTTATAAATTATTATAATTTTCATTATTAAAGCTCGTGGTTCACTTTACATTTCTTTAACCTTAATTATTTCTTGTTACCCTACTCGTGTCCATTATTTTATAATAGTAATGCCAAGGTTGAGATGCTTCGTAATTAAACTAAGTATTTTTAGTAATTTTTATTAATACTGTAAATGTGTGTTTGCGTTTAATCATACATAGCACATATTCTTTTAGTCCGTTGCCTTATAAAGTTACACTGTAAAAGCTGATCCCCTCCATATATGTTTTGCCACCCCCCCACTTGAAAATGTTTCTGCGGACACCCATGAATCTAACTGTGATTGATACAGGTAAATTTATGCTGCCTTGGGGAAGAAACACAAACGTGCTCAGGCCCGTATCCAGGATTTTTCATGGTTGGGGGGGGGGGAGTCTCATTCAACGGAACTCATATAGGAGAGCATATATAGGAAAGAGCCATACATAAGGAAACCATTCCTATCTTTGATATTTATGAGGTATTACTCACTATTATTATATTAATAACTATCATGTTTTCATAACACAATGAGTAAATTTGTTGAAATAATAAATAAATGTTACCAGGTTATTCATGCTTACTTTACTAAAGTATACATAAATAAATAATATCCTTTTAGTCACTCTTAACAGAGATCTAAATCCTACATTTTACATGGTGCCCATAACTTACCTATATTATGGTAAAAATGCAACAAATATTGTTAAATATCCTCTACCACGTTGGTAAGCGTCGATGGTAACCAAAATGTTACATCGTCTGCTGGTGGGCCTACTGTTGCCCGAATATTATCAACCAAAACCTCTAGATTCGATAACAAAATCTCTAGAAACTTTTAGGGGAAATTAGAAAGCTATTATAGGCACTTTTTCGATGGCAGTTTCATCGCACTGTGACTTATGCGAGAATAAAGAGAGAATATTACACAGAAGCTAAAAATACAGTGTAATTTGGCGGAACTCGCTGCTCTATGGCGGTGGGGGGGAGGGCCACCCACACCTTCTCCCCTGGCTAAGGGCCTGGTGCTGTGCGTCTTGTTCCTGACTGATAATAACTAGAGGTGTCTGTAATACAAAAGTACGCGAAAACTAATATGGATTTAGATATTCTTTGAATTGGCATAACGCGGAAAATTGTGGTTTTCAGTGGTGATGAATTACATATGGATCCCTCGTCAGTACATTGACCCCCTGTTGACCCCCTGCTGCGAGCTGGTCGTACTCTGAAATGGGCGTATGGGCGGAATGGTGCTTTATTTGAAAAACATTAAACTTTTCATCCTGTTTCTACTTAAGTTGTAATTACAAATGTCTTAAGCATTGGTTACTATATACCTTTGGTAACCTTTGGTTTGCTTCCGCCCGAATTGTTCATTCTGACGAAGGTCAAGATTTTCATCCCACCTTAGACCTACAGTTTAACGTCGAATCCGAAACACGCCCCACCAGCAGCCTAGCGTCTTAACCACTATGCTATAAGGCAAAGCTGGGCACAAACCGTTAATCCGTTAATCGTTAATTAACGAAGTTAACTTTTTCGTTAACGATTTAACTTTTAAGTTAACTTTGAAAATCATTATCGGACTAATTAACTTCCGTTACATTTAACTTCCGTTAACTCAAGTCCGTTAACCCAAAAAATATTGCAGAATAATACAAATTTGAATTTCTACAATTTACTAATTCTCCATTGTTTTATTTCCAGATCATGTCACCTGTGGCCAAAGCACTCGACAAGATCCAGGGGGAGGAACAAGCCTACCTTGGGACTCTGCTGCCAACAGTTGCTGCGACAATCTTCAGGCTTAAGGAGTTGAAGTCCAAGGGCCTCGTCTACTGCAGCGCCTTGGTCGACGCACTTTTGGCAGGCATCGACAAAAGGTTTGGGCCCCTCCTGGAGGATGACGAATGCCAGCTGGCTGCTGCTTTCCATCCCAGGTTTCGCCTCATCTGGTTGGACAAGTATGACAACACCAAGGTCGCCAGGGTGAGGAAAAGCATGGAGGGTACAGTCGAGGAGGCCATGAAGCAGCAGTCCAACGAAGTGGGCAGCAACAGTGGAGGCAGCAACAACGAGGAGGAGGAGGAGGAGGATGACTTCTTCAGTGCTGTCATCCAGACAAAAGAGAGCAGCAGACGCCACAGGTCACTCAAGGGCAAGGCCCAGAACTTGGTCAAGACCTGGCTGGAGACCAACTCCAAGGACTTGCTGACAGATGCTGCCTTCTTGGGTGAGCAAGTGTTGGTGGACTTGTTCATCAAGTTCAACACAGCCATCCCCTCCAGTGCTGCAGTGGAGCGTTTGTTCTATGGGCAAGGACATCCTGAGGGCCAAGAGATCATCCCTGTCTGATGAAAACTTTGATATGCTAATTTTCATGAAGGGCAACATGCATCTCATGGACAAAATGGAGAACGAGAAGAGGGAAAATTAAATTATATATATATTGTGTTTTTCATTTTTTTTATAATAAAAGTTAACGTTAACGGTTTATCGGTAACTTCCGTTACATGTTTAACGAATTAACGGATTAACGGTTAACGAAGTTAACTTTTTGGTTAACGGATTAGCGGTTAACGAAGTTAACTTTTTGGTTAACGGTGCCAACCACTGTATAAAGGGTACCCATTTATCTACCAACCAATTTATTTATTGTGTGGAAGGATGAACAGCTGGGTTTTGCTGCGCGCCGCCTGCCGTCACAGGGTTTCGATCCCGGGGCCGATGAATTCTTAGTCAGCGACGCTAACCACTACACCACCGAGGCGCATAATACATACTGTATATATATATATATATATATATATGTATATATATATATATATATGTTAAACACAGACCGTGCATGGAACAAGAAACTCTTCTGGGAAAATTAAATCCACTATAGTCCGAATAAGTAATGGTAAATGACAAATACCATAGTTTTTCTTTTTCATGATGCTAGCCCGACGTGGGCAACGGGTCTCTCGCAAAGAGGTCCCATAAATATAGCTTCCCTCACCAGCTATCTGCAAAGCAGACAGGATCCAGCTTTGGGACATGGATCTAGGGTTTAAAGCAAGCCTAGTCCCACTACATTCAGAACCTCTATATAAGTAAAAGACTCGTTGCATTCACGTCGGATTGAATAAATCAAAGAAAAAGGGGTAACTATTGTTTTTTTAGCCAAAAAAAACAAAACTTAAACCTCAACCAGGACATTGAGCGTCCACTTTTCAAGGCACGTAACACGTCCGTTTAATATACACAAACTCAGAATGGTCCCCTGAGAAACTTATATGTTAAACACAGACCGTGCATGGAACAAGAAACTCTTCTGGGAAAATTAAATCCACTATAGTCCGAATAAGTAATGGTAAATGACAAATACCATAGTTTTTCTTTTTCATGATGCTAGCCCGACGTGGGCAGCGGGTCTCTCGCAAAGAGGTCCTATAAATATAGCTTCCCTCACCAGCTATCTGCAAAGCAGACAGGATCCAGCTTTGGGACATGGATCTAGGGTTTAAAGCAAGCCTAGTCCCACTACATTCAGAACCTCTATATAAGTAAAAGACTCGTTGCATTCACGTCGGATTGAATAAATCAAAGAAAAAGGGGTAACTATTGTATTTTTAGCCAAAAAAAAACAAAACTTAAACCTCAACCGGGACATTGAGCGTCCACTTTTCAAGGCACGTAACACGTCCGTTTAATATACACAAACTCAGAATGGTCCCCTGACGTGAATGCAACGAGTCTTTTACTTATATAGAGGTTCTGTATGTAGTGGGACTAGGCTTGATTTAAACCCTAGATCCATGTCCCAAAGCTGGATCCTGTCTGCTTTGCAGATAGCTGGTGAGGGAAGCTATATTTATGGGACCTCTTTGCGAGAGACCCGTTGCCCACGTCGGGCTAGCATCATGAAAAAGAAAAACTATGGTATTTGTCATTTACCATTACTTATTCGGACTATAGTGGATTTAATTTTCCCAGAAGAGTTTCTTGTTCTATGCACGGTCTGTGTTTAACATATAAGTTTCTCAGGTGACCATTCTGAGTTTGTGTGTGTATATATAATATATATTTAATATATTATATATATTATATATATATATATATTGAACTCAGAATGGTCCCCTGAGATCTTTTATGTTACACACAGACCGTGTATGGGACAAGGAACTCTTCTGGGAAATTAAATCCATTATAGTTCGAATAAGTAATGGTAAATGACAAATACACTGGTTTTTCTTTTTCATGATGTTAGCCCGACGTGGGCAACGGGTCACTCGCAAAGAGGCCCCAAAATATAGCTTCCCTCACCAGCTATCTGCCAAGCAGATAGGATCCAGGTTTGGGACAGGATCTAGGGTTTACAGCTACACCTAGCCTACTATATTCAGAGCCTCAATATCCGCAAGAAACTCGTTGCAGTCACGTCGGATTGAATACATCAAAGAAAAAGGGGTAACTATTGGGGCCTCTTTGCGAGGGACCGTTGCCCATGTCGGGCTAACATCAAAGAAAAATTATAGTATTTGTCATTTACCATTACTTATTTGAACTATAGTGGGTTTACAATAATTTTCCCAGAAGAATTCCTTGTTCCATGCACAGTCTGTGTGTAATATATATATACTGTGTATATATATATATATATATATATATATATATATATATATATATATATATATTTAGGGTGATTCAAATATGGGGGTAAAAAAAATTTTTTTTTATTTAATGTGTTCAACCCTTTAAATGGTTCATTTCAGCATAAAAATAACTATCCTAAAATATTTTAGCAAATTTTTAATTTTTAAGGGTTGCTACCAGCAATTAAAAATTGACAGAACGACTCAAATTGTCAAATTTTTCCACACCACCCAGGAGGTACAGTACAAGGCGCATTGCTTTTTTTTAATGTGGAAAGCTCCCCCGTAGGTCCTACCATAACCACAAGCATGCATAATTAAACTAGCATGATATTTGAGACATTAGCTGTCCTTACTTCATCAATGTTTCTTTTTTTCTATCAGGGTAAACAGTAGGGTGGATCGATTTTACATTTTTTCGATTTCCATATTCTAATAGAGACAGAAACTTGCGCATGCATGAGAAAATAGCCTCTGCAAAATCTTAGCTTAATAGGTAATCATCTTCTGCCCCCGGCAGAGCGATGAAAATCATATTTTAGTAGTCAAAAAGTATTCTTATAAATATTTCAATATGCATCAAAATTATTCCTAATAACTATAAAGTCGATGGAAAAGACCTCATATGATCGTTTTTCCAAGCGCTTTGTCCTACGTTAATATCTTTTGCCCCCGGCAACAACGTCAAATGTTGAAAAAATAGGTAATTTATATACATATTTTCAGATCGGCTCTTTGTCTTAAATAATGCATTTATATATTTCCCATAGCATTTATATCGTTGCTTAGGCATGAAATAACACACACGCATATTGAAATATTTTAAAAATTATAAGAAAAATACGTTTTTGACTCTAAAATATGATTTTCATCGCTCTGCCGGGGGCAGAAGATGATTACCTATTAAGCTAAGATTTTGCAGAGGCTATTTTCTCATGCATGCGCAAGTTTTTGTCTCTATTAGAATATGGAAATCGAAAACAATGTAAAATCGATCCACCCTAGACTAAACAGCTCTGTAGTTTTTCACTACTTGTAGCAAGAATTGTTTTTGATCTTCGTCATGTGTTAGTATTTTATTATATTCATCCATTAATTTTATTCCTCTTTCCGCTATATCATTCACGACTTTCCACTGTTTGATAGATTTCTTAGCGGAGTTAAACTCTTCATCATTATGCCATTTTTTAGCATCTTTGAATAAAAATTTTGAACTAAATTGTTATTGTAAGAATCTTTGAGTATTTGATGTGACAAAATCTTTTAATTTCTTCGTTAGAATAAGTGCAGGATCTAGAAAAGCCCGTTTTGCAGGAAGAGTTTCTGTTGTATTTGCAAGGCCTTTACCATTTTGTTTTTTGTTTCAGTAGGCACTTCATCATCATAAAAGGCCAACGCTACCAGTTCTTCTGATAGGTACCAGAGGTGACCTAACAGTTTTTTAAAGCAACAAATGCAATTGTGTCATTTATTTGTTTGTAGACTACAAGATTCTGTAATAATTCCAGATCAAGACGAGGAGCGCAAGATGGCACAGGAGCTGTAAACCATGCCTTTACATATAACCGAGTGGCAAATAGACAGATGTCTTTTAGTCCTTTTTTGTCTTTTACTGAAATTTTGAACTGAGATTTGAACAAAAAATTTTAATGAATATGTAATTTTGGCCATCCACCTAGCCCGATGAAGTCCCGCTGGATGTTTAAATTTGATTCCACCTTTTGGTTCACCTCCCAAAAAATAATTGTTAACTGCAATAGTTCTAGGTAATCGTCTCTTGGTTGGAATGTGTCTAGTTGATTTGCTGCAAATATAATTATGTCATCTTGATGTCATGAATATTTTCATAGATATCTGGATCTGATAATACTGTTTCGTAGTCCTCCTTATTAATGCTTGACCATTTTTCTCTGAACTTCTTAAAAAGGACTATATCTGGGCCAGAAGATGGTGATAAAGACTTTGAAACAACAGCTTCCAGCATAATTTCAAATATGTGGTGTCGACATGCCAGCCACAATAAATCGTTGTCGAATTTTTGTTCTAGAAGAATAGCTGCACCATTTCTAGGCAGTATTGGCTGCCGTTGTATCGAAACACATGCATTTTATTTGTTCGCAGATGCCCCATTCAAGCGATGTCTGATTGTTGGCATTAAAACTAGAGACGCATTTCGGTCACTCAATTTTGCAACATCAAGACTTCCTAATAATTTATCATCAAACAATTTTCTACGTTTGCCTACCTTACTTTTCCATGTTGAAGGTTGTGCAGCACAGAAACCAGATTCATCACTTTTACTCTCCTCTGATTCTGATTCTGATGATGTACTGGTGAGTATGACAGCCACTTCATTCTTCTTTCTTTTGATCTCTTCTTCTGCTTTCTTCTTTTCATAATGTTGCTTTTCTGCTGCTCTCTGCTCTTTTTAGCAACAGCCTTATCAATGGTACCCATTTTTCCATGACGTCCTTTCTCACGTTGCATTTCAAGAATTTCTTATCATCTTCTATTTTTATAAGCTGCATAGCATTCTCATGAGCATGTCAAATAAGTTTTCCAGTTTATCTTTCCATTTTTCTTCTTTATTATTTAAATTTTGTGATCTTTTCAATTTGTTGCTTGTTTTTCTTAAGCAGCTGCCATTCCTTCAGTATTCCTTGAATTTTATCTACTACATGTATTCTTTGTTTTGCTGGTATTCCTGTTTTTTTCCAAACTGCTAGTACATCATCTGCAGTAGAGTAGCATGATTCTCTAATGCCTCGCTTTTTAATATTTCTGTAGTGCATGAAGAGGGCCATCATTTCCTTCTCTGATGGTAATACGGCTGTTTTAGTACTGCAGAGGGCTGCCCAATTAGCCATACTTCAGTTTCTTTTCTTGTAGAACTTCTCCCAACTGAGCAACTAGGTGATGGTGAGTTAGGCCTAGCTTCCATAATCGATTAATTGGTATCAAAATTAAGAGTTCCAAACAACAATTAAAAGCAAGTTAATATATAAACCATTAATTAAAAATTCTGAAATATAAACATTTAAACATAAAATCATAAGTTGTAAAAACAAATTGAAAAAAAGGGAAACTTTGACGCCTGGTAGCACATAGTAAATTTTATTTAAAATTCACCAAATTTGGCATACACTACTTTTTTGTCATAGGGAACAAAAATATAGGTTGAACAATTAAAAAAAAAAAATGAATTTTTTGAATCACCCTAAATATATTTAGGATGGAGTGAAAATGGACCAAAAAATATTTTTTTCAAATACTGAATTGGAATACCTGCAAAAGTTGTCAACGGGCTACTGTCAATGTTCACTCAAAATTTGATGTCCCTTGATTTAATTGTTCAGGGTCCCCAGCGAGAGCAAAAAATCGCTTCCCAATTTGAACATTTCTGGCAGCATTCCGCTACTTTGCGCATGTATTATATATATATATATATATATATATATATATATATAGATATATATAGATAGATATATATATATATATATATATATATATATATATATATAACCTTTAGTTAGCTTCCGCCCGAATTGTTCATTCTGATGAAGGTCAAGCTTTTCACTCCACCTTAGACCTACAGTTTAACGTGGACTCCGAACCACGCCCCACTAGCAGCCCAGCGTCTTAACCACTAGGCCACCCAGGGTACCCATTTATTTATCAACCACTTTTTTTTTTTTATTGTGTGGAAGGATGAACAGCTGGGTTTTGCTGCGCGCCGGCTGCCGTCAGCGGGTCTCGAACCCGGGGCCGATGGATTCGTAGTCAGCGACGCTAACTACTACACCACCGAGGTATATATTATATATATATAACAAAGTAATTAGAACTCACCACGTGGAGGTAGCTGCACATCGAGTTCCAGCCTAGCCCATCCCAACCACCCAACCTTATTATGGACTTTTGTCTAAGTCTTATTCCTTTTCCTGCTTATCGAACTATGTTGTGATTTTAGTATTGAAAAATGGCATTATGTTTCTTGATTCCAATCTCACTCGAATGAATCCATCCCTTCGTTCTTTTCCACAAACTGTAGCTGCTGCTTCTGTTACTAGTTTAATACATCTTTCTAAGGCCTGTTTGTGACATGGCATCCCAAGTATGCCTCCAAAATATTGACTGTTTGGAAGCGAGCTCTCTCAATTCCTTCTCCGTTAATTGCTGCAAAAGCGGAGGACTTAATCGCCCTTCTTCTTTCCAGTTAATAAGATCAATGTATTCTTTTGTTCCAAAGTTCAGCCTTGGTATTGTAAACTTTCGGATTTCCTTTTATGTTCTGCTTCTTGCAAGCATAATTCTTCGAATTGCCAGCTCTCTGATGTGCTCCTGATCATCGGTGATCATGGAGAGCAATAGGTTCTCTGGGTGAGCTAAATAAGCGTTGCGTTGTATTGAAGAATCCACAACGTTTCTCAGCTCAAGTGGAAGGTATCTTGATCTTGAAATGGTTTCCCAGACATGTCTTCCTCCTTCTGTGCATGAAGATTTTGACTTAATGGTAAACCACATTGGAGCATAAACTTTCATTACAAATGTTGCTAATGCACGAAGGTTCTCTGATGGCTTATCTTTAGCAATGTATAATCGTAGAATTCGATTTGCTGTAGTTATCCACCTTCCATGAGATAAAGTTTCTGGAGTTTTTGCAGACAAATCCTGAAAGCATTTACCTGAGCACACAGCTTTACAGATTTCAAGCAAATACTTCTGGTCCGTACTTAAGTCTTCATTTGCTATGTATGGTATATCAGCTTAAATTTTGTCAAACCCTGCAATTCGAAGTTGTTCACAATTTTTTAGTGCTTTGCCAATTGTTCCAAAGAAGGTATCAGGTCCTGTTGTGCTCCCATCAATGTGATATAACAAGTGGCGAAGTGGAAGTTCGTTAGCGTGCAATTGACATATTAGCAGTGGTGGGCACCGTTAACCAAAAAGTTAACTTCGATAACGATAATCCGTTAACCCCAATTTTTAACTCCGATAACGATAATCCGATAATTTTACTACAAAGTTAACGGAAGTTAACGATAATCCGTTAACGATAACTATTTCTTTACTAACATTTAAAAAAATCAAGGAAAAAAGCTTTAAAACCCATAGAAAATGTTTATTTATACAAAATCCAACAATAAATAGGTATTTAACTGTATTTTTATCAAGTTTTGCAACTTTTTTGCTTAATAACTTTTTTTTTTATTTTTAATAAAAACTGTACTGATTACATGTTTTGAAACCCTTGTAACCACTAACCATTAACTAAATTTTAATTTACCAGAGAATTATTATGGCGGGAACTGAAAGGTAAAATTAAATTTTAGGCACATTTATTAAAGACTATGACACAATGTGCTGGTTGCCCTTCAGAAAGACCAACTTCTCAAAGTTAGGCCCAACTGCTAGTCTTGACCTCTTGGGCCTCAGGATGTCCTTGCCGAGAGAGAAGAGCCGTTCCACTGCGGCAGAGGACGGAATTGGCAGACTGAAGTTATGGCGGTTTGAATTCATTCGCGGAGCGGTGATCTTCCGTGAATGACTCCTCGCAGTTAACGTGTTAACGGACTTTAACAGACTAAATATCGAGTTATCGGAAGTTAACTGGTCCGATAACGATAAATGGAAATTAACTTCCGTTAATAGTCCGTTAAAAAAAGTTAACTTCGTTAATTAACTGTTATCGGATTAACGCTTTAGTGCCCAACACTGCATATTAGCCACTGCAAAGGTCTACCTAATGCCAATTCTAAGAGGCTAATAATTCCATTATGCCATCCTGTGTTTACAGGAATAGCCACCAGGAATAGCCACCAGGAATATCCAATAGCCACCAGTTCATCAATGTTTTGAACATTTTCTGATAAAAACTGAATTAAAGAATCTTTAATACCATGAGCAGTACCAGAGACAGGTTCAATATGAACAACATAGCAAGACCCTGGTTCTCTTACTAAGGTTATGTGTTCTTCAATGACCGACTTGTAATAATATTTTTTGCCTTGTTTGATATGACATTTAGTTTTATCTTTCCTTCCATCAAAATATAGAGCTTTTACATGTTCCTCATTATCTTCTTGTTGCATTTTACGCCGTATTTTCGTCCTTTCTCTTCTAATTTTACTCCTGTCAATTACGAGGGAGGTATCCTCATTTCCTATTAGACCAACATCTTGCAGGGCAGCAGATGCCAAAAATGTACCTGCCCGGTCAGATATGCCGTATCTATCACAAACTTGTGCAACATTTCCTAAATTAACTCTCATTTGTTGATGCGAGTTGGACGGTCTAGCATCATCAACAGCTCTTGTTTGGGTCGGGTTTGATTCTTTCCCTGAACAAGCTGAAATGCCACCCTCCGAATCAGAAGAATCAAGGCCTAGGCCTACAGTATCATCATTAGTTGAAATGCTTTTGCTAATTCGAGAAAGTTCCACTTCTTTTCGTTTCATATTCTTTTTTAAGTTTTTCAGTTGTTATTTTATCTATGTTCCCAATTGCCATTTTTCTATCTCCCCTTTGATCAGTGAGAAATTTTTGATCAATGCGAGGAACCTTTTTAGTTTTATCAGTGCCATGAATCAAACTCACATTTGCAGCTAGCAATATCAAATAAATTCTTAGCTTTTTCTCTGAACAACTGTAATTTGTTTTGATAATTTGGGTTTCTTTTTCTAACTTTGTACGGCTTTATCAACACCATATATTTATTATGATAGGAGCGAATAAGCTGCAAAACTCTTTTGCGAGAAACTGTTGGAATTGAGGCCTTTACCCAAATATTTTCAATATCTAAAGCAACTTTTTCTGATACGTCAGAGACTGCAGGATCTTTGTTATTATTAGTGAACTTTATGTTAGCTCTTACCCATAAATAATGTCTAAACATTTCTCCATAGGTTGGAACAGGGACTTTTTTAACATATATACTAGTGGGCCAAATGGCCCACTTGCCCTCGTATTTCGCCCACTAATCACATTCTATTGACCCACTAGTCAATTTTAAGCTTTGGAGTAAAAATATTGATTCTAGCAAGGTCTCCCATGCACTTGAGAAGAAAATGGGAGCGATCAGCTGAGTGACTGACTGTGGCGGTTAGAGGGATTGTTTATGTGCGTTTAGAGGAACTGGAGGTAACGTTTTCGCTTTTTTCGATGTTTAGTGTTGGTTTTCACTTTACTATTACTGTTTATATAGATAGTGAATACCTGTGGATACCGAAGATAACGTAGTGATTAGTATTTTATTCAGTGATTAGTATTTTATTAGTATATTAGTATTGGTATTAGTACTTGGTGTCTGCCCTTTTTAGATATACTGTATGTGCTCTTTTTTTTTTAAAGTGGCCCACTAGTAAAAATTCCTTAAAAAAGTCCCTGGGTTGGAAGCCTATTGCTATTTAGTTCTTTAGCAGCGCCAAAAACTGGGCATATACTACACTGCCTTGTCTTTACTTTTTTATCCATTTTAATTTTTCTGAAAAAATAGAATTAATGTAATTAAATCAGAAAATTACAAGAAATAAATGTTTATGCATGCAAAAATGGTTAAGTAGTTATACTAATAGGCTAAGCTAAACTGTAACACATCTCGTCACTGCACGCACTTTAGGAAGACTGAGTGATTGAGGCAGAGTTGCCAGATACTTTTGAACAAAATTAGCGAGGAACGTATCGAAAAGTCTCAAAAAGTAGCCCAACCCCAATTTCATTATTTTATTATACTATAAAATTTACTTACGGTTTTTATTTAAAATTGTAGTGAATTCAATAGCTCGTCGTCTTCTTTTTCTCCTTCATCATGGCTTGTAAAGGTCTTTTCTGACTTTTCGTAAATGCCAGAATTATATTTAAGCATAGGTGGTGAAGGTTCAAAATTAACACAACAAATGCTTTTTTCTTCAAGCATCATTTTTATACGAAGTACAGAAGCTAAAAGTTCTAAACCCATCTGATTCCTAAGTTTGTTTTTTGTTGATGTAACTCTTGAAAATACTCGTTCCACAGTTGCATTGCTTATTGGCAAGCTGTATAGCTTTAATGCGAATATAGAAATGTCTTTTAAAACAGGCTCTCCTGCAGCATCTTTAATGTTAAAAGCCTGGCTCCAAAATATGCCCCATCATTTGGAATGCCGGAAGGAAAAACATCCTTCCAATCAATGTGAAGTAGCTTCCTCCATTGACTTTCTAGAGCATTTAATTTTGATTGGTCAGCTAAATCCAAAGGAAGATCGGAAAAGGGAGGACGAGTGTGACTGAGGCATTTACTTGGTGAAATGTTTTCGATTCGTTTTAATATTGCATAATTTGTGGGGATACGTTTGAGAAGTTCCTTACAGGCACATTTCAAAAATTCGTGACATCTTTTAAAGATGACTTTTTGAGATTCTGCTGCGATTTCTTTACATTTATATTTATTTGCCAGCTGAGTTAAAAAGACATGACCAAAGTCAACTTTTTCAATCGGTAGGAAAATAGATGTATATGTCATTTGTACACTTACATAAAATTTCTGAAAATAGCCCAATGTCGCGAAGTTGTGGGGGGAAGTAGCACAAAATTCGCAAAATCGCAAAATCATAAATGTTGTTGTTGTTGTTGTTTAGCCGATCAGCCCACCCTGATCGAGCAAGCCGGCGGCACGCAGGTAACCGATCGCCCTCTCCGGAGTGGACCAGAGGTTCAGCGCACTAGTGATGTTGTGTTGTGTTCGTTGTTGTGCTAGAGAATCATAAATGTTGATAGCACAGGTCCTCAGAAGTAGCCCCATTTGCGAAAAGTCGCCCAATCTGGCAACCCTGGATTGAGGCTCAAAATGTAACGGTTTTTCAAGGTCATTAGGGAGCCTTTTACTGAAACAGCAGCTAGTTCAAATTTGGTGAACATTTAAATTAGCGTCATTTACAACTTTTCGTAGATATTCCAAATTGATATTCTAACATTCATATTTTCGCTCCACCCTATATAGGGTGTTTTAGGTCATCCCTAGAAATACCAAAATATCAAATATTACAAAACTTGGTACGGTATTTGATATTTTGGTATTTTGTATTTCTACGGTCGACTTGAAACACCATGGATATATATATATATATACTGTATATGTGTGTGTGTGTGTGTGTGTGTGTGTGTAAATACTATGTGAAAGGAATATGCAGATATAAGGGAGGAAAATGAATTTACGAACACCCGCCTGTGTGCAACTACTTCTACAATAATGGTCACTGCAAATTTGGTGGAAAATACAAATTCTACCATCCGGACATTTGCAAAATCTACGCGATATATGGAACCTGCCAGTACGGGAGAAAATGCTACTACCATAATCTCCCGACAAGTTCAAAGGACAAAGGACAAGTTTTAAATGACAACAGAGGAATGTGAGAAAAAAATTTGCACCCAAATAGTAAACAAAACACAAATAGCACAAAAGATTTTCAACATCTTGGACACAATACGGCTGCTAAGTCTTATACAGCACATGCAGCTGACACAGCTGGTAACACTCGAGCCGGACCGCTACATGGCAAGAAGCTACCAGAACAGGTAGGCGGGAACGGATCCATCTCGGAGGACCACAAGGCTACAAAACACGCGATATCAAAGGACAACGAACTTAAAATGCACAAGGGGCAATGCAAAACAAGGAACATAAACATTGTCCTGGCAAATATTCAAGGAATAAAACCGAACAATTCACTAAACAAAGTTTCGTATCTGAAAGGTTTTATGGACGAAATAAGGGCGGACATCGCATGCCTCACAGAAACACATCTTAAAGACTGCCAAGGAAACTGCGATAACTGCGAACACTGTATCGATAAGAAAGAATTGCATATCGATGGATTCAACTTACTAAGAACGGATAGAACAGCGAGACGTAAAGGTGGCTGTGCTATTTATATACACGAGAGGCATATGACAGAGACGGTAATAAGTAAATCCAACAGTTTCGTGGAAACCCTTGCAGTGAAAATAGAGAAACTAAACGTGGTACTGATAGTCATCTATAGACCTCCAAATTTTCCAAATGAAAAATTTTCGGATGCCATTGATGATATCAGAACCCTAATAAAGTCCGTAAACTCTCCACCCCTAATATAATACTCTGCGGCGATTTTAATTTCCCATTTATAAAATACAAAAAGGTGGGTAGAAATACATTTATACAGCAAGATAAGGGGGGCACAAGAGAGGACCAGGTGCAAGCAAAACTGCTAATGGCTCTCACAAACGAATTTATACTGACATAGGAAATAACAGAAAATAAAGGGTGTCCCAAAAGTCTTGGAGGGGTTTTATTTGGCTATAACGTTTTTGTTTGGGAATCAAATAAAAAAAAGTTTGTAACATTTGAAAATATATTTATTGCGATTTTAATTACAAGTTTAATATCTGGTGAAAATCTTCATTTTCATTGCGTAAATCTAAAATCGCATTAGCGTACGTTATCCGACTCTGATGATCTTGTGGTTTAATTTCTTGAGCAATTTGAATTTTGTACGGGTAAAGATTGATATCCTCTCTTAAAATTCGATGTAAGGAACTTCTTGAAATGTTTAATTCATGGCTGCGTCGTCGGACTGATGTGGATTTTCCTCAACCCGAGTTGGACTTCGGCTTGTCCGAGGACGTTCAGTCCGTGGTTCGTCTCCCTGACCCTTTCCCATACGAAATTTAGCGACGTACCGTCGACTAGCTCGATCAGAAGGAGCAGAACGTGTGTTGAATTTTAATCGAAAAGCCTTTGAGCGGCAACGATGGAAGAGTTGTTTGTCAAATAAAGTTCCACAATAGCCACTCTTTGTTGCACTGTCCAAGATTCCATTTTCACTAATCGCAGCAAGGGTACTTTAATTGAAAAATAAAAAATAAATTAATCAAAAAAGAAAAACGTTATAGTCAGATAAAACCCCTCCGAGACTTCTGGGACACTCTGTACTAGGAAAAATAACTGCGTAGATCTGGTATTCACAAATAACACGAACTTGATTGCCGATGTAAAAATAACTCCAACTATTATCTCAGACCACAGTATAATCGCGTTATCAACAAATATGGCGATAACTTTAAAAGACAATACACATACGGAAGGAAGAAGCAAATATGGGGCTTTTAACTTAAACTCCAAGCCCATAAATTGGGAAGAAATCAGATCGCACATGGCCCAAATAGTAGAGAACAGTTTTAGAGACTAAACAACTGAGGAAATGCTAACAACCTTGGAAGAAAAGACGCTGAGAATTTTAGAAAAATATGCTCCGAAAGCACAGCCAAAAGGAAAGAGGAACTGGCCAGAGAGGCAAAAGAGAAGAATATTCCGCAAAAGAAAGAGAGTAGCGACGAAGTTAGCTAATTGCGGAGATAACAGTGCCAGAAAAGTAATAAAAGAAAAACTGGAGAGAATCGGTTGGGAAATACAAACTCTGATAAATGGACATACAGAGAGGGAACAGGAAAATGCCGTAGAAGCAATAAAGGAAAATCCAAAATACTTCTACAGTTATGCGAAAAGGAAAACAAAAACGCGCGCTACTATCGGGTCCTTAATGAAAGGAAATAATGAACTAACAGACGATCTAAAAGAAATATCTGTAACATTAAGAGCCCAGTATGAATCAGTCTTCAGTACCCCAAAAAGTGATAAAGCGATACCTGACATAGATGCATTCTTCAAAGAGAAATTGCAAGGAGAATGTATAACAGACTTTGATTTTACCCCAGAAGATGTAGCGAGAGCAATAGGACAAATGAAATCACATTCAGCTGCAGGTCCGGACAAATAGAACGCACTATTAATTAAAAACTGTAAAAATTAAATAGCTACACCCATACTGGATATGCAGAAGATCCCTAGACACTGGAGAAATACCGAGCATCTTGAAAAGAGCAAACATTGTCCCTATACAGGGTGTTTCAGGAGGAAAGGTCAATACTTCGGGAGGTGATAGTATCGGTCATTGTGAGAAAAAAAGTTCCTATGAACATGTGTCTAATTCTGAATGGTTACGGAGATAGAGCTGTTTGAATCTACAAATACAAAAGCATTGTTAATGGTAATCAAGAAAGAGAAACCAATTACTGTTTCTAACATTTAATGTTTAAACATTGGCATTTTGAATGGTATCAGATAAAGAAATGACAAATTTGTTACAGTTTACAATACGTTTTCGAAAATCCCACCGTCAACCTCAATGCACTTTGCAACTCGTGTGCGAAGATCGCGTGTTGTTCGTCTGAGTTGATCTTGGCGTTCCTTTGTAAACTTTACTTTTCATCCACCCCCACAAACAATAATTTAACGGGGAGAGGTCTGGAGACCTTGGTAGCCATTGAATGGGACCACCGCGGCCGATCCATCGACCAGGGAAGTTTGATTTAGGTATTGCATCACCAGACGGGTAGAAAGTGGAGGAGCTCCGTCATGCTGAAAGTACATACCAACGCGCGTAGCCAAAGGAACATCCTCCAATAGTCCTGACAATTCATTTTGCAGAAATTCTAGGTAACTTTGTCCTGTAAGACGATTCTCTAAAGTAACAGGGCCAGTCAGCTGGTCATCGATGATACCGCACCACACATTGGCAGAGAAGCGATGTTGAAATTTGTTTCCACAGTGGCATTTGGATTTTCGTCTGACCACCGATGAGAGTTACGAGTGTTGTTGATACCGTCACGGGTGAAAGTAGCTTCATCGGTGAACAGTATTAATCGAAGCAATCGGCGATTAGCATTTACCCAATGATAAAATTCCAGTCGCATGGCAGCGTCTCCTGGTTGAAGGTGTTGTACACGCTGTACATGATATGGATGCAAGCCTTCCTCACGTAATGTTCGCCATACTCTTGTGTGTGGTACACCGAGACGTGTAGAAATTCTTCGTGAGCTAGTAGTAGGACTACGCTCTACCAACTGAAGAATGTTTTGCACTTCATCCACATCTTGTTGACCTTCACGTTCAGATGAAACATGAGCGCTGGGAAGTGTACCAATCTCACGCAATGTGTTGAAAACCCTGGTAAACACTCTTCAATCCGGAATTCTGCGGTTCGGAAACCGTCGACGGTATTCTGCAACAGCAGCTGTTGCACTTCCATCGCAAAAACCGTAGACATACACCATATCTGCATATTCGGCATGTGTGAAGGTGTGTGGCATTCTTAACACTGCTTCAAACACCAAACAATGTCACTCACAACAGTCAGCTGTCGATTGGCTTATGTTACATGCTTACATTACAGCTTACATGGTTCAAGGTTATAGGGGAGGGAAGGGGGAGGAAGAGCTGCGCGCGCATCAGATTCAAACAGCTCTATCTCCGTAACCATTCAGAGACACATGTTCATATGAACTTTTTTTCTCACAATGACCGATACTATCACCTCCCGAAGTATTGACCTTTCCTCCTGAAACACCCTGTATATAAAGGCGGGGATAGATCTCAAGCAAAGAACTATAGACCAGTGTCCTTGACGTCCCACCTCATCAAAATATTTAAAAGAATAGTCAGAGAGAAAATCTACGACTTCTTGGAGACATTGGAAAGATTCAACGAAAATCAGCACGGATTCCGATCAGGAAGATCATGCCTATCACAACTTATAGAGCATTATAACAATATCGTAGATGCACTTCAAGGCAATGAAAACTATGATGTCATATACATGGATTTTGCTAAAGCTTTCGACAAATGCGACCATGGTATAATAGCACATAAAATTAAACATATGGGAATAACAGGCAAAGTGGGAAAATGGATCTACAACTTTCTCAGAAAACGACTACAGGTGGTCAAGATTCAAAGTGTATCATCATGAGAATCAGAAGTTAAAACCTGACTAATATCTAATGTAGGGAAAGTTTATAAGCGTTTAAAACCTAATCGTTTCGTTACGAAAGAAATCAAAAGATGTGGATTCGAATTTTTGACAATTATATCCAACAAGAATTACATCGAAAAATTGATTTTATAAGTACCGTAAGATTGTTTTCTTTATTATCCAAAAACGACTACATCTGAGATATTTTTCATAAAGAGATAGAAAGAATAAAGCAAAATTTAGTAAAGAATTCATTTTCTTTATTCTTGATTGAAAGAAAATCCTAAAAGAACTTTTTATCAAAACATTTGAAGGACAGGACTGGAAATAATTTCATTATATACTTCCAATCCCAAATTGTTGAACACATTAATAAAGAAAATAAGGTACAAAAAGAAATGACAGTATTAAACAGCACATTTTGACCAAAGATAATAAGAAACTGATAGGAAGGAGCTAAAAACCTCAACGTATGTTGACAGTTAGCAGCTGACGAGAAAGCTTCTGACAGTGGCTGTATCTTCCAGCACGGGACACGTCAACGCGGGGAAGGGGCGACGTCAAACCGAAACATCAACGCGCTGGTGGCCAAACTTCCTCAAATCTCCGTGCAGCAGGCTGTCTACGGTTGGCCAGACTTGCAGTCGACGGCCTGTTGCGTGGCACGGTCAGAGTGCCGATCGGCTCCCGGGGTCGGACCTATACCAGCGTGTTATTTTTTTTAATTTATGGGGAGCAATTGCGTGCTCCCCGGACCACTCTTACTCTCCGGCGACATTAAGACTAATCCAGGCCCCACTACAACTTACACATGTCACCATACACAAAGATATAGACACAATAGGACCATGAGACACATACAGAAGTATAATATTAACATATTACAGTACAACGTAGATGGCCTCACAAATAAAATCATGCAGCTTAGGGAATTCGTACACAAACAAAACATTCACATAGCACTTACACAAGAAACAAAACTAAAACGCACACACAAAACACCCACCATCCCTGACTTCACGGAGATCCGTCAAGATCGTACTGGGGGTCACGGGGTTGGACTCATCACTTACATACGTAAAAGCATTAGCTACACTGATGCCACCCAAAACATTACAAACACAATCCAAGCAGATAACACGATAGAAATACAGGCAGTTAACATTAAAACGCACAAAACTCAACACCACACTCATCAACATTTACATCCCACCAGATAGTTCACCTCAAGTGCCAGCCAGTTACAACCCACAGTTACACAATCTGGCCTCTCTCACTAATGTCATCGTAGGAGGAGACTTCAACGCTAAACACACTAGTTGGTACCTGCACAACCAAAGCAACACCAGAGGCGCCAACATAGCCACACAACTAAACAGCCTCTTCATTCTTAACAATACAGAAGAACATACACACATACCACATCAAGCAGGATACTCAAACTCCTCCCCAGACATAAGGTTCTGTTCCCCATCACTAGCAACACATACACACTGGAGAACAGAAAACCAACTGTCATCAGACCACCTGCCCATCATCATTACAACACATTCTACACTCTGCCCCAACAGCCTCAGGCACACTTACAGAAATTACAAGAAAGCTGATTGGGAGAAGTTCAAAATACAGACTGAGGAACAATTCACCACATTAAACAGCACATCCATCATAAACATCAATACAACACTCAAGACATTTAATCAGATCATCAATAATGCAAAGAAATACATACCCAAGGGCAACATTAGGAAATACAACCCGAATTACACTAGAGAAATAGCCCACCTCATAAGGCAACGTAACAACCTCAAACATAACACACAAACACCACACACAGAAGCCATAAAACAGCAGATACAACAGCTCAACACAGAAATAAATAACAAACTTAAAGAAAAACAAACAGAAACATTTAGGGAATTCATAACAACACTAAACCACTCCACAGATACATCCAGGCTATTCAAGACTATAAACAGCATTACCCACTCTAATAGCGGCATTCACACCTCACATGCAGCTATCTGTCGCAGCCAAAATAATATCCCAACATATACACAACAAGCTAACATTCTAGTTAATCACTACGCAAAGATATGTCACTTAAACAGAGACAACAACCAGAAACACGCAGACAGACAAACAACCAGACACAAGAAAACCTACAGACTCGACACGACCATTACACCCTTCAATACAGACCAAACCACCAAGATCATCAAAAACATTAAGAATTCGAAGACTATTGGACCAGACAACATATCTAACATACACCTTAAACACTTGGGCCCACAGGGAATACTAGCACTCACAAACATCAGCATATATTCATACCAACACTGTATTATTCCTGATATATGGAAACAAGGTAAAATTATTACACTACTGAAACCAAACAAAAATCCAAGAGGACCAGCTTCCTATAGACCCATTACTTTACTATGCACACCTTCCAAAGCAGTGGCGGCTCGTGACTAAAAATTCTAGGGGTGCTGCCTCTAAGAATGGGTTGAAATAATTACTGAAATAAAAGGATGAGCATTGAGCAATGAATAAAAGTTTCAAAAGCTATTGAAAAAGTTATTCAGTGAGCTCATCCTTATATTGTTCTTGATTATTTCAATTGTAAATAAAAAATTTAGGGGTGCTGCAGTTCCGCAGTGCCTACCGACGAGCCACCACTGTTCCAAAGTAACAGAAAGACTAATCTTACAAATCACCAACCCACACATATCACTATCGCCTACTCAACATGGATTCAGACCTCACCACTCAACCACGACATTACTCACTAACCTCACGCAGCACATCATGGATGGCATCAACTCCAGACGACCAGCTCAACGTACACTATTGGCAAAAATAGACATTAGTAAAGCATTTGATGCTATACAACATTTCCCTCTCATAAACAAAATACTCAACACAAACATGCAAATAACACCAAACGGTGGCTGAGCAACTATCTTTCAGGAAGATACTCGCATGTCACATTTCAAGGCAAGTCATCCAAAAACAAACTTTTTCTGAAAGGGGTCCCTCGAGGCTCTGTTCTCTCACCAACATTGTTCAACTTATACATGCATGACATTCCAACATCCATAGATAACAAGCTTACCTTATCATCATATGCAGATGACATCACTCTAACATCCACCCACAACATCGACACCGCTACAAATAATCTACAAACATACATTAACAGTATACAAGACTGGCTCACACACAATAGACTCAAAGTAGCGCCCACAAAATCAACCATCACAAAATCAACCATATAAAGAACACCAGATAACTCCACAGATTACACTACACAATACCAACATTCCACACACTCACAGGACCAAAATACTTGGGGTCACATACAACACATCATTATCTTTTGCAAACCACATTTAGGACATTAGAAACAAATGTACGTCAAGACTTAACACGCTTAGGATACTAACAGGCACAAACTTTGGACACCAGAAGGAAACAACATCACTCATATACAAACAATATATTCGCTCACTTATGGACTATGCTAGCCCATACTGGGCACCATTATCTCAAACACACACATAAACACCTTACAGACAATACAAAACAACGCACTTCGTATCATTACAGGATGTATTCAAACAGCACCAATAGAACACCTGCACACAGAAACAAAAATACTGAAAGTTAGGGAACATTTAGACATGAGGGGAACACAATTCATGGCAGCAGCGACAACTAACCCACAACATCCTTGCCACTACATTTACAATCATGCACCAGCACCTCGCACCATTAAGGTAACACCAGAGAGACATTATAACCAAATACTCCATTCCATACCACGCCCCACAGACATCACACAGTACAGAAAACACACACACACACACACACACACATAACTCACAAAGCACTGACACGACTCGGTCCGAATGCGGTCTTAAGGTGCGAAGCCGCCACCCACTGACAGGTCAGAGACCAGCCTGAGCAGATCGGATCGAGTTAATTTAGCACGATTCAGATGTGGACATCACTCAAACTTACAGACATATAAACACAGACTAGACAACTCCACAGACGACACCTGCCACCTGTGCCAGTACACACCACAAACAGTTGAACACATTATGACAGACTGTATCGCTCTAGCACAACATAGAACACAACACAACATCACTAGTGCGCTGAACCTCTGGTCCACTCCGGAGAGGGCGATCGGTTACCTGCGTGTCGCCGGCTTGCTCGATCAGGGTGGGCTGATCAGTTAACCAACAACAACAACAATCAAAATCAGAAGTACGCAGCTCAGTACCACAAGGTACAGTGCTGGCCCCACTTCTGTTCATTTTTCATGCTAACAGACATAGACAGTGGAGTAAACAGCAACGGTATAGTAACATCCTTTGCGGACGATACAAAGATCAGCAGAAAAATCAGCGATGCAAATGAAGTGGAGGCCTTGCAGAGGGACACAAATGAAATATACATATGATCAGAAGACAACAATATGACATTTAACATCGAGAAATTTCAGCTCTTGAGATATGGTAGAAATGAGGAACTCAAACAGACTGCATATTATGCTCCAGATAGACAAGAAATTCAGAGAAGCACGAAAGCGGTCGACTTGGGGATAATAATGACCGATGACGCCAAATTCGAGACACAAAATCAGATAGCAATAAACAAAGCAAAAAGAGTCGCGGGACAGGTACTGAGAACGTTCAAAAGGAGGTACAAGACAGTAATGATTCCCCTACTGAGAACACTGATCATACCAAAACTTGAACACTGCTCAGTTTTGACGTCCTCATATAAAAAGGAATAAATTAATAAACTAGAAGAAACGCAGAGACATTTCACAGGTAAGATTAATGTCTGCAAGGAACTCAACTACTGGGAAAGACTAAGTAAACTAAATCTGTACTCCCTGGAAAGAAGAAGAGAGAGGTATACCATAATCTACATATGGAAAATTATCGAAAAACTGGTACCAAACCTCAAACTGAACCCAATTACCATCCAAACAACGCTGGAAAATAGGAAAGGCCGAATGTGTAGTATTCCCAAATTAAAGGCCCGAAAAGGGAACTCCTCAACTCTGAAGGAAAATAGCTTGGTTGTCAGGGGGCCAAGAATTTTCAACCAGCTTCCAAAGGACCTCAGAAACGTTACAGGGGTCAAAGTTGAAGTCTTCAAGAGAAGACTAGTTCAAGAGAAGACTAGATGCCTGGCTGAGGACGGTACCAGATGAGCCGGGTGTACCTGGCTATGTACGGTGGAGAGCACAAGAGAGCAACTCGCTCCTCCGCCAAGCCAGGACTAGAGGCGGGGAAACCAACTTGACCTTCGTGTGAAGAAAGACCGACGCACGGAACCCTAACGAGGTTAACGAGGTATATATAGTAGATCAATTTCTGCATGCAATTATAACTACTAGCAAAAGTATCCGTCCTATGGGCGGGATATTCTTTAAGCAAGTTAGTTTAACACTTACAAACAGCTTATGGATTACTGAAATTTTAAATGCAGCTTCACAGATTTTTCTTGAAGCTCACGAAGCAGTTAAATTTCGGATACAACTCCTCACATTTTTTGTATCTATCATGGCTTCCGATGCGTAGCTAAAAATTCTGAAGGCTACATTCTTTTCTAAATTTATTGACTAACTTTATTTTCTTCATTCCACGAAAGTGTATGAAACTCTGTAGAAGCGTGTTGGAACATGGTTTACTTGTAGACTTTAATGATATAGAAGGCCACCTGTCCACGCTTCTATAAAATTTTATGGTTTGCTAATAGCCAGAAAAGCCAGTTGTTGTTGTTGGTTAGCCGATCAGCCCACCCTGATCGAGCAAGCCGGCGACACGCAAGTAACCGATCGCCCTCTCCGGAGTGAACCAAGGTTCAGCGCACTAGTGATGTTTGTTGTGTTCTATGTTGTGCTAGAGCGGTACAGTCTGTCATAATGTGTTCAACTGTTTGTGGTGTGTACTGGCACAGGTGGCAGGTGTCGTCTGTGGAGTTGTCTAGTCTGTGTTTATATGTCTGTAAGTTGGGGTGAAGTCCACATCTGAATCGTGCTAAGTTAACTCGATCCGATCTGCTCAGGCTGGTCTCTGACCTGTCAGTGGGTGGCGGCTTCGCACCTAAGACCACATTCGGACCGAGTCGTGTCAGTGCTTTGTGGGTTAGGTGTGTATGTATGTGTTTTCTGTACTGTGTAATGTCTGTGGGGCGTGATATGGAATGGAGTATTTCGTTATAATGTCTCTCTGATGTTACCTTAATGGTGCGAGGTGTTGGTGCATGATTGTACAGGTAGTGGCATGGGTGTTGTGGGTTAGTTGTCGCTGCCGCCATGAATTGTGTTCCTCTCATATCTAAATGTTCCCTAACTTTCAGTATTTTTGTTTCTGTGTGCAGGTGTTCTATTGGTGTTGTTTGAGTATATCCTGTAATGATACGAAGTGCGTTGTTTTGTATTGTCTGTAAGGTGTTTATGTGTGTGTTTGAGATAATGGGTGCCCAGTATGGGCTAGCATAGTCCATAACTGAGCGAATATATTGTTTGTATATGAGTGATGTTGTTTCCTGCTGGTGTCCAAAGTTTGTGCCTGTTAGTATCCTAAGCGTGTTAAGTCTTGACGTACATTTGTTTTTAATGTCCTAAATGTGGTTTGCAAAAGATAATGATGTGTTGTATGTGACCCCCAAGTATTTTGGTCCTGTGAGTGTGTGGAATGTTGGTGTTGCTTAGTGTAAACTGTGGAGTTATCTGGTGTTCTTTATATGGTTGATTTGGTGATGGTTGATTTTGTGGGCGCTACTATGAGTCTATTTTGTGTGAGCCAGTCTCGTATACTGCTTATGTATGTTTGTAGGTTATTTGTAGCGGTGTCGATGTTGTTGTGGGTGGATGTTAGAGTGATGTCATCTGCATATGATGATAAGGTAAGCTTGCTATCTATGGATGTTGGAATGTCATGCATGTATAAGTTGAACAGTATTGGTGAGAGAACAGAGCCTTGAGGGACCCCGTTCGGAAAACGCTTGTTTTTGGATGACTTGCCATTAAATGTGACATGTGAGTATCTTCCTGAAAAAGAGTTGCTCAGCCACCTTTTGGTGTTATTGTGCATGTTTGTGTTGAGTATTTTGTTTATGAGAGGGAAACGTGGGATAGCATCAAATGCTTTACTAATGTCTATTTTTGCTAATAGTGTACGTTGAAAAGCCAGTAGATCAAAAATGAGTTGATGATACGGACATTCGGTGGATTATGGTATTTGCCGATGATGATGCTTTTTGAAGGAACTCTGAAATTAAAACTAAAGGTAAATACTGTAATACCGTAAATATTTTTAAATTATAACCGAAATGTCAACTACTATAAAACTAATTTAGTTTTTCGTTTCAGATGTATTTATTTCTTTTTTTTTTTAGCTTCCTATCAACTAATGCTACCTATCAGTATGAGATTTGACTGGCAAGAGTTGTGTCTATATAGGCACTGCCAATTTTACCAAATTGAAAAAAAGAGCACGAAGGGTTTTGTGGTGAAAGATCGGATTAATTAATTGAAGTAACATCCATATTCCAAAGCCTACCTATATCTAGTCAGACCACGCTTGTACAAAATCTCGTACTTTTTTGTGGAATCGAAAATAAAAAGCCACCCGGTCAATAAATTTCGCAAAGAACATATGTCATCCAAATTTAGAACTTCGCATTCAAAGCCAGTGGATAAAATTTTGTGAAGCTGCATTTAAAATGAACCTGCCGCCTCGTGAACTTAAAGTAAATGTTGGGCTCTCACTAACTTAACATTCCCTGTTCAAAATATTTAGTATGCAATTATTTACGTGTTATAATGCGAGTGTGGACCAACTAGATATTGGTAGGCTTTATACAGAGCCGGTCCTAGCAAATGCAAGGCCCAATTCGAGATTTTTAAAGTGTGGCCCTAAGGTTAAAGTTACCTTCCCATAGTGGGTGCATGCTTACTGAAGGAAAAGAACAATGATTCAACAACAAATATCATTTATTTTGGATGTGATCACAAGGAAACCTTTCTGGCTTTCATAGTGGCAAATTCGGCAATGAGGTCTGTATAGTTACAGTTTCTCACAATGTCGTTTTCAATGGAGAGGATCACCAGATTACTGAGTCGATCCTGCAGCATTTTAAAGTGTGGCCCTAAGGTTAAAGTTACCTTCCCATAGTGGGTGCATGCTTACTGAAAGAAAAGAACAATGATTCAACAACAAATATCATTTATTTTCGATGTGATCACAAGGAAACCTTTCTGGCTTTCATAGTGGCAAATTCGGCAATGAGGTCTGTATAGTTACAGTTTCTCACAATGTCGTTTTCAATGGAGAGGATCACCAGATTACTGAGTCGATCCTGCAGCATCGTCGACCGTAAATACGTTTTTATTAATTTCAACTTTGAGAAACTTCTTTCCCCAGATGCAACAGTAACTGGAATAGTCAGTAGTATTCGCAGTGCAGTCGTGAAATTCGGGAAATCCACAGAACGATTGTTCAAAGTGATGAAGCCCAATATCTTCAGTGGATCACTTTGTATATCTTCTGGAAGAATTGGTTTCAAGGCTTCCATTTCCTCAGCAAGCATGAATCCATCAATGTCGCGGTCTTCTCCATCAATCATTCAAGTTCGAGATCTTTGCTGTTGTAGTGAATATCTTATTTTAGTTTCAAGATAAATGTTAATTTTTACCGTCTTGAATTTCGGAATAGTATAAATTCATTTTAAATTAGTTACCCATCATAATTCAATTGTAAACCACATTAATACTAATTTATGTATATTGTATTATTTTATTGTATGTAAACATAATTAATTATATATCACAATGTCAGTTAATTATTTATATTCAAAATTTATTTAATCTAATACCATGTCCATTTTACAAATAAACAATAGAAATCCAAGGGTATATTTCCACCTTTGGTACTGTCGCAGTTTCGCCTAACGGACTCAATACGGCGAGTGAGATAATACTGGTTGGCACTTAACTAGCGGCAATGCTTATGGTTACATCATCCAGGTAACCTATACCGGATAGATGCGCTACGGTCCCAAGCCGTAGCTTGCCTAGGCCGACGACGACGGACGTAAACCAACAATGGTAACTCCGGAGTTGGATTCCCCCCTTTTACGAACGACTAGGATTAGACTGTAACGTCGTTCGTGCCCATCACCCCCTTCACCCGAGCGACTAGGACCAGACTGTAAACGTCGTTCGTGCCCATCACCCCCTTCACCCGAGCGACTAGGATCAGACTGTAATGTCGCTCGTGCCCTCTGCCCCTCACCCCTGCCCGTGCGCTCTGTGCCTGCGCTCGTCTCAACCTCCACTCCTTCGTTGGTAACTTGTCGTCTTGCTTGTACGTCAGCAAGCATAGGAGAAGATGCCTGACGACGCTGGTGCCATCTCCCACTTGAGCGTAAAGCTCTCCGTCTCTGGCCGGGTGATCCATTATTGGTTCCACCAAGTGGAATCACAATTCAACTTGGGAAGGACACCGCTAGCAGGACGAAATACGATCATGTTTTGTCCTCTCTACCAGCGAGCATCATCTCTGAAGTCCGTGACGTCATCGTGTCTACTTCCACGAGTGAGGACCCATACAACGATCTGAAGTCTGCCATCCTGTGCCGCACCACTGTCTCCGAGCGTGAGAAACTACATCAGTTAATCTCAAAAGAAGAACTTGGAGACCGTAAGCCCACTCAAATGCTGAGGGCTATGCAGTGCGCTCTAGGCGAACGCGCACAAACCTTCGATAAGGACATCTTTAGACAGTTGTTCTTGCAGAAACTTCCTCCATCAGCTCAGCGTGTCTTGGCCACTATGGATCCTGCTACTCCAGTTGATAAACTAGCAGAAACTGCCGACAAAGTAGTGGAGATTGACACAGCTCCGGTCAACAACGTGAACACACAATCGGAACTGGAGTTGAAAGTGAAAGAGTTAAGTCAACGACTCAACCACGTTGTTCTCTGCTACAAAATCAACGGCAAAGAAGCCATTCTCGGTCAAGATTTACGAAGAGGCATCGTTCGAGTTCCGGGAAGATCTGCTTCTACCACTCGAAATTGGAAAGAAGGCTAGGAAGTGCATCTCCCCTTGCAATTTTTCGTCGGAAAACCCCAGCAGCGAGTCCTAATGGCGTCTAGTACTCGCCTGCCACTGTTATCATAAAGGACAGGAACTCTGGTGTCAATTTCTGGTCGATACCGGAGCGTCAGTCAGTGTATTCCCTAAAAAATCTGGTCATACGCACTCGGAAATCTCCGCCTCTATACGCTGCTAACGGTTCACGCATACCCACGTACGGTACTCAGTCGCGTGAACTAAACTTGGGCCTTCACCGATCCTTCAAGTGGATTTTCATCTGTGCTCAAGTGCAGCATCCCATAATCGGCGCTGACTTCCTCCAGCATTTCAAACTCCTGGTGGATCTTGACAAGCGACGCTTATGCGACCAGGCCACACTGCTTTCTGTTCTTGCCAAACAGGTTGCCCTTCCGACGCCTCGAACTCTGCACTTTCCCTCGTTCCCCCTAATTCCATGTACCAGTGCCTTTTCCAGCGATATCAGGAATTCTTCAACCGATGCAGATGGGTGATACCATTAAGCACACCATTACCCACCACATTACAACAAAAGGTCCCCCTGTGTTTGCAAAACCCAGACGTCTTGCCCCGGACAAACTGAAGCTGCCAAATCGGAATTCCAGCTTATGATAGATCTTGGTATAATAAGACCTTCCAAAAGCAGTTGGTCCTCTCCCCTACACCTGGTCCAGAAGAAGTCAGGAGACTGGAGACCATGTGGGGATTACCGGTTTTTGAATTCGACAACCATCCCGGACCGATATCTGGTACCAAAGTCCAAGACTTTACTTCTCTTTCCACGGCAAATCTATCTTCAGTAAAATAGATCTCGTTAAGGCTTTCCACCACATTCCCGTAGAGCCTTCGGATATTCCCAAGACTGCAGTTTGTACACCATTTGGGTTATTCGAATTGTGAAGATGCCGTTCGGGCTACGGAATGCTGCGCAAACCTTTCAGAGGTTATAGATGAGGTCACCAGAGGCTTAGACTTTGTTTATGCCTACATCGATGATTTGCTTGTGGCCAGCTCAACGGAAGAGGAACATAAGGAACATCTTTCACTCCTCTTTCAACGCTTAGAACAATACGGTGTTACTATTAATGCATCTAAGTGTGTGTTTGCACAGCCAACCTTGGAATTTCTTGGTCACACGATTTCGCAGCACGGAATTACCCCCCTTCAGGACAAGTGTGAAGTGATAAAAATTACCCAATGCCAATAATCAGCGTGAGTTACGTCGGTTTCTAGGTTTGGTAAATTATTACCACAAGTTCATTAAAAACTGTGCCAGTGTTCTTGCTCCTCTACACGCTATGATCACACACAAACGCAAGGTAACGAAATTGTTATGGTGTAGCGATAGTTTACAGGCGTTCGACAATGCCAAAAATGCTATCAATAGTGCATTGTCTCTGTCATTTCCTATCAGTAATGCCCCCCTAACTCTGACGGTCGATGCATCAGATGTTGCGATCGGTGGGGTGTTGGAACAAACCATTAACGGTCAACAAGCACCCATCGCGTTTTACTCGAAAAAGCTGCAGCCAGCCCAAACGCGTTATAGTGCTTTCGGACGTGAACTTCTTGCTATTTACTTAAACGTGAAGCATTTTCAACATTTCCTTGAAGGCCGAGAGTTTTGTGTTTTTACCGACCACAAACCTTTGGTCACTGTCTTCAATAAAAACAGCTGTAACCACTCTCCCAGAGTCATCAGGCAACTCGATTATATCTCGCAATTTACCACAGATATCCGCCACATCAAAGGTGTCTGAACACTCCAGCGGATGCACTTTCAAGAATAGAGATTACTTCTGTTACCCTCAGCTCTACACTGTGGAATGCTATTGCACAGGATCAAGATAAGGATACGGAACTACAAGACCTGCTCAGAGAAGACTCCACTCACTCACTTTCCTCAAGAAAATGAGTATGCCAGGATTGTCTGTGCCCCTCTATTGCGACGTATCAACAGCTGCTATTCGCCCATATGTCCCTCCATGTCACAGACAAGCAGTCTTCACGGATCTTCATAAGCCCTCCCATCCTGGTATCCGTGCTTCGCAACACCTGGTTACCTCTCGCTTTGTTTGGCCCTCGATGCGGAAGGATGTCAAACATTGGACCAAAACGTGCCTTGCCTGCCAGCGTGCCAAAGTCCAAAGGCACACCAGGTCCCCCTTTGACGCATTTCCGCCCCATCCCAGCGATTTGAGGTAATTCATGTAGACATTGGCCCTCTTCCAGTGATTCAAGGCCAACGTTATCTGCTCACCTGTCTCGACGCTTTTCCAGGTGGCCTGAAGCCATCCCACTTCCTGATATCCAAGCGGACACTGTTGCAAGAGCCTTTCTTCATGGATGGGTATCAAGATTTGGATTGCCGACAAAAGTCATCACTGACCAAGGTCGCCAATTTGAGTCTTCGCTTTGGAAGAAGTTTACCAGCTTGTTGGGTACAGTACATGCGCATACCTGTGCGTATCATCCGCAAGCTAACGGCCTCGTCGAACGCTTCCATCGCCAGCTGAAGTCATCCCTTATGTGTCACGAAGACTCCCATTGGATGGATAGCTTCCACTCGTTTTGCTTGGTATTCGCTCTGCATTTAAGAGTGATCTGAAGACTACAGCGGCTGAACTAGTCTATGGAACAACACTGCGGCTACCAGGTGGCTACTTCACTGCAGGGGATAAGTCATGTGATCCTACGGAATTCGCTCAAACACTTCCTCTCACATGCAGTCCCTTCAGCCTGTTCCCCTCGATTGACTAGCCAACAGAACATCTTTGTTTCCCCAGCCCTCCAATCTTGCACCCACGTTTTCGTTCGTGTACCTCTCCCAAAACGGCCTCTCCAATGTCCATATGACGGGCCCTATGAAATTCTCCGACGTACGCGCAAATCATTTCTCATCCAGCGCGGTTCCAAGGTCGACAAGGTTTCTATCGATCGCCTTAAGCCTGCGTTTTTGGAATCAACCTTAAGCGAGGTACATGTAGCTACCAAAAGGTTCAGCGGAAATCTGTGTCGTTCGGAACTCTTTGAACTTCCTCTCTGGTGGGGGAGTGTGTAGTGAATACTCTTATTTTAGTTTCAAGATAAATGTTAATTTTACCGTCTTGAATTTCGGAATAGTATAAATTCATTTTAAATTAGTTACCCATCATAATTCAATTGTAAACCACATTAATACTAATTTTAGTATATTGTATTATTTTATTGTATGTAAACATAATTAATTATATATCACAATTGTCAGTTAATTATTTATATTCAAATATTTATTTTAATCTAATACCATGTCCATTTTACAAATAAACAATAGAAATCCAAGGGTTATATTTTCCACCTTTGGTACTGTCGCAGTTTCGCCTAACGGACTCAATACGGCTAGTGAGATAATCACTGGTTGGCACTTAACTAGCGGCAGTGCTTATGGCTACATCATCCAGGTTAACCTATACCGGATAGATGCGCTACGGTCCCAAGCCGTAGCTTGCCTAGGCCGACGACGACGACGTAAACCAACACTGTGCTTACGTAGGTCTGTCTTGGACATCTTTGTGAACATGTACTGTACATGAAGCCAAACTTTGAGTGATGTTCTCTCAGGTGTTCGAATTGTCGTTCCAGGGAGGATATGGCAGTGTCTAAAACTGCGTTAAACACAGAAATTTTAAATTTTTCTTCGGCATCTTCAATTGGCTGGTTTTGACCTTCATAGGGAAACATCTTATTTCGTCTGACCTGTGCGTCTTGAATTCTGGCTCGATTTCAAGCTGCTCTGCAATCTCTTTGGTATCTGTTACAGCACTTTGAAATCCACTCTCCCGATATTCTTTCATCCACTTACATGTTCTTTCCAAACTCTCGATGGCACTTGCCAGATGCTTTGAATCACTCTGAAGATCTTTACTCACGTAGTTAACTTGAAAGAGGAGGTCCTACCAGAATATGACAACAACAATGAATTTAAAATTCTTCATCTCTTTACAAAGTGATTCTGCTTCGCTTCTTCCTTGAGGATGTTTTGCTTTTTCAGCAATTTTGACAAGTGCATCATAGATCTCGACAGCTTGATATCGTACAGCTTTGACACTTTGCACATGGCATTCTCATCTTGTCTCGCTCAAGGGCTTCACTGAGAACTCTTTCACATATTTGCAGAAGACTGACCATCGATGGGTTGAGGCTGAGAAGAAGACATACAGGCGTTGAATAACTCCGAAAAATAGCAAATTGTAGCTGTGGCATGCGCATGGAGTGAAGAATGCTCTTGAATTCATTTCCAGAAGTCGCGCTTGAACGCCTGATGAGTGTCCCTTCATGTTCGCACAATTATCGTATCCTTGTCCACGAATATCACTCATTTTCAGTCCAAGTTCGTGAAGTTATCTCATCAATACCTCTAATAAGTTTTCTCCTGTGGTCTCCTTCACCTCAATGAACTTGATGAGGTGTTCAAAAATTCCACTTTCAATACCTGATGATCCATCAGAAACATATCGCAAAGTAAGGGACATCTGCTCCTTGTGACTAATGTCGGGTGTGCAATCAAGGATCACAGAGAAATACTTTGCCATTTTAATTCTGTGTAGAATGGTTGCTCGAACTTTGTTGCCCATGAGCGAGATGAGTTCATTCTGGATTCGTTTGCCCAGGTAATGATCATGAATTTCGTTATTAACTATTTTTCTAAGATGGTCTTGCATGACGGGATCAAATCTTAAGATAAGCTCAACCAGTCCAAGGAAGTTGCCATTATTCTGTCTGAAGAGTGTATCTACTGATCCTCCTCGGATTGCCATGTTGTGTTCAGCAAGGTACTGTACAATGGCGAGGAGGCGCTCAAACACATTTTTCCACCTAAGCTTCTCCGTATTGATTCGTTCCTGACTGAGTTGATTCACAGTGCAACTTTTGATCAAACGTTGTTCGAGTTCCATCCATTGGAGAGTCGCCTTCAGATGGCCCTGTGATCTTTCGTGCTCAGACAGTCTGGAACTAGTATTCACCCAGTCACAGAATTCTCCACACCCCAAGGCATTGTTGGCGTTTCCAAATAACTTGCAACAGAAACAAAATATCCGATTCTCAGAGATTAAATAAATCAACCATTTCCGTACACCAACTTCTCCATTTTCCATCCGTCTCTTGTAATGACTTTTTGAAAAGTTGCGGCCATTGTCATCTCTGGGAAAGTTATAGTCTTCCTCACACTGTGGTGGGCCTTTACTCACTAGTAAATCTCTGACTTTTGTGCTGACAGTTTCAGGCCATTGACCTGGATCTTTGAGTGCATCCAGAGGCTGATTTTGCAGAATTGGAGTCTGATCCATGGGTTCTTCTTCCCTCTGGATATCACTTTCATCTATCAAAGCTGGTGATGACGCATGTGACGGCGCAGGTACATCTAGTTCACTTTCATCTATCAAAGCTGATGATGATGCATGTGACGGCGCAGGCACATCTTATTCAGTTTCAGCCTGTGGATCGCGTTTCTCTAGAAATTTTTCATGACCCAAACATAAGCTCAAGTTCTGATTTCCGCTTCGCTTCACGCTGTCTCTTCTGGTGACCGCTGAGATATTTCCGAGCAGTATCTCGCAATCTCTTTGGAGGCATCACTGTCAGTCGATATGTGAAATATAACAAAATATATAATTAATACGGAATACTATTGTACATGAATACTACTGTATATGAAGAGTTATTCTGACAAGCCGTATTTAATTTACCACTCAAAACCAAAATATTTTTTTATACTGTACTCATATATTTGCGGGGTCCCTAATAGCGCCGGGCCCACAGCAGCCGCTTTGCTTGCTTTGCCCAAAGGCCGGCAGTGGCTTTATACTCGTATATACCTTGAATTAAATCTGAACGAAAAGCAGCAAGAATCAGTGGTGAATTAAGACCCTCTGGAGCCCTAGGCAACAAGTCTTTTGGGGCCCCCTTCGCTTAGTTTTTAAAGTAATAAAAAACAATAATATAATACTGAAAAATAGGTTTATTATTTACAACACACGTTTTAAAAGTAATAGAAAACGGTAGTATAAGGCAAAAACAAGTTATTTGTTTTATTATTTACAATACCCACTTGCGTGTTTTTTTTAACAGTAAATTGGGGAATAATGTCTGTGAAGTCCAGGCTTCAACCAATGTCATACTCAATTGTACAAATGCTCAAAGAATTCAGCCGTTCCTGTCCCATACAGATATACAAAATATATAAAATGTGCCCACAATATTTTGATGGAAAGATTTGAAAATTTATATTTAGTCAATTCTGCGAACAGATGGACTTACCACCAGAGGGAAAATGATAAGACCGCACTAGTTTAAGGGCAGATCTGGAGCAAAATTGAGTTTTTCCAGTCTTTCATATCTGCATAAGGGCAAATAATACAAGTAAGATTGCGGCAAGCAGCATATAATTCCAGACTGGAAAATTTGTCCAATTTGCTCCAGATCTTCCAGTGGGTCAAAGACTTCTGTGGGCTTATAATTTTTTCTCTATAGGTTAAGCCCATCTACCTGCAAATTTGTCTAAATATTTATCAGTATTCAAATCTCTCCATCAAAGTAGGGTACTGCCAGTGGTGTAGTGCTGTGGAAACGCGTGGGAACGACGTTCCTTTACTTTTTTTGGTAGACGGAACGGCGTTCCCTCACTATTTCAAATAAATCCGAACTTACAAATCTCTAACGTCATGAAATTTTAATTCCCACCCCTAGAAGAAATATGAGAAAGAATCATTAACTGTTTCATTTCTTTTAGCTTCGACTGAGGCAATGCTAGCCTATAAAGATCTGATGAAACAGTCACCACGGCGTACCAGTTGTTAACTTTTTTTAGTTAATCATTCCAGTTGTTAGCTATTTTTATTGATCGTACTGGATGTCGTATATCTAATGACACTGGAAATACTGCATCTTCACCCTTGGAATATATCCTAATATCCAGTGCATATGACCTCAAAATATCCCTGAAATTGGTCAGATTTCAAAAGATTTCCCGGGGGGCTTACAGTGCCCCCGGACCCCCAGCTGTATGGGCTCGCCGCGCTCGCCATTGTCCCCCCCCCCCCCGCATCTGAGTAACACTTTCAAAATGCGTTCCCTCACTTCTTTATTTAGCACTACACCACTGGGTACTGCATTTTATTATATTTCACTGTAGGCTACAGTGTAGCTCAGTGTATCTGCAATAACCAATGATTAATATTTCAACAATATTAGGCTATCCACGTATCCTGAATACGCCGACAGAATTACATTGGAATATGGAAATTTTTTCTGAACATTGGGGACCTCTAAAATTTTAACCTTGGAGGTCCCTAGGGACGTGCCTACTGTACCTAATGGGTAATCCACCACTAGAGAATACAAAGGGAATTAATGGTCATAATAAAAGATGCCGTAAATGAAGATATAGATGATTGAGTAGCTGGACGAGGCTATTGAGGAAATTTGACGAAAATGGCCATCAGTTTCCAATAGCTAAATTAGATACAAAAAGAATGGACTAAGCAGGACCATGAGAAGAAAACTAAACGTTAGTTTAGCAATTAATACTGTATTTTATATCTTATAATTAAGTTTGGATATTTTTGCTAAAAGAAATCTTTTATTTTTATTATATTACTCTTTTGGTAATTCCTATTTTTAAGTGTTGAACAAATTTCTTTAGTTTAATAGGCATTTATTAACCCTAGAAGGCCAGCGTGGCCTATTAAAATAAAAGTACATTTGTTTTTCTGGAAATGATGTCTTTCATTCTTCGAAAGTTAATTTTTATTATTGTTCAGTAACAGTAAATTGCTGAATTCAACCTATAAATGTAAATTTTATTATGGTGTTACGCAGATCCAACACTGTACCCCTTCAGTTGATCATTTAGTAACTTGATTTATGGACAGGGTACATGCACTTATTATTCTTTTTTGTAATGGGGTTTTAGTAACACACCATATATAATTTTTATTTAAACGTGACCATTATGAGGAGCTTTTCCGAAATTTGGACTTTTTCCGATTTTTTTTTAAATAAGATATTTAATGTAGATTTTTACGCGGATTTCAAAAATGTAAGTATTGTTTTGGAGAAATGAGCGGTTCAAAAGTTATGTTTGTTATTGTAATTTTGTATTAGGTAAAAAATTATAACAATACAACTGAAAACTAATACAAGAGTTATTGTATTCTTTCGTAATATTGGCTTATGTCACTAAGTATTTGTGTGAATAGATTTCGACCATTATTTTTCTGTCGTCACATGAATTCGCACAAGTAGGTATCAATCATTTGCCGGTGAGTCCCTGACTGTCTCTTATTCCTTCGTTTGGCCTTATTCCACATAGATTCAACGCCTTGTGTTAGGTTCGATTAGGTTAAGTTAGGTTAGGTTAGGTTAATTAGGTTAGGTTAGGTTAGGTTAATTTCTAAAAAAAAAGCATTTTTGAAATCAGCGTAAAAATCTACATTAAATATCTTATTTAAAAAAAGAATAGGAAACAGCCCAAATTTCGGAAAAGGCCCCATTGTGAATATTATCGCCAATGAAAATTCATAAACAAAGTTTCATACTGACATGATCAGTTCAAGATGATTTACATCTAATATGAAGCACGAACAAAACCCACCAAATTACACACCAAGTTGGGACGATACTCAAGAACGAGTTACAATGTCATGTTATTTAAAAAATATAGCGAGTTGCCGGTTACCAGTTGCTATATAGTGATGCTTTTATCGTTTTTAAATTGAAGATAGAGTGTGATTTTCTTTGGAGGAAACACTGGTTATTAATTCGTTATTAATATATAGGTTTTATATATTCCAAAAGTACCTGAAAGTATACACTTGAACGCCGGTGACGTGTCAGTTTCGTGCTCCTTCGTATCAGAAGTAACAGTGTTTAAAGCCAGTGAACTGTTGTGTTACTTCTCCAACAAAATTTGGTGCTCTTCCAATATGTGCTCTACCTTAAAATTTACATTCCAATACGTGATCTACCTTAGATTATTCGGATTAGCAGCAGGTACGTTAGTTAGCCTTATAAGGCTAACTAACGAAAATATCACGACTTAACAAAACCAATCGTCAAGGGCGTATAGTTGACCTAACGATTGATTGGTTAGGTTAAGTCATGATATTTTCGTTAGTTGCCTTATAAGGCTAGTTTCACGGTAGAGCACGTATTGGAATATGGTAGATCACAGTTTCGCGGTAGAGCACATATTGGAAGAGCACCCAAAATTTGTAAATGTACCAAGACTACGTAGTTACAATATCATCAGATGATCCATAATACTTAACTAATAATAATACGTCAAACCGAAAAGATTCAATATTTACAAACTTACGCGCTTTAGAAGTGTTGAAAAGTATTAATTAACTTTTACGATTAGCTTCATAAACAGTATATAAATTCTTAAAATATCGAATTACGAACGAACGAACGAACGAAACGAATGAGCGAGTGAATTTTAACTAAATAAATTGTTCAAAATAGTTTCAAAAGGCCAAGTAAATTCTTTGAAATCTTAAATGAAAGACCAAGCAAATAAATAAATAGTTGGTGCTACTATAGCGTGATTCCTACCGGTGACTTCGATACTACTGTATAGGGTGATTCCTACCCGTTTTGGTTCGAAACTACAGTACTGTAGAGTGTGATTCCTATCCAAGGTATAAATGAAAATATAATAAATATAAAATGCTATTTATTATTCAATTTTATTTATTTAAAAAATAGTTTCGGCGCTACTATAGTTATGTGGTCTACCTACGATTGGTTAGGTTTAGTCACGATATTTTCGTTAAAACTAACGAAAATATCATGACTAAACCTAACCAATCGTCAAGGGCGATGGACATTGGAATGTAAACAAGCAATTAGTAAACAAGGTAAGAAGCTATAATTAAAAGGTAGACCGCCGAATCGACGTAGGAATCACGCTATAGTAGCACCTAATATTGTTTATATATAGTCTCATTATGTATGAAAATAAAAATATTGTGATAAATATTATGGATAATAAAACAACCAATTATTATATTTTGAACTAGGTAAATAGAATAAAATAGGATAAACAGTATGCAAATATACAATTATGCAATATAAAAAATTGCCACTGTAAAAAACCCAAACACGCATTCATGTGTCACTTGCTCAAGATTGGCATAATTAGGCCCTGTAGCTATTGCTATGCCTACCTGCTACCTGCATATCAACCATTATGTAATAGAGTCATGCAAATGAATACATAAATGCATAATTGCATTAGAATAAATAATTTCAATCACATAAACATAGGAAATAGGTTGTTTCATATTTGCTTCAATAGTCAAAGTTAGGCCGCCATCCATGATTCCATCACATTGCAATTATATACCAAGGCAGCATTAGCAAGTCAATATCTTAATACTGCAATATAATATGAGTAAAATTAAATTTTGTAATAGAACTTATAGAAAACAAAGTTATTTATTTACCTCTATCCCCTTTAAAAGCACTTAAATTAAAAGCAACAGAATTGAACATATCAAACTGGCTATTTCACTCATTGTTTTAGTATTAGGGCCAGCATGGGTCTTGTTTACAACGGATTTTATGGCAAATGCCAAACCACCGATTAGATTTATAGCCAAGTTGGCGACTTTGGCTGTATTCTTTTGGCTGCTTTATCCATGGATTCGACCGAGTTTTTTTTAGATGATTGAATACAGTATTATTTTGTTTTTTTAACTGGGTGGGTGAAATCTATTTAGTGGGTGGGTGAAATCCTTTACTGGGTGGGCGATCACCCACCCAGTTAACATGTTAGATTTAGGCCTGATCTGGCCCATGAATCGTGACCTGGATGACTTCCTCCTCCAGTTAAATGATCAAGTCCCCTCCATTAAGTTTACTTTAGAAGTTGAACAAGACAACTCAATCCCGTTTTTGGATGTGCGTGTACATAGGGAAAGCCCAGGTTTTAAGTTTAGTATCTATCGGAAAAAACAAACAATTTGTCCTACGTACACTTTTACTCTGGACATGACAGTCTAGGCCTGTTCAAAAATCAACTGTTTCTTATTTTCATATGTTTCTGTACATTTTCCCATGCTTTTTGACCTGACAAAGCCGACAATCACAACTATTTTGACCTAGGATGTTGGGAAGCATTGCCGCATGGAGCTTTAAATTTTCTGCCTTGAAATCGGCCAAAGCGCCAATTCCGGGGTCCCTTGAATTATGTTTTGCACTTTAACTTTTGATCTAAACAAGATAGAGCAACAAATTAGGTATCAAATGAAAGAGCATAAAAATATAAATAATAATAATAATAATAATAATAATAAATAAATAATAATTAATAATAATAATAATAATAATAATAATTATCTATCATTTTTCAGGAAACAACAGAAACTCAATCAGAATCTAGAAAACCATCTACAAGTTACAACTTCACAATGGCATTAAGCAAGGAGCTGAGGGATCTCAGTGGGCGCACAGTTGATATCTCAGAACCTCTACGTACTGTCCACAGGCAGGTGTCAACTGGGCCATCTACCAGATCTCTCACTGAAACTTTCCTGGTTGGATACCCTTCAGCTTTTATCAGTGGTTCCCAGCTTCCCACCAACAGACAGGCGTTCCAGTATTTCCTTAATCTTCAGAATTTACCGGAAAATGCAGGGAGGCCCATGGTTCAAGACCTTGCATATGAAACAGTTGAATCTATCATCCCATTCTGGCAGATGGCTAGGATCAAGACAATGACCAAGTACAACGCAATGAAGCTCTTCATGAAACTACATGAGAAACATCGTGCTCTGGTGAAAAGCAAAGGAAGAGCAAGTAACCCTGGAGGAAAAAGAGGAGAATTTGTGCTGGAATTAGCTCCTAGTAGGAGCAGTTTGGGAGAAGCTGTTTGGGAAGGTGAGGGGGCCAGATAATCCCTGGTTTGAGCATCTGAAGGATGTTTGGACGGACTTGTCCAAGGAAAACCCAAAGATGCTGGCTTTCAACAGCAAATGGCTGAAGGAAAAGAAGAAGAACAGTGAAGAAATACTCCAAGACATTCTAACAGCAGAAAGGCTTCCAAGAGCCGACTACAGGGAAATGGCTGAACTGACAGTCATTGTTCTTGGAGGAACGCCTCCTCGAGGTATTCACTGGAGTCGACCAGGCGCCATTCATCAGGCCAGATGGATGGCCAGAAACCTGTACTCCATGAAAATGCTGATGTTTGCAGATCAACTTGAGTACGACGAAGACACTGTATCAAAGCTTGAAAGACTCAACACCTTCCTTGCGCTGTTCTACACTCCTGTATGGATGATGTCAATGTCTGCTGCAGATGCTCCCGTGAATGATCTAAGTCTAATCCAGGACATGTTGAAGTACAAGAAAACTGACCCAGAGCTTACTGATGCAGTACTTAATAAGATGGAAAACCACAAATGGTACCTGACGCAGGAAGTCGTGCCATTTGCCCTGTTCAGCAGTAGATTGAGTGACACATTGAAGCACGACATTGCTACCCAGTTACATGCCACTGAGAAGCCAGACAGCTTCAGAACAGGAAAGCCTCTATTCCAGAGAGTCACAGCTAAGACCACCCTGGTTGATCTCATTGGCCCAGAATCACATTTCCTGCTGGACACACTAAACATTGGATCCGAGTGGCTTCTGGAACCTGTAACGTCTTGGCCACAGAATGAGGACTACAGAAAAGCGTTGGACTATGTTAAGAATCTGAAAGCGGTGAATGACAATGACATTGCTGAACGTGGTGTCAAGATGATGAGCGACTTTGCAAATGTCATAACAACAGATGCCAAGCAAAGGGACTATCTTCTTCAAGCTGTGGAGTTCAACAGACGCCGCTTTGACAGCTTCAAGAAACAAACTCTCAACAACTGACTGTGTAAATGTCATTATGAAATTAATCATCATGTAATGCTTTCACTTCTTGATCGATTAGACTTGTGACAAAATGTTAATCTCAAATTTGTGTCATGAATAAGGCGCCTTGTCTGCCTTGAGTGTGAGAAAACGAATTTTGTGATATTTCTGAAATCTTTGTATGTACCAATGTGCCATTTCTTGTTCCAAGACTATCATAATTGTATAAGTTAGAAAGAGGATTAAAAATACTTTAATTTGGTGCCTATTTTGTTGCTCTATCTTGTTTAGATAAAAAGTTATAGTGCAAAACATGATTCAAGGGACCCCGGAAGTGGTGCTTTTGGCCGATTTCAAGGCAGAAAACTTAAAGCTCCATGCGGCAATGCTTCCCAACAACCTAAGTCAAAATGGTTGTGATTTTCGGCCTTTTCAGGTCAAAAAGCATGGGAAAAAGTACAGAAACCTATGAAAATAAGAAAAAGTTGATTTTTGAACAGGGCTAACATGACACCCCCACAGAGCTGGGCAGTATTTAAATACATTTGTATTTAAATACGTATTTAAATACATTTGTGTATTTAGAACTGTATTTATAAATACATTATTTTTCATGTATTTAAATATAGTATTTAAATACTTTAATGAGTATTTAAATACAATGTATTTAAATACTCAAAATATAAAAATGTAAATACTTTTACTGGTTTAATACACGTTCTGTACTAGCACAGTACGACGCGTCGACAGTGTAGTACAGCATGGTTCATGTTTCAACGTGTCAGTTCAATCAGTTGTGTGCCACTCTTAGTCGAAAGCGGTTGATTTCTTTATCGTGTGCGTGTCATGGCTTCAACAAGCAAATTTGGTGAATCAAACAGTGATATATCTGCAGATAACAATTTAGTGCACCCTCTGTTTGATGGAAAATACTTTAAAATTAAATCTAAAGACGGTAATAAGGTAAAGTGCAATTGCTTGCTGTGTAAACACGAAGTCTCTGCTGCAAGCAATGCTACAACGAATCTGTACACTCATCTGAAGGTAAGTGTTTTTTTAGACATCAAAAAATATCTTGAAATTGACCGAATAATCGTACAAAACGGCTCTGCCTTAAGTGGGCCTGTGTAACTAACTCGTTGCAATCAATCCAATTTGCGATGGAAAATTCATTGATGAAAAAGCTTTTAAAATCGTCTGATCTATCGAGTGGTGTATTTATTTCGAAATTCACCGTGTTCCCTAAAGTAGAAATTTATCAAATCATGAATTAGTGAATGCATATGTTAAAATTTGTATGTATTTAAAATGTATTTACAAATGTATTTAAATACAATTGATGTATTTTGTATTTAGTATCTAAATACATTCGTAAAATGTATTTAGTATTTAGTATTTAAATACATTTCTCCCATGTATTTAGTATTTAGTATTAAATACATTCAATGTATTTATTTCCCAGCTCTGCACCCCCATTAAGAAGGCCATATTTTCTTTAATGTTTCTCCGCGCTTTTAGGATCGCCATTCCGGAATACATTGATGCCGAATTGGAAAAAATCAACGGTATTGGAAGTGATCTGTGCTACCCACTTGCGTTTATGGAATCTTATATTAACAAGGCAAAACGAACCTTCTATCGTGTGAATAATAACACTCGCACTTTGTCAAAGAATATTTTAGTGCTTCCATTTTTCCCGGGCTTTTTAGGCATTGCTAATGTACTTAAACTTTTGGATATTAATGTAGTATTTTCATATAACAATATGGTGAAAAATATCATAGTAAAAAATAGCACACGCGTGTAAAACAGCATCAATATTTCGTTAGAACGGGACAGTCGTCCAGTGCCATTTTTGTCCATTTGTCAGAGTTATCCCATTGTATTGATTGGAATAATGTTTCAGTTTGTTTCACTCTAGCAACATTGTTAATAGAAATATTCTTGAGTCTGCTATTATCCAACTTATAAATAATTTTAACATGAGCAAAGGTCTTTTTCAACTCGATCCCGTTGTTTTGAATTCCTTCAGAATGGATTTAGACAAGAAGGGCAGAGTGCTAAAACTTTGGTAATTTTCCCTTATAAATTTCTATGCTCCTCTTACAAGTTTTATTTGTCGTTAGTTTTTTTATTTTTTTTTTATTTCTTTTTACCTATATATCATTGAGGCATTATCTATAAAATTGGTTGTAAACAATCCATTTGATCTTGTATTGAATTCGGGCAAAGTGCTAAAATTGGTAGTTTTCCTTACAAATTTGTATGCTCCTCCCACAATTTTTATTTCTATATTTATTATATATATATATATATATATATAAATATATATATATATATATATATATATATATATTTTTTTTTTTTTGTAACCTACATATATAGTCTTAAACTCTTTATTTACTTCAGTGCTCCTGAGGATGTCATTAGACGAGAGCACTTGAGCACCACTCTGTGTTTCTTTTCCTTCGTGGTTTTATTCATCATAAATATTTTTTACGTGTTATTTTCGTGAAATAATTTTCATATATATATATATATATACAATCGATGACAAGTTTTGTCCGTCCGAATATTATAAAATATGAACCTGGGCACGATGGATTCGTAGTCAGCGATGCTAACCATCACTAGCGGATTTACGGGGGGGGGGGGTCAATTTGGCACCCTTTTTTGTCAATTTGGCGCCCCTTTTGGTCAATCTTGGCGCCCCTTCCAAATGCTTTATTTTTTATATTTTTTTTAATTTCTAAAAGCAAAAAAGTACATACTTTTTTAAATTATAAAAATATCAACACCACCCTTGTATATACCTGGCAACTTACCTTTCAATTTTATTTTTAGAAACTGTGTATAAAAATAATATTTCCCTTCGTATACTCAATTAACTTATGCTTTCCAACTTTTTTATATTCATTTATTAATGGTTGTGAGCAGGGCTGGGAGCAGTTAAAATTTTCATTTAACCGGTTAACCGGTTAAAATCGTTTAATTTCGGTTAATTTGTATACGGTATATATTATATATATATATATATATATCAGTGGCGTGTGGTCCATGAATGAGTTGCATGCAGTGCATTAGCCCTGTTCAAAAATCAACTTTTTCTTATTTTCATAGGTTTCTGTACTTTTTCCCATGCTTTTTGACCTGAAAAGGCCGAAAATCACAACCATTTTGACCTAGGTTGTTGGGAAGCATTGCCACATGGAGCTTTAAGTTTTCTGCCTTGAAATCGGCCAAAAGCACCAGTTCCGGGGTCCCTTGAATCATGTTTTGCACTATAACTTTTTATCTAAACAAGATAGAGCAACAGAATAGGCACCAAATTAAAGTGTTTTTAATCCTCTTTCTAACTTATACAATTATGATAGTCTTCGAACAAGAAATGGCACATTGGTACATACAAAGATTTCAGAAATATCACAAAATTCGTTTTCTCACACTCAAGGCAGACAAGGCGCCTTATTCATGACACAAATTTGAGATTAACATTTTGTCACAAGTCTAATCGATCAAGAAGTGAAAGCATTACATGATGATTAATTTCATAATGACATTTACACAGTCAGTTGTTGAGAGTTTGTTTCTTGAAGCTGTCAAAGCGGCGTCTGTTGAACTCCACAGCTTGAAGGAGATAGTCCCTTTGCTTGGCATCTGTTGTTATGACATTTGCAAAGTCGCTCATCATCTTGACACCACGTTCAGCAATGTCATTCACCGCTTTCAGATTCTTAACATAGTCCAACGCTTTTCTGTAGTCCTCATTCTGTGGCCAAGACGTGACAGGTTCCAGAAGCCACTCGGATCCAATGTTCAGTGTGTCCAGCAGGAAATGTGATTCTGGGCCAATGAGATCAATCAGGGTGGTCTTAGCTGTGACTCTGGAATAGAGGCTTTCCTGTTCTGAAGCTGTCTGGCTTCTCAGTGGCATGTAACTGGGCAGCAATGTCGTGCTTCAATGTGTCACTCAATCTACTGCTGAACAGGGCAAATGGCACGACTTCCTGCGTCAGGTACCATTTGTGGTTTTCCATCTTATTAAGTACTGCATCAGTAAGCTCTGGGTCAGTTTTCTTGTACTTCAACATGTCCTGGATTAGACTTAGATCATTCACGGGAGCATCTGCAGCAGACATTGACATCATCCATACAGGAGTGTAGAACAGCGCAAGGAAGGTGTTGAGTCTTTCCAGCTTTGATACAGTGTCTTCGTCGTACTCAAGTTGATCTGCAAACATCAGCATTTTCATGGAGTACAGGTTTCTGGCCATCCATCTGGCCTGATGAATGGCGCCTGGTCGACTCCAGTGAATACCTCGAGGAGGCGTTCCTCCAAGAACAATGACTGTCAGTTCAGCCATTTCCCTGTAGTCGGCTCTTGGAAGCCTTTCTGCTGTTAGAATGTCTTGGAGTATTTCTTCACTGTTCTTCTTCTTTTCCTTCAGCCATTTGCTGTTCATAGCCAGCATCTTTGGGTTTTCCTTGGACAAGTCCGTCCAAACATCCTTCAGATGCTCAAACCAGGGATTATCTGGCCCCTTCACCTTCCCAAACAGCTTCTCCCAAACTGCTCCTACTAGGATTTCCAGGATGTGATGTCGACAGGCCAGATAAAACACCTTTTTGTTCAGCATTTTCTCTAGCAGTTTGGCAGCTCCTCTGTGAACTCCACTGTTACTGGATGTAGTGTCAAAAACAAGGGCAATAACATTATCCGTAAGTTCCCATGTCTCCAGTAAATCCATTGAAGCCTCAGCCTGAGCTGTGCCAGAAGAATTGTCGATGACAGGTACTCCCAATAACTTTCCTTCAGTGTATGAAGGTGGACCAGACACTAGCACAGCTAAAGTCTCTGAGGTACTTCCAGGTTCACTGCCCAAGACATCTTTGAGCAACTTTCCATCCCAGTGTAAGGCAGCGTACTGTGGGGGGTTTTCACAAAACTTGGACATGTGACTCTGGCTGATATTATACCTGGACAGCATTCTGTTGCGACGTGTTGTTGAGGTTGAGATGACGAAGTTATCCAGATCAGCCCCTCCAGCTTTCAAGGTGGCAGAAACCATGGCAGTAACTTGATTGTCTGATAAACCAAGACGATCAGCTGTATTGCAGATGACATCACATTCCATGACCTTCCTTGGAAACGTCAAAGTCACACTAGTCACAGTGTCTTGATGGTGAGAACATCCAGGACGAGGCTGATGGTAATCCATGTCCTCTGTGTTAGCGTCGTTGTCAGTTGAGTCACCCCAGGTAATGTCATCCACATGAACAACTGCCTCTTGTTCTGCTGCAGCTGTAAAATAGTACAACATGTTAAGACAGTAATTGTTAAGTACATGCTAAATATCGCAATGGAGTAAAACTTAAAACTTTTTGTAACGTTCAAAGTAATTAGTTTTACCTTGTTCTTGTCTATGCTGCAGTCTTTCATTCCTCACTGCTTGCTGCAGGGATCTTGTCTCAAAAATCTTGTCATGACCAGACATATGACCTTTTTCCTCTCAGTCTTTTGGTCTTCGTAGAACCTGATATCCTCATCTTTCTTCTCTCTGGATAACAGTCTGTTGTTCTGTATTTCCTGGATTGCATCTGGAGCTCCTATATCGAACAGGCTGTCTAATTCCAGCACAAATGCTCCTCTTTTTCCTCCAGGGTTACTTGCTCTTCCTTTGCTTTTCACCAGAGCACGATGTTTCTCATGTAGTTTCATGAAGAGCTTCATTGCGTTGTACTTGGTCATTGTCTTGATCCTAGCCATCTGCCAGAATGGGATGATAGATTCAACTGTTTCATATGCAAGGTCTTGAACCATGGGCCTCCCTGCATTTTCCGGTAAATTCTAAAGATTAAGGAAATACTGGAACGCTTGTCTGTTGGTGGGAAGCTGGGAACCACTGATAAAAGCTGAAGGGTATCCAACCAGGAAAGTTTCAGTGAGAGATCTGGTAGATGGCCCAGTTGACACCTGCCTGTGGACAGTACGTGGAGGTTCTGAGATATCAACTGTGCGCCCACGGAGCTCCCTCAGCTCCTTGCTTAATGCCATTGTGAAGTTGTAACTTGTAGATGGTTTTCTAGATTCTGATTGAGTTTCTATTGTTTCCTGAAAAATGGTAGATAATTATTATTATTATTATTATAATTATTAATTATTATTTATTTATTATTATTATTATTATTATTATTATTATTTATTTATTAATTTTATGCTCTTTCATTTGATACCTAATTTGTTGCTCTATCTTGTTTAGATCAAAAGTTAAAGTGCAAAACATAATTCAAGGGACCCCGGAATTGGCGCTTTGGCCGATTTCAAGGCAGAAAATTTAAAGCTCCATGCGGCAATGCTTCCCAACATCCTAGGTCAAAATAGTTGTGATTTTCGGCTTTTTCAGGTCAAAAAGCATGGGAAAATGTACAGAAACCTATGAAAATAAGAAAAAGTTGATTTTTGAACAGGCCTAGCAGTGCATGCGTATCAATAATCAGTATGTTTTTTGCATAATTATTTATAAAGTCCTCACACAATAAATTTACTTCCTATTAGAAGTATTTGGCATTTAAATGCAATTAAATCGATACTTCCGCCCATGTCTTCGACCTGGAGATGCAAGAACAGGCATCGATATAAACTTAACTACTGCCCGTTCTCATGTAAAAATATGATGACGCTTGCTGTTTCTTTCTCAACCGACATGCGTCGACTCTCAAATACAAGTTCAAAAGCCGAAAATAATCGTTCAGACGATGCTGATGCAGTTTGAACAACCAAATATCGCCTTGCAAGGTGGCTCAGTGTTGGGTAGTCATTCCATCTTGACTTCCACCATTTTAATGGGCTCTCGTCAACTCGACAACCTTTTTCCTGAGAATATTTTAGCATCACTCTGTCCACGATTTGTGCATTTTATATGAATTTATTGAAATAACTGATTTTAACCGAAATTAACCGGTTAACCGCTCCCAGCCCTGGTTGTAAACATTCGTAGACGCAAGGTTAATGTGCTTGTAAATCCTTTGCGTAGTATTCACATTCACGATCTTCCTCTCTCTAAATGACTGATTCAGATAATACTTTGAACAGGTGGATTAGATAACGTCACTCAAATTAGTTCCAGTATTTACCACCAGAAATCTGGTCTTTAACTACATTTTAGTAAACACTAAAAATTTGCCTGTTGATGCTTAAAGGGTTCTAGTGTATGTAATTATATTTATATATATAATTAAACATTTTGGCACAATTTTTACATATGTAAAGGTCCGCCCCCCTTTCTAAAATCCTAGATCCGCTACTGCTGACCATTACATCATTGAGGCGCATATATTGTATATATACAAAATCTGCTGCTAGCGGATTTCATTCCTTATTAGTTAATTGTAGAGTGTCTATAGGTGGAAAAATAACGGCAAAGTGCTAGCATAGGTGATACTCTCGTTTATATTAGAATAATGATTACACTGTAACAATACTGAATGTAAAATAATGTTTTAGTCGATATTCGCGTCGCATTCAACTTTTTACGCACAATGTTCTTTCCAAAAAATTATCGCTGCATAGAAGTTTGAGTGAAGAATGAATCTGCAGATCATTGGAAAACCCCCCTTATACCTTCAGGCAAAGTCTTTGTTTATTCTTCTAAATCTTTTTAAAGCGGATTTTTATCGCCAGAGATTCGTCTAGACATCGCGTGTTGAAAGCGACCAACGAAGGATTTAAACACGGCACACTTTAAACAAAGGATTGAAGAGCGCTTATCATTTCATAGCGAGATCTGAAGATTTTGTTTTGTTTCTCTTGTTTATAGATGTAATTAATTATTATGAACTGTGAAAGAGGATTTGTGTATGAATACAATATAAAGACATTTCAGATTTTCTTTTAAACTTTTTACATTAGGATAGAAACGTTTATAGTGCGTAATTTCGTGATAATCCTCACGTTTCATACGTATTTCATTCTATGTAAGTAAACATAAAGAAAGTGCTACTTTCGATTAGTATTTTTATGAATTAATTAATTTTTTTTTTTTCATATTAAGAAATTAAAACTCATCTACAGAAGGATTAATCGCTATAAACTCGTTGTTTACTTGTAGAATATTGATAATGAAGACCTATTTATCAAGAAAACATTACGCTCCGGTGATCTTAGTGTGGAATACATTAAAAGTGATATGTACAGACCATTCACGAGATTTATAGAGAATATATTCATGTGCGCTTACAGGGAAAGAAATTTGAGGTTATATTAGTAGTATGACCTCAAAATGTCACAGTGCAGTGTAACAATGCAACATGACGAGAGTATTTTAACCCCTTTCACCCCATCACCCCCTTATGCTAACGGGCGCGTAGTACATTAATTCATAACATTAACATATGCCTAGTTAGTAAAACATTTAAATAGAAAACTTTTAATAGCAAATAAATAATCTCATTATAAAGCAGAGGAGGCACAAAGTCTTAACGTACTCGCGTCAGTTATCTCTACTCATTTTTAGCGCCTCTATCAGAAAAATATTAGCTTGTGTGTTTCAGGACACAAGACCTTGATAACAACCCCCTTGGAGCCATCCTGACTTCTAAGATTTTCGTAATGATAATTTGAAGCAAATTCTGAAAACATTTACTCGTATGAAATAAACACACACCTACACCCGCACTCACACCCACTGTATCGTTTGTATATACACTAGGGATGAAATAATACCGACAATTTTTAATACAAGTATTTGAACAATTATTTTACTGATACCGGTGTTGATACCGGTTTTATACAGAGAATAATTTATAATGATTTTTTTTGTGTCACCCTGCCAATTGCCAACCCTCCCACAAGCCTGCAGGACCTGTAGTATTCACCACATTAACGACAATAAAAACTGAAGTTACTTTTTAAATTCTGTCACCGACACCAAAGGGAAAATACCATTGATTGAAAAAAGTTTGAACTGCAGCTCCTAGGGAAAGGCAGGAAAAAGGAAGGACTATTTATAATGATTAAGTATATCAGATAACCAAAGGTAAAAGGGAAAAATAACAATTTAAAAAAAATAAGTTTATTAATAATTTTGCATATTTTGCATTTATTTCTTATTTGGTTTTGGAAGTAAGTTTTGAGGAAACAAAGACTATCTAATGATTGTTCAGAGAGATTTGATCTTAGCTTGGTCAGAAATAAGCCAGCAGCAGAAAAAGCTCTTTCTGATTCTACACTAGTGGGTTTAATGGAAAGCAATGCCTTGTACGGGGCTCCAATAAACCTTAGCCCCCCCCCCCCGCCCATGGCCTAAACCATTAGAGGTACAGTAAAACTAAACATACCTTACAAAAGAGAATTTAATCCTGCATTTAATGAGAAACAATTAAAACTTGGTGTTCCCGCCATTGGTTTCCAAGACAGCCTGAATTCGCTTTGGGTAGCTTGCCAAACGTGACGTGAATAGATCTTGATCGTTACGCAAATTTGCTAAAATAGTTTCAATGTGTTGCGTCATTGTATCCTTCGAAAATCGATTTGCCACAGGTTCTTGAAACAAGAGAATTCAACCTTGTCCTTTATAACTGATCCAATGTGTTCACAGACGTTCAGGTCAGGAGAATTTCCTGGCCATTCTTCATTTCCAAAGAAATCAATCTCATGGTTCCGCAACAACTGTTGAGTGGCTAATGCCTTAAAGCACGGGGCCTTATCGTGCAGAAGTGTGACCTGATCGACATCCATAACGTTGTTTGGGTTTCTTAGAAAAGAATGACATGCTGGGATAGAATAATATCACGAAAATACTGTCCATCCCAACTCTGACCATTTGGCTTCAGCACCCACATGAGCTTCTTTGCAGTGAACAAAACAAACACACCAACACAGTCTGCACTTTTTAATAATTCGCGATAATGTTCATTGTCATCGATTTCATCTGGTGTTGTGGCCCACACTCGATCATTTTGGTAGTTAGGCCGACGTGTCACGTAAACAAAAAATTCATCGGAGACAGCTAAATGCATGAAATCATCCACATCCCAATCTTCAAGATAATGGGCAAACCACATTCTGTCATCGATGTTGAGTTTTTCTTGGCTTTGGAAATTCATGCCAAGGCTTTTAAACCTTGCCTATGACGGTACAGTCGAATGATCTCACCACTAACGATCTTTCCTCTCAACACTTCGATCTCTCTAAAAAGTTTAACACAGCTGTTTTTCCGCTTACGCGTACCGCTTTCAATGATGTCCTTTGTTTCCTGAGAGAGTGGCAAATTTGGGCGCCCAGATTTGGTTGTATCCATTTCACATTCATCCAAAGTTTTATTCCAATTTCTTTTGACGATGTCCTCACTTCTTGCCAACGTTTTGGCAACCCATGAACGTGTTATAAAGGTGGCTCCAGCATCACGAGCTTCCCGAAATGTTATTGCTCGTATGCGATCTATCACACGTTGCCTCTCCGAATCACCAATTAATTGAGAAGCCATTATATCATCACTTTATCAGCTAGAGTAATTTTAATACTTGCAATAAATAAAGAATTTTATATATTTTTATAATCACTAAAAACTATTTCGATATAAGTAAACATGTAAGCTGCAAATGGGGGGGGGCTAAGGTTTTTTGGAACCCCTTACAGCTTCTCTAAATTTTCACTTCTTTGTGCAGAAACTTCGAAACTCTTAAATTGATTAGTAGGATCAAAATTAGTTGCATTGCTTCTCAATGGTACCTTTTCTGATTTCTCTATTTCTTTCATGTATTCGCACATCAATGGATCATCTACTTCATTCTTGTCTTCAGTAACATTCTCTGAGTAGTTAGATACTCGTAAGTCTTGGTCTTCGCATTCTTCCTCGAAACCAACTAAATTTTCATCATTCTTAGGAAAAAGCCTTTTAAAAATCCTTTCTGCAGTTCTTTTGAGCACTAGTTTAGATGGAATAGAAAATAGTTCCTCTTCTTGAACTTTTGAAACTTCAGAGGGTTGTGAAGATATTTAATTAAACCCACAATATCTCTTTGTCTCCTTGAGGAATAGAAATTACTGAGACGGTCTTTGAGCTGAACTCATTAACGAATCTAAAAAAGTAACGCAACGTTTTGGAATCGTGTAAAAACGTTTTTGAACGTTTCAATACGTATTTATACGATTTCAAATGTTTAAGGCGAGAGTTCTGGATAATAGTTTCCCTTTTCAGAAAAACGGACACATCATATAACGTCAATAACATAATATTATAACAAATGATAAATTGTGACATACACTAATGACGCCCCTCAAAGATATACTGCATGTGTAAGTTATGTATGAAGATAAATCATTATTTCTACTCACATTGGCCACAAAATCCTACAAAAAACAAATCTTTGTTAACTTGACATTTGCTGATTGCTCCCACAATAAAGACAATAGGCAGTTCTTCAATACCGAAAACCTGGTATCGATAATCACGATATCGGTATCGTGTCTCTTGTCCAATACCGGTATAAATACCGGTTTTTCAATACCGGCTTTCATCACTAATATACACCCTTCATTTCCATTGCGGATATAAAACATGCCCATTGCCCACGTGTGTGTGTGTATATATACACATATATATATATATATATATATATATACATACACACTTGATGCATCGTCAAATCGAATACATGGGTGTGTGTGTAGAAAAACAAAACTTCATTTATATGAAGTGTATGTGTATGCATATATAGGAAAAAGTAAAACTCGTCTTAATTAGTAAGCTTGACTTAATTAGTAAGAATTTCTCTCTCTCCTATGTGGGATCCAGCTCTCTACGAGTCGCTACATCATCTAAACTTGGAAGATGGGGCCACCCATCTAACAACTTAACAGACCAGACATCGCTTAACACCTTAAACCTAACTGTGAAGCGTCGATGATGCAATGGCCGTGACATCACTTTTCTTACTAAGAAGGAGCGACAACTAGCTGTATGTAGATGATCAATTTAGTTCGCTGTCAATTTATTATTATTATTATTATTATTATTATTATTTTAATAAACTTTTTGGAATTCTCTAAAGTACGAAAAATACTATTTTCAGTTAAAGTAAATTTTCTTTAGGACTATTCTTGAATTAAACAAAAATACTGCTTTGTGGAATTGATTCCTAATCCAACGTTTTGTCTGTAAACTTCAAACATTTTTGCAAATTAAAAATAAAGAAATACATTTTATATATATATATAAATAAATATATATATATACACACTGAAGTACAGCTAAATAGAAGACCTAAAATTATGTGTAGCTAATCACACGTTGATAAGAAAAGATAATTTAAAATTACAGATATTTTGTTGAATAACTTTGGATACTTTGGATATTATAAGATGTTTGGGAAATGGCAACGGTAAAATGTCGATCTGTACATCATCGATCTGTAATAAGGTCGATCTGTAATAGTTCGATCTGGAATAAGGTCGATCTGTAATAAGGTCGAACGCCGTTAAATTACACTAATTATGTTATATTAACTTCTGGTTTAAATTTCTTAATAAAAAATTCAACTATTCGCAGATCGTGAAATAGCTCAGGTCGCTGCAAGATTCTAAAATTACTTAAAATTATTATAAAATATTATAAAATGTACATTAAGGTCATACAACAAAGTTTAAATCGCATTTAGCTTTTTAGCTTACACAAAACCAGAAATGTTCTGTATGACATCAAAATTTTAAGCCACCTGGTTCCCTATTAAATGTTAAAATAGGTTAAGGAAAGATTCCTCTTAACATTAGGTTCCAAACTGGGGACCGCATAGACACTAACCAGCGATTTACTCTCGTTTTAGCCCTTGACCTTCGAGACCCTATACACCAAAAAATCAATACCAAACAGAGGACTTGTATGGTCACTGTTAGGAGCCACGTCTACCCGTCTGCCCGCGTGTTTATGAAGCACAGTGAAGCGAGTGTAAAGAGAAGAAAGAGCAATGATAAGAGAAATTGAATAAAGTAAAAGTAAATAATACATTGTAAATGAGGGGAATCACTACAGAAGCCACCGAGGTCGGGGGTTCGACTCCCGATCGTGCTGGTTACTAAGTAATCTTGGAGTTAGCACAATGGGACCCGTTCGTTTGGCTTGTATACTGTGCCATTTTCTGGCCCTCCTCAGTGATTATTATTATTATTATTATTATTATTGTTATTATTACCTCGACTTTTACAATTAACTGTACACGTGGTGTATAGAGTACGGTAAACCCTCGTCTAACGCGGGGGTCAGGTTCCTCGAGAACGGCGCGTTAGGTAAATCCGCGTTGGACAAACTTAATATCTTATGGGATAAATGGGGATACGTGAACGCGGCCGCGTAAAGTCTCCCATTAATACTTAGATATGTAGATTTTTTATTCACACACAAATTAATTTCCCTACCTATATTGTATATGAAATAAGAACATAATAAAATCATAAACATAATGATATTTACATATGATAAATAAAATATATTAAATGAAAATAGCACGCATCTTTTCTTCACTCTTTCGGATGGTGCGTATGGTAGACTCATTCACGTGATACTCGCTGCCAAGTGATGTTACGCTCATACCACCACACAACTTATTTAGAATCTTTATTTTTTTCGGCTAATGTCATAACTTTACGACTTTTCTTTTCTTCACTATCACTTGCAGATGCTTTACGTTTTGGTGCCATACTGCTGTCTAAGGGTAATAGCAAAACAACGGCAAAATACGACAAAAACAATCCAACACAACTTCACTGAACTTAACGCGGTACGAGACTGAGACAAAGGGTGATGCAAGGGGTGACGCGAGAGGGAGGGAGATGCGAGAGGGAGGGAGATGCGGGAGTATTGGAGAATGTAGGAGAAAACACTACAGCGCGCATTGGCACGTGTACAGTATTATTGTATTAGAGCGTGTTTGGCAGACCGTGTATAATCAAATTTTCCGCTTTTGGCAAATAATTGTTCGCATTTATTTTTCTGTGTATAGTGTATAAGCAAATTCGCGCTGGACAAACACGCGTTGGACGAGGGTTTACTATATTTATATTATCAGTTTCTGGTTTTTCGATGTTCTAAAATGTTTGTATGAAATGTTGTTTTCTTTAATCTTCATATAATTTTATTGCCTATCTTCTCGCATTTTAGCGATTCTATTGGAAAATGTTAAGCTATAATGTCACAAGACATCATAACAAACAAACACATACCGATTTATCTAAGAACGCTAGAGCTTTGAGGATGGTGATATAATGTCTCTAGAAAGACGTGGGACACACCTTGGCTGTCGAAACGCCACGATAAGAAATTTCGTACTAATAACAAATGTTCTGAATTATGTTCTCTCTCTCTCAAACTCGAGTCGGAAGAAATGATCCTTCTGTGTGTATATATATATATATGTATTAGGTTCGAATATATAATATATACAGTATATTATATTCATATATATATTAAGTTCGAATATATATATATATTATATTCGAAAATATATATATATATATATATATATCAGTTAGTGTCATGTAAATTCAATTATTAATAACATAGATAAGCGCTTGCGCATACAAATTCTTGAAGTAAAATATGTCCTTCATCAACAGAAAATAATACATATATATATATATATATATATATATATATATATGGGATGAATTTCACAATTAAACACGTGAAATGAATGAATGATGTAAACCCACAAGGAAAAAGAAAAATGAATCCAAGGCCTTTCCCTGACGAAGTGTACTCATGAATACACGAAAGGCCTTGGAATAATTTTTTTCCTTGTGGGTTTACATTATATATATATATAACATCATTAAAACATTAAACATGCTTACGATATCCATAACAGGTTATATATTCTACGAGGATATAGCATACAATATGTCCCCCTATACACTCATGCAGCAAGCACCACGCTGCGCAAAATTGTAGCACTCTCTCTAACGCTCTCTCACTCTCGCACGCTCTCTCTCTCTTTCTCTCTCGCACATGCACACACACACACACACACACACACACACACAACATATATATATATATATATATATATACTGAGCTGCAGAAAAATCGGCCCACTTGGAATATCGCGAAAAGCAAAAAAGGTGGGCAAGCTTCTATCTATAAAAGTTTTAAAATTCGAAAATATAGTCTACGAGGCAACCAAATAACGAGACAAAACAACGTCAGCTGCAAACACACTAGCTGTAACAAATTTTCGACTTATTTTAAGAATTCGACAGTCTGACATTCAGTTGCTCTTAGACTGCTAGTGCCACTTTTTCTTACACTAGTGGGAGTAGGGATTTGCGTTTAGTAACAGACTGACTTCTAATTCTTTTGGGTTTCAGAATTGGACATTTATAATGGATTTGAGTGCCGTGAACGTCGCAAGAGTCGTCGCCCTAATTGAAGATGGTCGGAGCCAGCGTTACGTCGCCGATGCGCTAGGAATTCCAAGAACAATGGTTCGACGTGTCTACCAACGTTATGTGGAGACAGAAGAGTACATCCGAAGAGCAGGATCTGGAAGGTCGCGCTACACATCTGCAAAAAGTGCGGATGCTTATTGAATTACCCTCGTATATATATATATATATATATATAATATATATATATATATATATATATAATATATATATATATATTAGGCCTAGTATTAGCCAACTGAGGTACCGATTATTAACGTCAAGTTAGCACTATAATAATGATAATGATAATGATTAACTGCTTGAGAATGATTGAATGTCAAATGACTAGGCTGGAGTTACCAATTTACAGTAGTCTACGGTTAACCGGTTTGATGTGGCTAAGAAATAGGCTTACTATAATTGCTGACCGAAATGATACGAAATATTCGAGGTCACCAGCTTGGATTACACCCAAGCAAATAATATTAATAAAGTTAGAAAAATTACCTTGTGGATTTGTGTTTAATTAAGAAAATAAATCAGTTATTTGTTCACAGCGATTAACAATGCAATTACGGTAATTATAGTGATTAACAATTATATAACAGCATTTATATTATGCTAAAGATGACTGAGGCTTAGCAAATAAGGAAATGGTTATACAGCTTAATTATTTAAGTATGGTTATATTGGCTAATGAGTTGTGCACAAGTAGAAACGTAAGATGAAATATGAAGCCTATTGATAACAGAAATTATGTACGTACGTTGGTGCACTGAATGGATTACGTAATACAATGATTTAGGTAGGCTAGAGAGTTATGCATAATTTAGCATAAATGGAACACAGAATAGATGTTGTAGTCTATTGGTAATATAAATAATGTACGTACGTTAGATACACTGAATGGATTACGTAATACACTGACTTAGGTAGGCTAAAGTGTTATGCATAACTAGAACATAGAATAGATGATGCAGCCTATGAATAGATGATGGAGCCTATTCAAAATATAAATATTGTACGTACGTTAGGTACACTGTAAGTGGATTAGGCCATAGTAGTATGGGCTAAAACTGGGAGAGTGCAAGAATGTTGCAGAGATAATGATCAACGATGCAATGTTGCAAAGGGGAGGGGTTATGCAACAACTCAATGCTGCAAAGGGGGGAGGGGATGCTGCAGGTGCAACAAGGGGGTCATGAAACTTGGAGGCGGCGTTATCCCCCAAAAGAAAGACAAGAGAAGGCGAGAAAGCAAGAGAGTTGTTCACCTGGGAGGAGCCAAGTGCACACTAAGACTTCAGCCGAGTGGCCGTTGTCTTATAGGCCCCTAAACAGCCAGTTGGCTTAGAAGGAGCCAAGGGGGAGAGGGGAGGGAGCTTCGGGGGGAGAAGGAAGGATGACCCCCCAAAGGGGTTGTCTTAACCTAAGAGAGAAAGGAGAGGAGAAGGGCTTTGGGGGAGAAGGTGGGATGTCCTTACCCCCCCAAAGGGAAACTAAGCTAAGTCTTAACCTAAGAAGGAAGGAAGGAGAGATCTTTATTCAGCCACATTCATCATCAAACTGGCCGCTCTGAAGCCAAGCGGGCCTTATATAAAGGAAGGTTGAGTTGCCAGATACCATTTTTTATTTTAATTGTTCAGATATACATTATTAGGGTGAGTTGCTAAACACCACCATTTATTTTAATTCGTTACCAAAGCAAACGTACTTTCTCTTTTAAGAGAAATAATCACCAATATTGACAATAAAAAATTCAATATGTTTATTAATTATTGTAAATAAATAAAGTTTGTCTTCTACTGCACAAAAAATAATATAATACGGAACGTACAATCGTCAAAATAATAGTTCAGACGAAATACACATACACACACACACAATTGTATTTGTACAACTTTCTCCTCATAATTATTGATTAAAAGAAATAAGCACATTAACTGTGTCTATTTTCTTTTGTCATTCCTATATATATATATATATATATATATATATATAGAGAGAGAGAGAGAGAGAGAGAGAGAGAGAAAGAGAGAGAGAGAGAGAATCAATTTCGGATTTTTAAATTTCAAGCAAATGAATTTTCTCCTTTAAGAGAATCAATTATTAAAACTAATATTAACAATATAAGAAACTAATTATTTAAACGCCGCACTATTTACTTTCCTTCTTTCAGTTATTAAAACGAATCCCAATATTAACTCTTGTCCTTTTAAGAGTGAACGGAGGCAGGTAATGAAAAGGTCCAGCGAAAGGTACAGCCCGAGGCCTTTTTAACCACAAACTAGCGGGAAAGGAATTTGGGTCAACTTTCTCTCAAAGACTCGCATCCATCTCTTCTCGCTCTCCATGCGTTTGTCTTCCTTTTATATGAAAAAAAATGTTTTATATTTTATCAACTTCGTTATTTTTATTTACACGTAATTTGTATGGTATCATCTTCTTAGTTATTGAAATGAATGAATAAAAAAAATGGAAGGATATATTATTATTATTATTATTATTATACATTTTTCAAAATTAACAAACACACACACACACACACACAATATATATATATATATATACACACACACATATATATAATATATATATATATATATATATATATATATATATATAATATATATATATAGGGTATCTACTGTATATAAAAATGTTTGTATTAACTTCGCAAAAATGGAAACATATTATTATTATTATTATACATTTTTCATAAAATGTGGATCAGGTCAGTAAAGTAACATAGTATAACCCGTATCTCTCACGATTCCTAGTTAATGTTTTCAATAATGTAATTGTTTTCTGTATAAACGTCTGCAGAAAGAGATGAGATCATGGTTTTGACTCCCGATTACGCAGGCTAATATTCTTCTTCTTCCGCAGCTTATTATCCCATCTTTACATGAGGTCGCTGTTTTTGGTTCGTCTTCTCCACTCTCCTCTGTCGTATACCGCGTCCTCCTCCAAGTCCTTCTCCGCCACCACACAGTCCCTCCATCTCGTCTTCGGTCTTCCTCTTCTTCTCCGTCCCGGCAACTCCATCTCCAGAACTCTGCGCCCCACATACTCCTCCTCTCTTCTCCTGACGTGTCCATACCACCTCAGCCTGGCCTCCTGCACTTTCTTAGATGCAGGCGCAGGCTAATATTACAGGAGCTTATTCCTGTGTGATCCAAAAATACATCTACTAAACTGTATATTTAATTTAGCAATAACAATTACTCTCTTAGAATAATGTAATTACTTGTTTTCTGTATAAACGTCTGCAGAAAGAGATGAGATCGTGGGTTCGAGCCGAAAATTGAAACTCAATTTGGTATGGGCGCAAAATAACTTGCAACCGAAATTTGAAACTCAATTTAGCATGGGCGCAAAATAACCTGCAACCGAAAATTGAGACTCAATTTAGTATGGGCGCAAAATAATAAAATATTGTTGTGAACAATATTGCATAAAGGGGTGGGTTGGGGAAAACCAAGTATTGTCGCAAATATTGTCGTGATAGAGACTGTAAGAGGCAATGCGAGCATTAAATCTATGGAGAGAATATAAAGACACCGTTAGTCGTCCAAAGCATGGACCCGTTATATCGATGTTATGATTGGTACACAAATTAGACCCGCCCAATTACACTGGCAACCAATCATTACGAACATCCTCTCAGTCTTTTGAGCATTAAATCTACGGAGAGAATATAAAGACACCATTAGTCGTCCAAAGCATGGAGCCGTTATATCGGTGTTACGATTGGTACACAAATTAGACTCCACCCAGTTACATTGACAGCCAATCATTACGAACCGGATCTTAGTCTTTTGGGGCGGAGCTTGGTGAGCGTGCATATAAAAGGAAATATTTTTCAGCTGGGAGTAACAGTAGCTATTTTCGAATAAACATTCCCTCTGCCAGTGAATAAACATTCCCTCCACCATGGATCACGAACTTTACACTTTTCCGGATTTGTATCAAGACGGTGACACTGCAGCATTGACTGCAATTAATCTTTTTAACGCGATTGACCGGGATGGATTATTTCCAACGCAAACCGTTGATGATATTTGCAATGACGCTCCTTACGATCTGACGCAAGGGACTACCATAGAAATGCAAGTGCCTATAACTTTATTTTTTGGAGTCAATTATTCACAAACTGCCAGAAAGAGAATTATTTCATATATATGGAGGGATGTAGTATCTCGTCAAATACTTCATTTAGATACTCGCCATTATGCTAAAATCGCAATTTTTTATGGCAATCTTTTGCATGTTTTTTTATAAATGTTATTCGTAATTACCTCTTAAATGAACTTCTCTGATCGGTTCAAAGATATCTTCACATAATGGGGTCTGTCCTACAATATGTATACTCTGTATATGTTTTTATTAAAAAAAAGATTCAGTATGAACATTATTCTTTCTCCTTTAAGGTCCGATGAGGATTTGTCACGTGTTATACAATCTTCTGAAGAACCTCGTGTCATGGATCTGAATACGGAGGATTTACCGAGCAGTCAACCCAATGAATGTCACATCAAAATAATGTAAGTTTTTTTTGTATGATCTTTTTTTTGAGGGGGGGAGAAGACACAATGTATTTTCATCAGTTTATTAAATGAAAGAAATCAGTACAATAACCATCTTAAACTATAGAATATACAAACTAACATTACAAATATATATATACACGAACAAAACATCATACTATACAACGAGTACGCACAAATGGAAAACGGCTTTTTATCTGTCTGCATACCATTTCATCGTTTCATTGAGTGTGATACGGGTCGAATAAATTTTAAAAATTTACAAGTTCTTTACCACGTGACATATGCATGAGAAATGAAATGCAGTACATTCCACAAGTATTACTAAAATATCCTTGTAATCGAAATGGGTCCCATACAACTTCGGGGATATGTAACTGGTCGAGAAATTTTACAATAACAGGGTCACTCCAGGGTTGTGTCCCGAGTGAATCAAAATAGTACAAGCGGTGCCTATTTTAAAAATAGATTGCAAACCAATGAATCCCTTCATTACCGATGACATCTGTGTTCACAATAAGACTACCGCATTCTCGCGTAGTTGCCAAACTCAATGTTTCATTCTTCGCAAACACGCCGATAAATTTGGAACGTGTGATTCGTTCACTCTTCACTACTCTCTGAAGTGTATTCGCATCCATTTTAAAAGTCAGTGATAACGCCCCTAAATATGTCTACTTCTATTAGGGCTTGCGACTCAAGGTATACTAGTACACTAATAGGTGCGTCTATAGGCTTGGTGAATTCCAACTTCACTGAGATGTTGCCGCTCTGTTGTGGACTTAAATGTGCATTTACGCTAGCAGATAAGTCAGGTGTAATGTCAAACGGATAATGGTTAAATTGATCAATGAATTCTTTCTGCGTTACCCCATTGCCGAGCTCGTCACAATCACCTGCAATATGGGCCAGATTACTATATGCTCTCGCGCAAAGAGGTAACAGAGCGTCTGATGAATAGTCCGTATTCAATATTCCTCCCAACGCAATGCCATTAACATATAGAGTTATATTTTTAAGTCCGAAATTCTCGAATTTGAAGGCAGTCTTTTTATATTTTCCATTCACCGAAGCATGGTTCTCCATTCCCAGAGCTGGGCAATAAATACATTGAATGTATTTAAATACTAAATACTAAATACATGGGAGAAATGTATTTAAATACTAAATACATTTTACGAATGTATTTAGATACTAAATACAAAATACATCAATTGTATTTAAATACATTTGTAAATACATTTTAAATACATACAAATTTTAACATATGCATTCACTAATTCATGTTTTGATAAATTTCTACTTTAGGGGACACGGTGAATTTCGAAATAAATACACCACTCGATAGATCAGACGATTTTAAAAGCTTTTTCATCAATGAATTTTCCATCGCAAATTGGATTGATTGCAACGAGTTAGTTACACAGGCCCACTTAAGGCAGAGCCGTTTTGTACGATTATTCGGTCAATTTCAAGATATTTTTTGATGTCTAAAAAAACACTTACCTTCAGATGAGTGTACAGATGCGTTGTAGCATTGCTTGCAGCAGAGACTTCGTGTTTACACAGCAAGCAGGTGCACTTTACCTTATTACCGTCTTTAGATTTAATTTTAAAGTATTTTCCATCAAACAGAGGGTGCACTAAATTGTTATCTGCAGATATATCACTGTTTGATTCACCGGATTTGCTTGTTGAAGCCATGACACGCACACGATAAAGAAATCAACCGCTTTCGACTAAGAGTGGCACACAACTGATTGAACTGACACGTTGAAACATGAACCATGCTGTACTACACTGTCGACGCGTCGTACTGTGCTAGTACAGAACGTGTATTAAACCAGTAAAAGTATTTACATTTTTATATTTTGAGTATTTAAATACATTGTATTTAAATACTCATTAAAGTATTTAAATACTATATTTAAATACATGAAAAACAATGTATTTATAAATACAGTTCTAAATACACAAATGTATTTAAATACGTATTTAAATACAAATGTATTTAAATACTGCCCACTGCCCAGCTCTGTCCATTCCGATTAATATCCTTTTAGGAAGATTTCCCAGGGCGATGTTTTCTATCTGCTTCGATGCCAACCCTGCAGGCACCGTATATAGTTTGATTTGTACTCTGTTAATAGGGTATTTCACTGTAGCGTTTAGTAAATTTTTCTCAATTTCTAGTTGTTTTGGTGAACTTAATTTAACTCGCCGTACGCGGAGGTATGTCTCCAAAATGTGAACCACAACGGGTTTTGCTCCGTCTTCTTGATCAACATCCAGATTTAAGCAGATCTAAGGAATCGTGCGGGTGAGCTTTATTTTCATATCCACCCCATTCACAAGCAACTTCTCCTGGAATGTGAAATCTGTATGCAGACGACCAAAACACTCGTATATCTTCTTTTTAGAATTTTTAAATTTGTCCTTTATACTACTTTCGTCTTTAGTTTGATAATATCCCTCGGCACTTAAAAAGGTAGCCTTCGCTTCTTTGGAAAAGTTGAGGACATTTTCCAGATAAGCTCGTAGGTAATAGTACCCCGTGCCTGCCGATATGGTGACCTGATTTAAATATACGTCACACTGGTTGAATATGGAATGCAGAAAGTTTGTTTCAGGGTATACAGCATATTTGTCATCGCAGTCCGTTCCATCAGAATGGGCTATACGTAGCTTACCGTACATGTGCACAGAGCTTGGATCAAAAAAGTAAGGGCCTGAGCTGGGTATCACGAATTCTATAGGAGCACTCGGGGAACTAATTGTATTTAAAGGGTTAATTGTAATAAAGTCACTGTGTTCAATAGAAACTTGAGTTGGAAGCATCTCAAAGAGGGATAGCTCTGATTTACAGTATTGTGAACTACACGGATGGATGAAGCGTGCCATGACGAGTTAGAAATAGTGCCTCCTCTCTCGACAAGTAGTAAACAAACTATAATTCATGAGATCAATGTCCTTAGCTTATATCAGTTAAAAAATGGTCAACCATAGGTTTCATTCGCTTACAACACTTCTTTTTTCATATCCTTTTACATTTAATGCCACGTATTCCCTTCTTCCGGTCAACCCTCTTCTTCCCACCACCACGCATTTTTCTGTTTGCATCTTTGATGGTTTCGTCCCGTGTACGCTTTAAATGATTTTTAGAGCTTCTTTAGGTTTAGCCCCAGCCAATATGTCTTCTGCAGTGTTAAGACCTGATTGTAGCGCTTTCCTTCCGAGGTATCTGGCACCCCTCTTCAGCAAAGGAACAGCCGTACGTAGTATGATTGAAAAAATGGACCAAGTCCACTACCGCGCTGGTATCTCACCCCTCGATAGAGGGTGAAAGGCTTTCTATCCATTATAACTCAGTGCGTCCAAAGTGTAGCTTCACTGTTAAGCTCCCGTTACCGAATGGGAAGTTTTCACCCTCAATCGTTCTTATATATATTGAGAAATTGGTTATTAGATTAGCTGCAACATTCACATAATGGGGCCTGTCATACGTAATACTCAAACTCCTTCCTCTATGGTTGGGAATGTGAGCTATGCGTAGTAGGCTTGCCTGGGTATCCCCAACAAACTGGTGCTCCACTATATTGCTGTAAATATGGTACATATCTGGGTGCTGAGAGCTTTCAGCCAATTTCTCCATCTTCAATTGAAACATTAATCTGGACAAGTTATGCTGTGCCTCGTGAAATGTCTCTTTGGAAGGCTGCACTATATCGTCCATTGGTTATAATTTTGAACACTCTTCGGTCTATAATACGTCTGTTAGTTTTTTATTTTAGGATTAGTGTATGTGCAGGGTTTCCTTTGTTTACGATTTCGTATACCAAATCATTCGTAAGGATTGAGTTTTTTAAACTTACGTTTAAGTCTCTCACAACATCCTCGGCCGAACCATAACGCCCCGGCCCTAGTGTTACTTCTGTACGGTAATACTGTGCAGCCTTAGTCCGGGCGATACGTAAGGTTTCATCCATAGCTACCCCGGCTCTTTCATACTCGTCAGTGTCTCTAAGAAGCGTAAAAACGGATTCTTTATATTCAATATTTAAAAAGAGGGTGTCCAGCTGAATTTCGCATATCCCCACCTCATACGAATCACGACCCAATTCAATGGGTCCGTGGAGCTCTGTTACAAATTTGGCTAGTGTCTTGTTAGGGTATACAGACAGGGACGAGGAGGACGGGAGTGTGACGTAGAAATGGTTAGGAGCCATGTTGCATACTATTTAAGCTTCATTATTGCATCAGCTTTTCTATAGGTGTTGAAGCTTTCTGGGTATCTTAGCCATTTCACCAGGTACATTTTTCTCTTTCCTGAACCTTTGCTTCCTAAAATTTTCTCAATTTTAAACACATTTTTTCCCAAATTAAATGCCACTTTCTGCAACTCCTCGCTGTAAAAGCCTCCTACGATTTCTTCCCCATTCAAATCTTTAACGTAATACATCAATATCTCACCTTTAGGTCTCATAGCCCTAACTTTAAAAATCTCACGTGTCCATCCTTGCTCAAATCCCTTTGCGAATTTATTTCCCGAACGCGACAGCCTTACATAATCATTGATTTTGAAATGCGCGGAGTGTGGTGGTGTTGGTGATCCATCTCTTCTCGGGAGCGTACCTCTTTCTAAAACTTCGTTAGGTGTTGTCCCAATCGTGCGATGGTGTGAGCGGTTGTAGGATGAGGCCAATGATTCCAGAATGTCTAGAAATCTGTATGTGTTTTTATGTGTAAAATAGCGGTGCATGCGTTCCTTTATGGTACGTTGAACTCTTTCAGCTAAAGAAGCCTTATGTATAGAATTGGTAGTGTAATAGCTGATATTAAACCGTGTCAACATGCTCTGAAAAGCACGGCCTATAAATTCCTTCCCCATATCCGTACAAAAATAGCCAGGAACCCTGTTTTCTTTTAACATTGCTTGTCAAATAGAATCAATCGAGGCAGCCGTTGTCTTGGCTGTTTTAAACCTTTTTCTCACATGCTTATGAAGTGTATAAGCGTCCTGCTCCCGCAAAAATCTCTCAATATCTTTTTTTCCTACTCCGTAAACACTTCTGTATAGTCTATCTACGCCGCCATAGGAGGCTGGGTTAGAAATGTCATAATAACGTTTATTTAAAACGTGAGCCATTTGTGTATTTTAGAAGCACGTCGGTAGGGTTGACCGTTGTTTAACCTCTTCTTTCTCCTCTTCAAAGGTGTTACCTGCGGGGTTGATGGCGTCTTCAATTCTGTCACGTGCGTCGCATGTTCCAAGTCTTTTAACCTGTTCAGATTTCCTATCAATGTTTTGGGGACATTTATTTGTTGTAGTCTTGCTTTAATATGCTTCCATCCTGATGGTGAGGGCCTATCCCACTTTCGCACCAGATCATGGACAATGTCTACGATATTCGATCCCTGTACCTTTGATCCTTCCACAATGATCTCGCCTGTATTGGTCCATTGTATAGCTGGGTCCTCATTCAATAGATTATAAAGACTTAAACCTTCATACCTCAATGTATGTGGGAGGGTGCTTTTTAATACATGCTCGATATGTTGTGTGGCCGACCCCTTAATCTTTGGCTGGTCAGCTGTATCATCCTGTACAGGTCCTATGTCACCATGTCCATCGTTCCCCGTGCTGTGCCTAATAACCACAGGAATCTATGTCGGGTTCTTATAATTTTCGTACTCGTGAAGAAATTTTTGCAGAGTTTCTTGGTGTAAGATTCTTTTCTCATCAGGTGTTTTTTCAGTTTTTACAATAATTCGTTTTCTCGTCCCTACAGTTTGACTTTTATGAGCGAGTGCGTGTATTATGTTCTTGTAACGGCGTACGCGAGCCTTCTGAGGTGGTTTCATTGATACATTGCAATTTATAACGTTAAGACAGATTTCACAGATGCATTTTAAAAAGTCGGAGTCGATATTTTTAATAAACATCTGCTGCATTGCTCGGGGCAGTTCATGAGAGATTTTTATTAATTCACAGTATTTCTTTAGTCTCTTTGTCATTCTGGAATATACAGAAAGCATATAAACGTCGATTGTGGTTGCGGCTTTATAGCAGTAGTCTTAGCCCATATGTTTACTGTACTGAATACCCGGGTCAAAAATATTTGGTTTCCTCCAGTTGTGCAGGGTGCTCGTAAACTGGCTTCAGATTGTAAGCTTGAGTTTGAGTGTAATATGGGTCCAGAAGAGCTGAGAAGGGTAGAGGAGGAAATGAATGTTCATATAGTTGCATTTGGAATGGATGATCGTCGTAGGACTGTGTATGTTTTCAAAAGCTGTGTGAGAGATCGTACAAGACCTCTACTTATTTTAGTATTGTCAGGAACATCGTATCTCCCCATCCGTAATATAAGGACTCTCTACGCTAGTTATGATAACAGTCGAAAATATGGAAGGCATCATGATTTGTGTAAGGGATGTCTCGAGTTTGCTGATGATATAGTGAAACATTGTAAGGAATGCTACATGGTATGTGAGCAGTGTAAAAGCCCCAAATGTGAAAGTCGTGTAGTTGGAACAGAGAAGAGGGAATGTAATGTGTGTATACGTACATTTTTCAATAATAAATGCTTTGAGCTCCATAAGTCAATTGGCACTTGCAGGAAAGTGAGTATCTGTTAATGTGGTATGTTTCATATACTGAATAATTGGGGTAAATTTGAGCATCCGCTTCACTCACTGCAGATGGAGTGAAGCATGTATGTTATATGAAAGATGCTAAGCCTAAAAATAAACCCTGTACAACCGTGTACTACGATATAGAAACTTGCACAAACCCTGAAACCAAAGAGGTTATCCCACATCCACTCTTAAGCCAGACTATATGCGATGAGTGCATGGAAGTCGAGTGGGATGAGTGTCACAAATGTGGTAAACGGACAAACGTTTTTAAAACGATTGCACACGACAGCCTTATGAAACTCTTTGTATCCAATATTGTCAAATTAGCGGACAAGTTAAAAAAAATGACTGTGTATATTCTTGCCCGTAACGGGGCAAAATTTGACACAGTTCCTTTATGAGGAATTGCTTGAACACGAGTCATCTGAGATATTTACAGGCGACCCCTTGAAAAGGGGGAACAAACTTATTCGGATGCAGATAAGAGGTAATGTTCAGTTTAAAGATACTTTATTATTCACACCTTGTAAACTAGTCAAGCTACCCATGGTGATGGGTGTAGCCGCCGAAGTTTCAAAAAGGTATTTCCCTGACACTTTCCTCACTAGCGACACTAAATTACGTAGGACTGCCTCCCCCAAAACATTACTTTAACTACACCAACATGAGTGATAGTGAGCGTGAAGTACGCCGGTTTTAAACGCCGGTTTTAAACGATTAATTGAAATGGCTTCTGATGATCCGTTAGTTTTTTCTATTACGAAGTACTTATCGTGGCGTTCGAGAACACGGAAAGGTCCTTGATATGGTGCCTCGAATGGTTTTCGAACGCGGTCGATGCGTACCCATACGTGGCTTGATTTGTGGAGTTCCGATGGAATGAATGATTTGGGGGTGAGTGAATGTTTCCTTGAGAGAGTTGGGCGAAATCGATTTGCGTCATTTTCTTGGCTAATTCGGAGATGAATTTTGAATTGGATTTTGACGACGAATTGGCGATCATTGGCCTCGGGCATAATAGGGTGGTTCCGGTGACGGTGGTGAACGGTGAATAACCCGATTCGTTGGGGAGACTGCGTAAACCAAGGAGAACTATGGGTAAAGCGGGGAGCCAATCTTGTTTTCGAGCGATGATTGCTGTCTTGATGGTGCGATGAGATCTTTCAATTATTCCGTTGGTCTGAGGGCGATACGACAAAGTTCTTAGTCGGTGAAATCCGATGAGAGCTGAGAGTTCCCTAAAGAGTTCGGATTCGAATTGGGATCCGCGGTCCGTTATGACTTGCAGTGGTACACCAAATCTTGAAATCCATACATCGAGAAATGCGTGTGCTATTGATGTGGCTGTAGTATCAATCAGAGGATATGCTTCTATCCATCTTGTGGCACGATCGATGCAGGTTAGGAGATATCTATATGGGGAAGGATATGTTTGACCGGGCAAAGTGGTTGGCGGTAAGGGACCGACGATGTCGATATGTACCGTTTCAAATCTTGAACTTGGTAAATCGAAGGGGGTTATTTCTGATTTTGTATGGCGAGAAATTTTTGAGGATTGACATGATTCACAATTTCGGGACCAAGTTCGAATATCCTTATTCATTGAGGGCCAAAAGTATCTTGATTTAATGATACGAAGTGATTGCTTGATGCCTGGATGAGAAATATTATGAAATTGATTGAAGATGGAAGATCGATGCTGCTTGGGAACAAAAGGACGGGGATATGGCGTGGATGTATCGCAATATAAAGTTGTATTTTCTGGAAACGGGAACGGCTTGAGACGTGGGAGAAATTCTTGCGTTTCTTGATCTTTTTGTTGAGATTCCGCGATTGCTGATAAATCGAAAGCGTCGATATGTACTGCGTTTACGTTGCGTGAAAGGCAGTCCGCTACGACGTTTTCGGATCCACAGATATGTATTACATCGCATACGTATTCCGTGATGGCAGACCAATGACGTTGTTGTCGGTCTGTCTTGGCTCGTAAGGGACTCTTGTAGGCAGAAACCATCGGTTTGTGATCCGTGAAGAGTATTACTTGACGACCTTCTAAAAATTGACGGAAATGCAGGACGGCTAGGTATGCTGCGAGTAATTCTCTATCGTATGCGGCGTACGCTTGCTGAGTTGTAGTTAATTTCTTGGAAAAGAAGGCGATGGGAACTGGTGTGCTGTCGATTATTTGATGAAGAACTGCTCCAGCTGCTATTTGTGAGCAGTCCGTAACTAAATGAAGGATTGAGCTTGATGGAAGAGGATGACAAAGCGTAACGGCGTTCCGTAGTGCATCCTTGACATCTTGAAAGGCTTGAATTGCTTCGTCGTTCCACTGTAGACTTTTGCTTTTGACTTGAGTTCTGACGATTTCACTTAAAGGTGAGACTAAATCGGCGTAACGGGGTATCATATGGCGATAGAATCCCGTCATTCCTAGGAATCTTCTGAGGCTTTGGTAATCTTGCGGTTGGGGAATATCTTGAATTTCGGAGACTTTGTTTACAGGAGGACGAATGCCTGCTGGGGAAACTTCATGACCCAGAAATTCAATTTTGGATTGCTGAAATATGCATTTTTCTAAGGAAATTCTTAAATTGTGTTCTTGAAGGATCTTGAATACGCGTTCTAAGTCTTTCAAATGGTCAACTGCGTTATTTGAATGGACTAAAATATCGTCGAGATACACAAATACGCAGTCAACTCCTCTGAAAATTGTATCCATGAAGCGTTGAAATGTTGCAGGGGCGTTTCTTAAACCAAATGGCATGTATAAATACTGAAATAAACCAAATGGAGTTGTTATAGCCGTTTTCTCGATATCTTCTGGGTGGACTGGAATTTGGTGATATGCTCTGACTAGATCGATTTTGCTAAAGCATGATTTTCCGTGCAGAGATGTTGACAGACTTCTTATATGAGGAAGTGGATATCTGTCCGGTTTCGTGACAGCGTTTAGGCTTCTATAATCACCACACGCCCGCCATTCGCCTGGTATCTTCTTCGGAACGAGGTGTAACGGTGAGGCCCATGGTGATTTTGAGGGTTCTATAATTCCATCTTGAAGTAAGTTGTTGAAAGTAGCCTTAGCTGAGGATAATTTATCGGGTGGAAGACGTCGAGGGCTTGCAAACACTGGTGGTGCGCTGCCAGTGTCGATGGTATGCTTGACAGTGTTGGTGGAAACTTTCTGCGGTTGAGCTGGTTTCAGTAGTGAGGAGTACTTGTCAAGCAGGTTCCTGATTTCTTGAGGTAATTTGTCGGTAGGGTTAATATTGATGAGGTGAAGGTCTTTGGATTGCACAGGTTTAGTAGTGGCTTGAAGAGTTGTTGCTCTATCCTTCAAAATGCCATGCTTGCAGTCCACAAGGATGTCATAATGGGATAGAAAATCGGCGCCGAGAAGTGGACTGGAGACTTGGGCGACGACGAATGGCCACCTGAATATTCTTCGTAATTTAGGAATTGATATGTCCAGTGTTACTTCTCCGAATATTTCGAGCGGCTGACCGTTTGCGGTGGAAATCTTTACTGCGGTTGGGTGGAGTTGACAATCATTGACACAAGTTGGTGGTAAAATTGAGATGCTCGCTCCTGTGTCAATGATAAAATTGACCTTCAGACTGGCGATGCGAGCTGCGACTGAGATCAGCGGCAGGCCGGACGTCGCGTTAATCACAGCCTGCTTATCTAGTTTTCCGACGTTTCTCTTGATGGTGAGGAAGATCTTGAATTTGGGCGTGACGAGGGGAGCAGCTTGGCGTCATCTTTATTTGGCCACTTGCACCATGGCCTGCAGGTCCTTGCTTGGGGGCCATAATAAAGGTGCGCGCGGCACACCACCGGCCGCTGATTCTCGCTGAAGGGTTTTAGGCCGATGGGGATATTCGTTCTTGGGCTTGTATTGGCTCGAGTTGACGTTGGCGCCGCGTAGCAGCTTTGTTGAGCGAACGGTATTAACTCATCGGCTAGTTTGCCGAGTTGAGTTAGCGTCAGCTCCTTTTGTGCTGCTACGACGGGCGCTATTGAGGATGGGAGCGCCTGGATGAATTTATGCTTCACCAAATCATCGCTGACGCCCACCTTCAGTGCCGTTTGGTGGATATCTTGAAGGAATTGGGAGGGCTTTCCAGTGAGAGGAGTGTTGGAGATGAGTCGTTCGAAGAGTTCTGGCTTCGTCTTTTCGTAATGACTCACGATTTCTTCTTTTAAATCGGTGTACGACTTGTTGGAGAGAGTTGCTGCTGAAATTCGTGAGACGACTTCGGGGGGTAACGAGGCTAGAACATGGAAAAATTTGGTCTCTTCGGATGTTATTCTGGAAATGTGGAATTGTGCCTCCATGATGGAGAACCATCCTGCGGCCGACGCTTCAGAGAACGTGGGTGGCTTGATGGTGACATGGTGCACTCCTGATTCAACAGATTCCATCTTGCGGGAATGTAATTCGGGTCTGCTGCTGCTTTGGTTCCGACCGGCTACTACGGGTGGGCGGCGAAGAGGCGTGGCTTCGGTTTGTTCCGCCCGGCGACTGAAGGATGCTGCTTCCGCTGGCTGCTTCGGGTCACTCCGGGGTCACCAATTGTAGCTGGTTCCTTCTTGGTGCTACTTGTAGTTGCCGGGAAGAATGAAGGATACGAGAGGCAAGCTATCGCTTTGTTGGGTATCTCTTTTAGGGGCCTCTCGTGTCCTCTTCTCTCCCTGTCGTTTGGGGGGTTGGCGTCTTGAAGGAAAAGCCGGTCGTTTTCAGAGTTTATTGAGTTCTTGGTTGGCTGAGGTTATTTTACAGAAGATTTTGTTATTTTATATACAGCTGAATTAATTAAATATATATATATAAATTTATGTACAATACTTATTTATAAAGATTATATATGATTCTTAAAATTACACAGTGATAAAATATATACAATTTGGTACGCGCAAAATTGGTTTGTCGGTAACTAATATAAAAATAATATAAATGCGGAAAATTAACTGCGCGGCCCCACACCTCCTATTGGTGAATTCCTCGGGGAGTTGACTGACGAGATCAAGGATGAGTATGGTGATGGTGCATACGCTGACTCCTTTGTATCAACATGGCCAAAAACTTATGGGGTAACGGTGAGGGTGGGGAGGATATGAAATATATCGTGAAGGCTAAGGGTATCACGCTTAACCATGCGAACCGACGAGTCGTTAACTTTGAATCGCTGAAGGATCTAGTGTGCTTGGAAGATGAGGGCGACTATCTACCCCAACTGACTGTGGGGCCCCACAATTTTCGGGCGCAGAAACTGGGGTATGTGAAGGAAACTTTGGTACGAAGGTATGCCGTAACACCTATAGGAAACGTTACCAGATGCCTGGTACCTATGATACCGTACCCTTTGGATTCCTTAATCCTTGATTGTTTATATATATATATATATATATATATATATATATATATATATGTGTGTGTGTATGTGTGTGTGTGTATTGGAACGGTATGTTTATTTATTACGTATATTTGTTTCAATTAGGGTTTCATTTTCTCCTTGGTGTGCGTGCACACCAGGCATTCAATTAACCTAACCTGGCATTCAATTAACCTAACCGGGCATTTAATCAACCTAACAGGTTAATACTGGTTATTTCACCTAAATATCTTCTGAACTTTTCGTATTAGGCACTCACTGTCACATTTCGGGCAAGTTAAGGATGAGAGAATAACGCCGTAATTGATAAAAACATCCAATGCTTTGTCTTCATCTAGGGCACATGACGAATCAAGTTCTCAAAGTTGAAACCACACGAACGGCACGTCATATTTCTATCACAAACACCACCAAACTGAATCAAATTAGAAAAAAAATAGCCAGAACAGAAACCAACAAACTAATTAAGTTGCAGAGTAGCGAAAAAATAACCCAAAATTATACTCGTCAGATCAAAAATGAGTGTATTTATATATATATTATTAGTATCATAATTTTCACCATTAATATGCATTTGCACAAAAAATGAGTGACAAATTTGAATAAAGCGACTAAAACTACCTCATAAAAAGTTATTTTGATTTACGGATTCAGCCCATGTCATTTAAAACATATTAACCCTCAAGTCAGCTAATTAATATACACCTATTTTCATCAGAGTAAGTTTGTGGTGGCTGATAGCATTTTTCACGCTGATTCCAAACTGCATTCAGATTTTTTCTAGCACGATAGTTTCAAGATGAAGGCATATATAAATACACAGATTTAACCATTTTAAATAGGCAAAATACTAATATTTTCAACATTTGATTGTGTTATTTTATTGTGTTTTTTTTAGTTTATTCATTATTTATTTCAATTATCTTAATTATACATCTTATGTATTTCAGGTGTGAGCTTTTACGTCTAGCAGCATTGATTTCAGGCAACAACGCCATGCTTTGTGGTCAAAAGATCAGTCAGTCCAAGAACTTGTGTCAAGTTGGTGTACATTTTTTTTAATTTATAGTTTGCTCAGGTCAGTCAACATGCCTCAACAATGTAAGAATGACCCCGACAAGTTCTGTTTCGTATGCGGCCAGTTGACAAACTAAAACACAGCGACGAAGTATTACAACCGACATTAAGAAAATATACAAGCTATACTTTGGTTGCCATCTAGGTGACCAAGATAAACCATGGGCGCCACATCAAATCTGTTCTGGCTGTTCAAATGAATTACGTGATTGGCTTAACTAAAAGAAAGCTTCAATGCCATTTGCATACCCATGATATGGAGGGAGCCGAGAGATCATCATGAAGACTGTTATTTTTGTAGTGTGAACTTAATGGGGTTTCTGCCAAGAACAAACACCAGATTGTATATCCAAACTTGGATTCAGCACGTAGACCAGTAAAACATGATGAAACATTGCCCATTCCAATTCCCCCAAGTGATAGGCTAGATTCTATCATAGATGACATGGAAAGTGATGAAGGTGCAACTGGCGTTTCCGGACCATCTACAGAACCAGAGTACACTTTTGAAGGTAGACATTTAGAGGCCTAAAAGTTAACCCAAGGACAGTTGAATGATCTTGTTAGAGACTTATCGCTGTCTAAAGAGAAATCAGAGCTTCTCGCCTCAAGACTAAAGGAGAACAATTTACTTGAGAACAATGTTCGTATTAGTTACTACCGAAAGCGGAATTTTGAATTAACAGCATTCTTTTCAGTAGACGGTCCTCTCTGTTATTGCCATGACATCAATGGACTATTTACAGCCATATCTCAGACGTATGTGGCATCTGAGTGGCGCCTCTTTATTGATTCGTCGCAGAGAAGCCTGAAAGCAGTTCTTTTGCATAATGGTAATATAATGCCATCCATCCCCATTGCCCATCCATCCATCTAAAAGAGACATATGACAATATGGATATACTACTTAAGGCAATCAAATACGACAGTCATCAATGGAATGTTTGTGGAGATCTAAAAGTTATAGGAATGCTTATGGGTATGCAGTCAGGATTCACAAAATTTGTTGTTTCCTTTGCCTGTGGGACAGTCGCGCCACTATAGAACATTACACCAAAAGTGACTGGCCACTTAGGTATACACATGTCCCAGGGATAAGCAATGTCCAGTCTGTCCCTTTAGTGGATCCCCAAAAGATCTATCTGCCACCTCTTCACATTAAACTTGGTTTAATGAAGAATTTGTTAAAGCAATGGGTAAAGTCAATTCTGAAGGGTTCCAATACCTTTCAAGGAAATTTCCGAAGGTTACTGCAGCAAAATTGAAGGAAGGAATTTTGTTGGGCCACAAATAAGGGAGGTTTGAATGACACTGAATTTGAAAAAGTCCTAAGTCCGCTGGAATTGAAGGCTTGGCTGGCGTTCAAATGGATATGTGAAAAACTTTCTTGGAAGCAACAAGTCACCTGCGTAAGGATGGAGTCAAGAACCTCCTTGATGCCTCAAAGAAATGGAGTGTCGAATGTCGTTAAAAATTCACTTCTGCATTCCCACTTAGATTTCTTTCCTGAAAACCTTGGTGCAGTGAGTGACGAGCAAGGAGAGCGCTTCCATCAAGATATTCAGATGATGGAGAAGCGCTACCAAGGATATTGGAATGAAAGCATGATGGCGGACCATTGTTGGATGCTGTATCGTGACAATCCAGGCCAAATTTACAAAAGGAAATCACACTCACAGCGCTTTTAATAAAATAATGTATATATTCTTTATTTATAAGTACATTGAATAAGGTATATGATGTATTTGTTGTTTAGCATTCCTAAGTGTGATCTATACATCCATAAATTTTCTTATAGCAATATCAAAAACTTAAAAATATCAAAACCAGTGTATCTATATAACTATACGACTATACGTGCTAGAAAAAAAATAAAACCAGATTCGGAATCAGCGCCAAAAATGCATTAAGAAAAGTGTGATCATGTTTGTGATGAGGAAAAAAAGTTTCATTTTGTTGGCCAGTGTTATCAAGGGCGTACAGTTGATCTATTAGTAAATAGTAAATACTATTCCAGAAACAAACAATGTTATAATAGATCAACTGTACGCCCTTGATAAATGGTTAGGCTAAGTCGTGATATTTTCGTTAGTTTTATTACAGGGTTGCCAGATTGGCCATTTAATGGCCAAATTAGACAAATTTGGCCATTTTTGAAGTACTTTGGCCACAGAAAAACAGATTTGGCCATTTTGGGAAATCTGGCCATATTTTGGCCATTTCTGAAAAAGGTGCTGACCCACGGTCGGTCATATCACAATGAGTAAAGTTCTGCGAAAAATGCTCTGTATGAATTGGTCCACAATTAACCCACCCCTTATATCTCCAGTCTAACTATAGAGTAGATCAAGTCTAGCCTAGAGGGGTCAGCCTAGAGATTCCGGAAATGGTCCAGAGCGGGCAGATAAATTGAGGTCCACAGTAGGATTCCTCACCAATTTAGGTTAGGGCAATCTACCTTCACCTTTGTTAAGCTATGAGTTGATGCTGGGTCTTAGGCCACAATGTAGGCCTAACTTGTCTGACCCAGCTTAATTTAATGTGATTAAATTGATGGGTTAAAAACTCAATTAGTCACTTACTGTTAGTTATTGGAGTGTCTCCCTTCTCCGGTTGTGTAATTGTCGAGAGCGCACTTGCTGGTGCGTCCTCTCGCCCCGTTGTTCGTTTTCGTTCTCCTTTGTTCCTCTTCGCGGGGCTTTTTTCACCAGCCGTTGTCTTGGTTTTTTCCTCGGTTGGTTGAGCGGTAATGTATCTATTACCGAGCACGCTCTTCTCACACAGTATATAAATACTAGTGTGGAGAATAACTCTGGTGAGCAACCAATTAGTTTCATCCACCCAGTTATTGACATAAAAGGAATTTAATAATTGTTAGATTAACTACCTACCTACTCAGTGAACCATTTTCGTTACCTCCCAACTACCCACTCATCAGTTTTCCATATACTGGGGGCCCCGGGAGATAAAAATTTTGGTGTCATTGTCACCAATTTTTATGTCTGAGTGTAGACTAGCTAACTATTTAACTGTAAATGCCTGTTAATCTGATTAACAGTGCCTATCCTCACCTTCTCATGGAGAAGGTGTAGCATTTAATTAGAAGAGAAAATATATATCCATAGGATGAAACTGTCTATGGTCTTTACCATAAGAAAAGAAAAAATGAAAGAAGATAAAATTACAATTCCCCAGCATCTATTTTTTGTTGTAAAAATAGTCGCGCCTTTAATGCTGTTTGTCGCTGAGGTCTTGTGTCTGTCAATGTTGTAGTAGGATGCGTTACCACTCCTACTGTCAAGGAATAGTTACTGGAAGTTCAGTGTCTCCAGTTGTACTGTCAGTGGAGAAGGTTCTCCAAAGTCCATTGTTTTGGGTCCAGACTCTAAAGGGTACAAAAGAGAAATGTCTCTTGTTGTGTCACCCGTTGAAGTCTTTAATTTGACCACTCTTGTTACCCGTCTGCCCCTGGTCTGAGTTCTGAAACTCTAGCCAGAGGCCAGTATTGTCTTGGAGTACTGTCATGTATGAGAACAAGGTCCCCTACCTTAATTGTGTCAGACCAATCCTTCTTAGTCATTTGTTTATGTCTCTCCCTTAGACCCATCAAGTACTCAGTTTTCCACTGTTTAATGAAATGAGCTTTAACTCTAGTTAAATGTTGTAACTTAGTCTGGAGTTCATTATGTCGTTGAGTCCAGTTTGGGTCTTCTGAAGAGTCTATATTGTACGGCAGGAGACTAACTTGTTCTCCCGAATCAAATGATTTGGAGTTAATGGTTCCGGGTCATTAATGTTGTCACTCACATAAGTGAGTGGTCTATTGTTAATGATGTTCTCAATCTCAGCCAGGAGAGTGAGTAACCCAAATAAGTGTATCTGTTTTTTGCCAATTGCTTTCTTCAAGCAATTCTTTACTGTTTGTATATTCCTCTCCCAGATAGAACCATACCAAGGAGAGGCAACCGGAATATACTTCCACTTTATGTTTGAATTTTGTATATATAATTGTGTGATTTCCTTGCTTAACAAGTCGTGGATGACTTGTTCACCAGCTTTGAAATATGTAGCATTGTCAGTCCAAACTGTCTTGGGTACTGAATGTCGTGCACAGAATCTCTTAAAGACAGCAACAAAAGATTCTGCTGTAAGGTCCTCCACAACATCCAAATAAACAGCTCGTGAGGCAGCACATGTAAACAGTACAATGTACATTTTTTGTTCAGTGTCACCCACCCCTACAGTCAATGCCCTTATAGTCAATGCCTACAATCTCAAAGGGTCTGTTGAGAGTAACTCTCTCCTCTGGCAAAGCAGGAGGATTTGGTTTCCTATAGGGCCTAGCATGAATACGCCTACATGTGACACACTCACTCAGGACTGTTTTAACAGTGATCCTTCCCTTGGGTATCCAATAAGTTTTTCTTAATGTAGTTAGTGTCTGTGGTACCCCCATATGATATACATCATTGTGTGTTTTTTCTGATGATTAATGTTGTCAAATAGCTAAATCTAGGTAAAAGGATTGGATGTTTGCTTTTGTATGACAGTTTTGATTTGTCTAATCTCCCTTTACCTTAGAAGGCCTTCCTCATCTCTGAACAAGTTTAGATCCACAACTACTGATGGTACAGGTTCTTTTGTTTGTTTCCCATTAGTTAGAATTCTAACTCTTTATTGTACTCTTTTTGTTGTGCATGGCCTATCCAGTATTTGGTTGCAACTTCTGTATAATTATGATTATTTTTATTTAGCTGTTTGTTAATTGTAGTTAAACAGTTGTGAGCAAACCTCAAACAGTAGGCTGTAACCCTGACAAGTTTGTTGAAATCAGAATACTGTTCATAATTAGTGATTGGTTCAACCTTTTCATTTGAAAAGATTAAATTAATGTCAAGTTAACTTGTTCCACAGGCCATTGGTCTGTATTACAGAGCCACTTAGGTCCCATAAACCAAGTTTTGTTTGACTTCAACAACTTGTAGGATAAACCTCTGGTCAGAAAGTCTGCTGGATTTTGTTTAGTTGGAACATAGTGAAAGTTTACTTGTAGGCTTTCATTAGCTTCAGCTATTTCTTTTAGCCTATTTCTTACAAAGATATTCTTACTATTAATGCTATCATTCCGTATCCAGGCAAGACAAATCTGACTGTCAAGCCAGATGTGGATATGAGTTAAGTACACATCATGGTAAGCATCCTTAAGCAATGAAATGGTTTTAATGGCTAATGTAGCAGCCAATAGTTCCAATTGAGGTATGGTTCGGGTAGGTTTGAGAGGTGCAACTTTCCCTTTTGCATAAATTAGATGACTTTCTGTAGGGCTTACAAGATACGCACAGCACCCATAAGCTTGTGTGCTTGCATCAGCAAACACATGAAGTCTCTGGGGCTTATCCCTAAACCCACAGCACCTTTGAATTTTAATGTTCTGCACTTTTGTTAAATCAGCAGCTAACTTCTTCCAAGATTTTTGATTTTCATTTGCTATTGGATCATCCCACCCAACATTTGTCCTCCAAATTTCTTGGAGGAGAATCTTTGATTTTATTGTTGAAGGCAGGAATAGACCCATGGGATCAAAAATTTTGGAAGCCTCTGATAATATTTGTCTTTTAGTATTTGCTTCCTCATCAAGTTTAAAACCTTTAGTACAGATTGAATCATGACTGTTAGAAGTTGCATCCAAATACCAGTTCATACCTAAAGTTTTAACTCTGTCTGATGGCTCAGTAAGACCATTATTATCCTTTAAAATCTTTTTGTTTAAATCCTCATCATTTGAAATCCACTCTCTAAGTTCAAAGTTACCTTGTTGCATAATGTTTTGAGAGTGTTCATAGACTTCAGATAATTCAGATTTTGTTGTCGTTGAGCCTATTAGATTGTCTACGTAAAAATGTTCCTTAAGGAAGTTCAATGTTAAAGAGTTATTAAACTGGTTTAAATGATGTCTAATTGTCAATGCTAATAGGCTAGGTGAGCAATTGGCTCCAAACAACACAACATTAAATCTATAGGTTATGAACCCTTTATTCAAATCAAATGGATCCTTGAACCATAAGAACCTAAGTTGGTTCTTATCATATTCATTTTTAAGATTTATTCTCAAAAATGCCTTTGAAATGTCACTTTGTACGGCATATTTGTCTAACCTGAACCTCAGTAAGATCTTCACAAGGTCAGAAATGAGATTAGGACCCTCAATCAGGCAATCATTCAAACTGTGTTTATCACTGTCTTTGAGGCTACAGTTATATACTACTCTGAGTTTTGTTGTTGGGGCATCTTGTCGATAAACCCCCCTGTGGGTTAAATAATGACAACCATCTTTTTTAAAAGGGTTATTTGTTACTTCTTCAATGAAGCCTTTCTGTAGCTGTTCTTTGAAGACATCATCATATGATGGAATATTATTATCTTCTTTGAGTTTTTTCATTACTTTATATAATGTCCTTTAGCTACTTTGAGATTGTCTCTTAAAGTTGGACAATTTATTTTCCAAGGTAACTCAACAAAATAACTATTGTCTTTGCACTGAATGGTATCTTCAAATCTTTCTACCATTAACTGATCTTCTGAAGTTTGATTTGTGTCATGTATACCCACAGATTCTAGCAACCATAAAGTTTGAATTGCCTCATCCAAAGTTTCATTTGATAATGATGAATTAATGTTCTCAGTTGAGATAATATTATTCAAAGTGTTGCTATTCTTACAGGTGTTATGTAGGACTGAGTTGAGGCACATAGTATTTGTTGGTCATGAACTGTTTTGGTTTAGGTCTAGGTTGTATTTTGATAGGTCACCCAAAGGGGCTATCCCTGATCTGCCCCTATTAGCATTTCAATGTTAGCTACTGTGTTGTTAGTGATATGTCTATCAGCTATTTTGTAGTGTTTTCCCAAATGATTTATGGTTTGTTCTAGTTTGGGTATAACCAGTTTGTTTTTTCCTACTTTAGAAATAATAACTGCTTCAATTTTCTTGAATTTACCTTCTAAATGTAGTTCCAGGTCAATTGTCTTATAGCTATTTTTTTCCGAGTTATCCTTACCAAAGGATGTAATATTGAGGTTTTGTTCATTCGGGCTTGGTGTCAAACCCAATTTATTAACTACATTTTGTGAAACAAATGTTTGTTGAGAACAACAGTCTATAAGACATCTCACTGGAGTGGTGCTACCCTCACTATTCACTAAGTCCAAAGTAATAGTTGGTAAAAGAATCTCAGTGTTTCTTGTTACATTGTTTGAACAAACAGAATGTCCCATGAAAGTGGCATTTCTTGATTACCTTTGTTTGGGGGAGGTATCTTTTGAGTTTGAGTACTATTGTTTGGACACTTTGGTGAATCACACATTGATGAGACATGTCGTAAACTTTTACAAAACTTACACTTGAATCTTAACCTAGATTTACAGTCTTTCTTATAATGTCCCTGGCCAGTACACTTTTTACACAGGTTCAACTGTTCACATCTTTTAGCTCTTTGGTTAAAGTCTGAATATTTGTCACATCCAGTACTACTGTGTTCATTACTTGCACAAAATTTGCAATGTGGTGTGTAAGTTGAGGCAGCAGTTACATTAAAGTTCTGTAATGTAGGTGTCGTGTATTATAGTGGTCACATTTGATTCTACAGTATCAAGTTTTGTCTGTTTGGCTGTAGCTAGTTGGTCTCTGGGAACAGTCTTGGTTTATCCATAGTCTGGGTCTTATGTGTTGGAAAATCTCTCAATTTGTAATTAGTTAGGATATTGGGGAAGTGTTTTCTTAACTTTCTAAATTAGGATAATTTTCTCCCGTCTTTAGAATTAAAATATCTTTAACCCTCGAAGGAAGGCACCTAAGTACTATGCCTTGTAAATCCAAGATGAAGCTTTAATATCTATCTCATTGCTAACCAGTTGTCCTATAATAGCTTCTAATTTTGTATAAAAATTTTCCATATCACTATGGTTATCTTTTATGGGTGCAAATTCAAAAATTTGTTGAGATAATTCATATACAATCTCCTTTATTAATGTAATTACGTTTTAAAAGATCAATAGCTACTTCATATGAATTCCCTACGGCTGGTAAATAGGCATCAGGTTATAGGCTGGGCCTTTAAGGGAACTAGTTAAGTAACTAAACTTTTCAACAGTTGAAAATATAAGGTTTATTACCTATTAAATTCTCAAATTTGTCAATGAAAGATGGGAATTGTACCGTGTCCCCTTCAAATGTTGGTACTAGCAAAATGGGTAACTGAGCCCTCAATTCTTGTGACTCAGGATTTAGCATGCCACTTAAATTTTGTTGAAGGTTAGCTCTACTTTGATTAAAATCAGAATTAGGTTTTTTTGGTGTTAAGTCAGTCAAACGAGACCGTAGTCTCCTTATTTGCTGTTCAATTGAGATTACCTGATCATCATCATCAGCGTAAAGGTCTATCAATTGTTCTTCAGCCATTTCGGATTCAACTAACTCTGAAATACTCTCATTAATGGCTATTATTTCCTTCTTTTTAGTTTCCAATTTAAGAATTACACTCTCTAAATTTTCCTTACCTGGTTGTGTAATATTGTTAAAAGTGTTCACAGCCTTTGTAACAGCTCCCAACTTTGCCCCCCTTTTCTTTTTTAACTTTTTCAATTCCGCACTGTCCATGTCTAAGTCAAAATTGTTTAACTGGGGATCGTAATGAAATAGAGGACAGAGAAAATTACCAGAGAAGAGAGAGCACAGACAAAACAGTCAAGTTTAAATTTGGTTTAATCCCCCCCAAGTACTTATGTCACTCAGGTCTAAGCTTATAAGAGAATGAGACTCCTTAAATGTAAATGTTTCCTAGTTAGGCCCTAGGTTGTAGACCTAATTAGGCTTGATTAGGTTAGGCTTAGGCTTAGGCTTAGGCTAGACCATTTAGCCTAATTCTGCAATTTTTGTTAAGTAAGGTTAAGGTTTGTAAATTCCCCACACACGGACCACCAATGCGAAAAATGCTCTGTATGAATTGGTCCACAATTAACCCACCCCTTATATCCCCAGAGCGGGCAGATAAATTGAGGTCCACAGTAGGATTCCTCACCAATTTAGGTTAGGGCAATCTACCTTCACCTTTGTTAAGCTATGAGTTGATGCTGGGTCTTAGGCCACAATGTAGGCCTAACTTGTCTGACCCAGCTTAATTTAATGTGATTAAATTGATGGGTTAAAAACTCAATTAGTCACTTACTGTTAGTTATTGGAGTGTCTCCCTTCTCCGGTTGTGTAATTGTCGAGAGCGCACTTGCTGGTGCGTCCTCTCGCCCCGTTGTTCGTTTTCGTTCTCCTTTGTTCTCCTCTTCGCGGGGCTTTTTTCACCAGCGTTGTCTTGGTTTTTTCCTCGGTTGGTTGAGCGGTAATGTATCTATTACCGAGCACGCTCTTCTCACACAGTATATAAATACTAGTGTGGAGAATAACTCTGGTGAGCAACCAATTGGTTTCATCCACCCAGTTATTGACATAAAAGGAATTTAATAATTGTTAGATTAACTACCTACCTACTCAGTGAACCATTTTCGTTACCTCCCAACTACCCACTCATCAGTTTTCCATAGTTCATTATGACCCACTAGGGTGTGTCAATTTGGGAGGTGAAAATTAATTTTTGCCAATTCCTTCACTGAGGGGTTCTAAAAATATGTTTTTGGATGTGAAGAATTCAAATCTGCTATTATTTTTGTGATTGCTCAACACTTAGCTTGGTAAATCTACGTTTGATTAAAAAGCACATAAATTGCTCTCGGAAAACAACATTTATTAATTTTAGCTTCTCAAAATGTCAGGTAATGCTATAAAAATTTTAGTTTCTCTGCATAAAACATATCCTAGTAATCATAAAACATATCCTTGTAATCATAAAACAACATTAGAAAGTAATGACATCAGTAAAAAAAAATATTTAAACAACAAGTTTCATCAAGTCTTGCTTTGATTAGTTCTTGGACATCAGCCGCCGACTTGCTTCTCATGTGTATACACCCTGCCTGCTGCCTCTGTGACTTGTTTCACACACCTCTCTATTGACTGAGCATGACAGGGCCACTGTGGAACTTGCATAGGCTTGTCAAAGAACTTCTTTACTTCCGCTGTAGTCAGTTTACATGTCAAAGGAGGTTCAAATACCCCGTCAGACCAGTCTGTCAGCTCCAACACGGAAGAAGCACTGGGGTTGATGGAAGGTGTCTTCCTGGGACGTACAGAAAGATCTCAAAGTGTGTCATCATCTGTCAACAATCTTTTCGACACCAGCTCTCCTCTCCTCACTGTCATCTGAGCACAAGAGTGTCTGGATTATCATTTCGCTGAATGCATACCATGCTGAGCGCTTGATGGTTGGCAAAACAGCATCCACTACAGCCTCTTTTTGCAGCCTAACTAGCCGCAGCTGAAACAAGATGTGGCGTGGGCCTTCCACCCAAGAATGTTTTACTTTGATGTTGAACCAACAGGGGTAGTACACACCAACAATGTATTCCACTATCAGTCTTAAGTTGTTGAGGGTTTTGCCTTTAAGGCCATGTTTTGAAACCCATATGCGACAAAGCCTGTTTGCTGTTGTCAACCACCTTGAATGGCTCACTGGACCAATTTCAAGAAGGGCCAGATCTGTGGGAAGTTCTCCTGTCCTTATGGCCTGTGTGATCCTATACCCGTACGCTTGATCAGTAGAGAGATCCTTTACGACATTGTCACTCAGTGAAGTAAGAGGCTCTCCAATTGAGAGTTTGGTGAATGAAGGATCAATTTCAAGTTCGGTTGCAGTGTCTAGCATCTTGCTAATGTTACCTGTCCACTTGTTGTTAAACAAGGTCTTCCCATCCAGTGCTGTGATCAAGTGTCGCAGGGGTAACTCGTTAGTGTGGAGGGCACAAACCAACCAGATCAGCTTACGGCAAAGCTTGACCTCTACCCAATGCATGGAACCACCCTCCCAGCCAGTGTTAACATTTGTAGAATCACCTCCAATGGCCTGCAGGCTTTTATCAATGCCCTTCTTCTTCATGAAATCTACAAGATTATCAGCAATAACTTCAGCAGGTTTTTTTCTCGTTGAGCCTTTCTCAGGAGTGAAGTGGTAGAGATATCTTCCACCTGGCTCACTGCACACAGAATAATGCTCTTCGTTGATGATGCTGGGGAACTGACGATCTGAATTGTCTGCTTTCAGCATCACTTTAGTTGTATCTTGACGGCCGTCAAAGAAGATGCAGTCAATTTCACCCTTCTTACAAAGATCATCAAATTCCTGATCCAGGGATCTCATAACTTTTTCTTGGGCCCTCTTGACTTTATTGTGATCAACTACAAGTCTCTTGTCTTCTTCAGTGATCAACCCAGCATCCATAAAGGCAGCAGTGGTGATGGCAGCTGTGGCACGCAGGCCAACACCATATCTGATGCTGTACATAGCAACATTAGGTATTTCTAATGTGTTGTACTCTGGCTTTTTATTGGAAGTTGAAGACGTGCTTGGTATTTCTAATATCACTTCATAACTTCCATCCTTTCCATCTTGACCATCAGCTATTTGTTCTTCATGTTCATCATCAGAGAAAATTATTTCATTTGATGGCATTGAAACATGCTGCTTACTTGTCTGCTTATATTCAGCAAGCCTTCTTCTTTCGTCTCCTTGCCGCTTCTGCTTTTTGACTTGTCTGTTGTGCTCAGGTTGATCTGGCAAGCCAATCTGATGTGGTCCAATAGAACCAGACTTGTCTCTCTGACCTTTAATGAAAGCAAGTTCCTTCACAGGGATCTTCATCTCCCTAGGGCATGTACAGTTAATGTGAGTTTCGTTTTTGCAACCAGCATCTGCAAGGCAGCCAAATTCAGAGCAGAGAACAATTTTACACTTGCAACTGAGGATGTCAAAAAGCTTGTCAAGTTTTGCAATGAAAGCCTCTTTGACATGTAGCTTTCCTCTCCCAAGAGATATGTTTTTGGCCTGCTCCCAGCTCTCTTGGATCTTGTTTAAGATTGTGACTCGTGAATTTACAACGGGGGCTACAAAAGAACTGTTTGCTCGTTCCCACTTTTCAAGCACTTTAGGGTAAATGTCCTTTGCAAGACTGGGTGCTGGGTAGTTTCTCACATCCTCACCACTTTGTTCTCTTAGCAGTAGCCCATATTTCAGAACGTCTCGCAGAGTTGGGAGTTCAGAGGGCAACAACTCTCTACCAGTTCCAATTAGGTTGCTCATATGTGTGAATGTCCCCAGTCTTGTCCTCCTTTTAGAAGCCATTGTAGGTCAATTCCCACTGGTTAGGATGGTAGCACTGACGGACAAGTAATCTTCAGCACACTGATGAATATGTTTCAACCTGTGAAATAAGCAAAAACAGCAGTGCATTATATATACAGCATATATAATTGGAGCACCGACAATTCAGCGCAGGACAATTCAGCGCCGACAATTCAGCGCAAAGACAATTCAGCGCAAGTCAGTACAGTTAAAAGTTTAGTTAAAAATAATAAAAATAAATCGCAATAAATAAAAAAGAGAAAAATTTGTATATTTATATATATGCTAAATTGGGTCTGTATCGAAGGAGTGACATTTCGAAGGCGTGACATAACAAAGGAGTGACATAAATACCGTAACGAAGGAGTGACATAACGAAGGAGTGACAAATCGGAGATAAAATTCAAAGGAGTATAATTATTAAAATTTTATTTAAAAAAACAAAATTTGTTAGAATTGTTAAAATTAAGATTTTATTTAAAAAACTAGAAACCTAACCTAACCTAACCTAACCTAACCTAACCGTTGCAAGCCTCTCTTCCCTCTGGATTTGTTCTTTCTTCTTCTTTGTTGGTATTTTCGCGCTGAATTGTCTTGCGCTGAATTGTCTTTGCGCTGAATTGTCTTGCGCTGAATTGTCGGCGCTGAATTGTCCTGCGCTGAATTGTCGGGTCACGTATATAATTATTAATATAATAATTATTATATAATTCCACAAAAAAGTAAAAAAAGTCACTATTTTTATGTAGCTTCTTACCAAGCAAAACTAAATTATATTAAATTAACAAAAATATCTTTAGAATTCCTAAGTCATGCTGCAACTTTTTAGCACCCCTCATATTTGGAATTTGAAAGTTGAAAAATTCGACACACCCTAATGACCCACTGGTTTGGCTCCACTGTAGATGAACGCTAGGTTTGTATGAAAACAGAATGCATTATACAAGGTGGCCCGATATACGATAATTAACGTATATTGTAAGAATTGTAAGTCAATTGTAAGAATTCGGTCATATCTTTTAGATAACAAAATATGCTGCAAAGACTTCAAATCTACGGATAAGATGCTAAGGCTTCATAACAGCAAAGTTTTATACAGTTCAGCTGCAAAATCTGTAAATAATGGAGAGGAATATGAGGACGAGACTGGCTTTCTTGAAGAGCTTCTTTAATTTCTTACACTTGGAGGAATTTGTTGGATCTGGGGCTTTAAAAATGATTAATCTTCTAATGTAAGTATTATTTAGCATTACAATTATCGTTTATTGTGTCAAGGTGAATCTATTTCGTGATATTAAATATTTTCTTATAATTACACCATCATAAAATTGTGCAGAAATTCAAGTACAATAAAAGCTGAATACGTTTTTTTGTTAGAAACATTTGGCCATTTTTGGCCATTTTTTTATGCCTATTTGGCAATTTTCGTTAGAATAAATCTGGCAACCCTGAGTTTTAACGAAAATATTCTGTTAAAATTGGTGGGGGGGAGATAACCTACAAGTACCCATAATGTCACTGAGAGTGACATTATGTAAGATTTTATTATAAAATTTCGCTAATTAACTTGGATAACCTCGATAGGCCCAGTGGCTTTGTTTTTCAAATGAAATGTAATATAATATGTAACAAATACTGGCCCTAATCCGAAATTACCAACCATTCCAAATGTGTATCCATCCACCTAACCTCATAGTTCATACTAGTAAATAAAGTTTAGAATTTGGATAGTTCAATTCGGAAGGCGCTGCGAGACAATTTTTGTATAACCATATTTATCAAATGAAATGAAACTTTATGATAAGACTCCCTAGCAGGCTTAGGAAACTGTCAGACTGCTTATCAGTCAAGTAAGGTGTTGGTGGCCTTGCCTAAACTTTACTATTCTCGCTCTTCGGTTGATAAACAAAATTTAATTGGAGGATGTAAATAGCCTTATTGGCTGAGCTCCTCCATATAAAACTTCAAACAATCAATCAAATCAATCAAAATTTAAGTGATGTTGGGTATGGGTGGTGGTCGAGTTGGTGATTGTCCTCTGCACCCAGATCCTGTAATAACTTGTACTTCTAATGACATTGGGCACTAGCTTTCATAAGTTCCCTGATTGTTAGAATATAAGTAAATCACGCAGCTAACATTAATTAAATAACTCTTAAGTTACGTAGGTTTAAGCTTAGGCTTTCTTCCATGCATGTCAGAAGTCAAAGTAGGCCTTAAGCTAAGAAAAAAGTTATCTAGGCTTTGGCTATTCTCTAACTACCTAGTAGACTAGGCTTGATAACCTAGCCTAGGAGTAAGTTAAAAGAAGCCAAGGTCATTATCCAGAAAATGACATAGCCTGAAGTTGAATTAAAAAATATATTTTTCTATTGTATTTTGGTGTGCTCTGTTCAAATATGACCTTCATTTCTTGTGCAAATGAACAGAAATACGTGGTTGGGCCATGCAATGACAACTATTTCTGTTCATTTGCGCAAGAAATGGTCATATTCAAACAAAGCACACCAAAATACACTTGAAAAATGTGTTTTTGTCTACAGTTTATACAATAAAGCATAACCTAACATGTTCATGTTAGGAGATTTCATAAACAACGCATTACTACAGGAAACGTGCAAAACACCAGAATTAACCAGAAAAGTTTACTCTCGTCATTTTCGTTTAAACTAACGAAAATATCATAACCAATCATCAAGGGTGTACAGTTGACCTAACCGGGCATTCAATTGACAACCGGGCATTCAATTGACAACCGGGCATTCAATTGACCTAACCGGGCATTCAATTGACCTAACCGGGCATTCAATTGACCTAACTGGGCATTCAATTGACCTAATAGGTTATATTGGTTATTTCACTTAAATATTGGTAATTTTTTACTATCCCTCCGGTCTTTTCAATTCCCATAATTTGTAGATCAATGGATTCGTTATTACACCAGGAATGTGATTTGGATAGTCTCAAGTGAGGGAACTGGCCCAAAACTAAGTTAGGACACAAAGTTTGTTTTGGGGTATAAGTGTGAAAAAATACCTTAAAATGCGGGTAATTCCTTCAATAGAGACTATCTAAGGCACAGTCGTGATGTAAAAATGAATCTATTGATATATAAATTATGGAAATTATAGAAATAGCCAATATGAGTGACCTAAAAGGTATATATACATATTTATATATAGTAAACAAACATTATATATATTATATATACTGTAAAACTATACTAACCTAACCTAACCTAACCTAATTTTAGGTACTACTCTTACCTGTATATATATATATATTTCTTTTTTAATGTGTTTTGTAGAGCTGAGCCGCTGCAACATGAAAAGCGTGTAGCCTTTGTTTGGGTTCTTGATATTTCAAGCAGAATATGTATCTTGCTAGATATCCAACAAAATGCTTTTTTGTTTTTATTGAACACACACTTATTACCACAAACAATACCTTCCTTGTTTTTCTTAGGGCAAATAAATTCTTTTGGTAATACACCGTGTTCTACATAAAAATTAAATGCAGCCTCTTCATCATCAAAAAATTTGCATGAAGTTAAATACGTGAATAATTACAACCATCGCAAACTGACGCCATTGTGATACTAAAATCTTATGAGTTCAGGTCTAAGACAATTGACATATAAGGAAAGATTGGCGTATCTAAACATGTTCTCATTAAAAAGGAGGAGGTTAAGGGGTGATATGATAGAGGTGTATAAAATGATAAAAGGGTTGGATAAGATAGATTTTGAGTCTCTTTTCATTAAAGATCACAATAATCAGACTAGAGGTCATAGTATGAAATTATTTAAGCTAAGATGTAGAACAAATTTAAGAAAACATAATTTTTAAACAGAGTAATTAAGTTTTGGAACAGTCTGACAGAAGAAGTAGTGACTTCAGATACGCTTGATTCTTTCAAAAGAAGGTTGGATAGTTTGATGTCTGCAAGGGACATCTGGTGATGGTGTTTAAGCCCATTTTTATTGCATGAATGGTACTAGTTTATTTCATATATATTATGTACATTTGGGTGATAGATCCCACAGCTCAACACAGGTGTTGTGGGATATAGGGAGGCAGGATCTTGGGTTAGGGGATATACTCTGTCCTTACACACCCTATTTAAAGAGATTCCTCTGCTGAGCGGTGCCCCCCATAGTACTGTGAGGTATTGAAAAACTCATGATCTTCACTTGCCCCACAAACACCTTTAAATGGGAGACCCAAAATGGGTGCACACACATTTCTACATTACTGTACAGTCTTTACAGCCACACCTACACTTTTCCTCTTAAGTATATATATTGTAATGTATATGGATGTAAATTGTGACTTGGTCCGCAATTGATATGGACCGTGACTTATTTTTGGTTGGCATGGTACTGGTATTGATGGGTACCATAATGAAATTGACTGGATTCTTTGGATCTGATATATTTGCATGTCAGTTATAAATAGATATAGTGTGTAACATATTTGTGGATAGTAGCCTATTATGACTTTGATCCTCTGGATCCAGAGATTCTATCTTTAGTTTTAAATTGATAATTAATTAGTTTTAAATTAATACTTAATTAGTTTTGTAAAAATTGGTTATTGCCAATGTACAGGCAGTTTTTACATAGTGGACCCACCTCGATGGGCCGAAGTGGCCCCTAGTGTGCCCACTATAAAAATTTCTTATGTTCTTAACCCCCCCAATTTTGTTAGCGGTACCTTCCTAACCTTTGTGGGATCAGCCATTTTATCACTCAAAAAAAAAAAAAAAAAATTCTTAACATTAATTTTATAGTTTTAATCGGTATTTGCCTTCATATTATACTTAATAAAAGTTGTTTAAAAAGATGTAAAGAGTTATGGTAAACTTTATTTTCAGTTTCCAGAGGCTGGACTGATAGTAAAAAATTACGTAAATATCTTCTGATCTTTTTGTATTATCATCTAGGACACATGATGAATCAAGTTCTCAAAGTTGAAACCACACGAATGGCATGTCATAATTCTATCACAAACACCACCAAACTGAATCCAATTAGAAAAAAAAATAGCCAGAACAGAAACCAACAAACTAATTAGATCATAGAGTAACATGATGTCATACCACCACTGACTACAAATATACTAAATACAGTATATATATATTTATAGTATTTTAATGTACAAAAAATCATATTTCTTTTCATTTGCACAGGAAATGAAGGTTATATTTGAACAGAGCACACCAAAATATACTAGAAAAATATATTTTTGAATTCAACTTCAGGCCATGTCATTTTCTACATAATGATCGAAGCCAATTTGAAAAGTTAGACCCTCATATTAGAGTGCTGGTCTAGTTACTAGTAGGCTATGGTAACTGGTCGTTTCGATCACAAGCCAATAGGATATCATTAGTCAGTAGTTTCTAGGTCAGGGACCTTGGTGCTAGCTCACCATGTTACCATATTGGGGCCTGTGCCAATTCTGCCATGGGTGGTGCACCAGCATGACAGAGAATGAGGACCACACATAAATACTCTAGTCAGACAAACAGAACAGTATTTTTTTACAAGAGTACATTATAGGCTTTTGAGGAATTTTGGAATTTTATGTTAGGTTATATATTAAAACTGCTTTTTTCAATTGTTTTTGATGTTGTTTAAACGAAATTAACCTTTGTTCAAACTGCATCAAAAACCATCAGAAAAACATAGTTTTGATTTACAAAGCCTGTAATGTACACTTGTTAAAATTTACCACTAGAAGTAGGGGTGCACTGGATATGATATCTAGCTGGATATTGCGAAATATCCACTATCTGGTATCTGGCAGGATATGGGTCATATCCAGCCGGATATAGGCCAAGACATTAGAAAATTAACACCTGTGTGAAAATCTGCTATAATATGATAATAACACATCACAAATAATATTTTATATACAAAAAAAATGGAAAGCCCTCCAGGGCCCAGCCCAAAACCAGTCCAGCAACACTTTTTATATTAAATCAACACAATACTGATGACAAGAATAAATAAAACATCTGTCTATCCCTAACGATTACAGTTCTATTAGTATAATCAGAGCTTTTTATAAAAATGTCTAGGTGTTAAATTTTTTAAAAAGAGTAAAATATTGCTAGACCCCTGCACTTGCTTTCCATCCTTTTTTCTCCTTTTTTTTTTCCTTTATTTTCAAAACAATACAAAACATTACAAGCTTGACAAATGTAAAACAATACATTGAATACAATCTAAAATGCCTGGAATGAAATCAATGAATGGAGGGCAGTATTGTGTAGGTCAGATGCTGCCATTCAGCCTGGAGGTCTTCAGGATAAAAAAAAAACAACAACAGTGATTTAGAACTTTTTCCATTGTGGTGCAGAAACAAGAGCATTTCTCCTCTTTTAGGCAATATTCGGGATTGCTTGCTTCATAGATATTTCCATATTCAGAAAACATTCTCTCTGAAAATACAGAGGATGCGGGTGTGCAGAGAAGCTTTGAAACAATAGTTTTAAGGAGAGGAAATCAGTCCTCCTGCTTCCAAATTTGAACTGGATAGCATTTCCTATCTACAAGAGGTTCAGATGCATATCAGTCTAACTCCCCTGCAATCAGTAGAATGGGAGCAGTCTTTTTTGCAACCTTTCTTCTCTTGTAACTTAGTTTCCCAGATTGCTCTCCTTTTGTGATCTCCATAAAACACGCTTCAAGAATGTCCTCTTCGCCTTTCCTCTTTCATTACCTTCACTTTCATTTTCATTAGAATCATTATCACCTTCATCATTTTCAATACCTATGACTTCTTCAATCAGCCAGGATTTAGCCTGCTCTTTTTGATCTTGTTGAAAGAAAGATAACTTATACCACGGATCTATTGCAGTCACAGTAGCCCTGTTCAAAAATCAACTTTTTCTTATTTTCATAGGTTTCTGTACTTTTTCCCATGCTTTTTGACCTGAAAAGGCCGAAAATCACAACCATTTTGACCTAGGTTGTTGGGAAGCATTGCCGCATGGAGCTTTAAGTTTTCTGCCTTGAAATCGGCCAAAAGCACCAGTTCCGGGGTCCCTTGAATCATGTTTTGCACTATAACTTTTTATCTAAACAAGATAGAGCAACAAAATAGGCACCAAATTAAAGTGTTTTTAATCCTCTTTCTAACTTATACAATTATGATAGTCTTGGAACAAGAAATGGCACATTGGTACATACAAAGATTTCAGAAATATCACAAAATTCATTTTCTCACACTCAAGGCAGACAAGGCGCCTTATTCATGACACAAATTTGAGATTAACATTTTGTCACAAGTCTAATCGATCAAGAAGTGAAAGCATTACATGATGATTAATTTCATAATGACATTTACACAGTCAGTTGTTGAGAGTTTGTTTCTTGAAGCTGTCAAAGCGGCGTCTGTTGAACTCCACAGCTTGAAGGAGATAGTCCCTTTGCTTGGCATCTGTTGTTATGACATTTGCAAAGTCACTCATCATCTTGACACCACGTTCAGCAATGTCATTCACCACTTTCAGATTCTTAACATAGTCCAACGCTTTTCTGTAGTCCTCATTCTGTGGCCAAGACGTGACAGGTTCCAGAAGCCACTCGGATCCAATGTTCAGTGTGTCCAGCAGGAAATGTGATTCTGGGCCAATGAGATCAACCAGGGTGGTCTTAGCTGTGACTCTGGAATAGAGGCTTTCCTGTTCTGAAGCTGTCTGGCTTCTCAGTGGCATGTAACTGGGCAGCAATGTCGTGCTTCAATGTGTCACTCAATCTACTGCTGAACAGGGCAAATGGCACGACTTCCTGCGTCACGTACCATTTGTGGTTTTCCATCTTATTAAATACTGCATCAGCAAGCTCTGGGTCAGTTTTCTTGTACTTCAACATGTCCTGGATTAGACTTAGATCATTCACGGGAGCATCTGCAGCAGACATTGACATCATCCATACAGGAGTGTAGAACAGCGCAAGGAAGGTGTTGAGTCTTTCCAGCTTTGATACAGTGTCTTCGTCGTACTCAAGTTGATCTGCAAACATCAGCATTTTCATGGAGTACAGGTTTCTGGCCATCCATCTGGCCTGATGAATGGCGCCTGGTTGACTCCAGTGAATACCTCGAGGAGGCGTTCCTCCAAGAACAATGACTGTCAGTTCAGCCATTTCCCTGTAGTTGGCTCTTGGAAGCCTTTCTGCTGTTAGAATGTCTTGGAGTATTTCTTCACTGTTCTTCTTTTCCTTCAGCCATTTGCTGTTGATAGCCAGCATCTTTGGGTTTTCCTTGGACAAGTCTGTCCAAACATCCTTCAGATGCTCAAACCAGGGATTATCTGGCCCCTTCACCTTCCCAAACAGCTTCTCCCAAACTGCTCCTACTAGGATTTCCAGGATGTGATGTTGACAGGCCAGATAAAACACCTTTTTGTTCAGCATTTTCTCTAGCAGTTTGGCAGCTCCTCTGTGAACTCCACTGTTACTGGATGTAGTGTCAAAAACAAGGGCAGTAACATTATCCGTAAGTTCCCATGTCTCCAGTAAATCCATTGAAGCCTCAGCCTGAGCTGTGCCAGAAGAATTGTCGATGACAGGTACTCCCAACAACTTTCCTTCAGTGTATGAAGGTGGACCAGACACTAGCACAGCTAAAGTCTCTGAGGTACTTCCAGGTTCACTGCCCAAGACATCTTTGAGCAACTTTCCATCCCAGTGTAAGGCAGCGTACTGTCGGGGGGTTTTCACAAAATTTGGACATGTGACTCTGGCTGATATTATACCTGGACAGCATTCTGTTGCGACGTGTTGTTGAGGTTGAGATGACGAAGTTATCCAGATCAGCCCCTCCAGCTTTCAAGGTGGCAGAAACCATGGCAGTAACTTGATTGTCTGATAAACCAAGACGATCAGCTGTATTGCAGATGACATCACATTCCATGACCTTCCTTGGAAACATCAAAGTCACACTAGTCACAGTGTCTTGATGGTGAGAACATCCAGGATGAGGCTGATGGTAATCCATGTCCTCTGTTGTTAGCGTCATTGTCAGTTGAGTCACCCCAGATAATGTCATCCACATGAACAACTGCCTCTTGTTCTGCTGCAGCTGTAAAATAGTACAACATGTTAAGACAGTAATTGTTAAGTACATGCTAAATATCGCAATGGAGTAAAACTTGAAACTTTTTGTAACGTTCAAAGTAATTAGTTTTACCTTGTTCTTGTCTATGCTGCAGTCTTTCATTCCTCGCTGCTTGCTGCAGGGATCTTGTCTCAAAAATCTTGTCATGACCAGACATATGACCTTTCCTCTCAGTCTTTTGGTCTTCGTAGAACCTGATATCCTCATCTTTCTTCTCTCTGGATAACAGTCTGTTGTTCTGTATTTCCTGGATTGCATCTGGAGCTCCTATATCGAACAGGCTGTCTAATTCCAGCACAAATGCTCCTCTTTTTCCTCCAGGGTTACTTGCTCTTCCTTTGCTTTTCACCAGAGCACAATGTTTCTCATGTAGTTTCATGAAGAGCTTCATTGCGTTGTACTTGGTCATTGTCTTGATCCTAGCCATCTGCCAGAATGGGATGATAGATTCAACTGTTTCATATGCAAGGTCTTGAACCATGGGCCTCCCTGCATTTTCCGGTAAATTCTGAAGATTAAGGAAATACTGGAACGCCTGTCTGTTGGTGGGAAGCTGGGAACCACTGATAAAAGCTGAAGGGTATCCAACCAGGAAAGTTTCAGTGAGAGATCTGGTAGATGGCCCAGTTGACACCTGCCTGTGGACAGTACGTGGAGGTTCTGAGATATCAACTGTGCGCCCACGGAGCTCCCTCAGCTCCTTGCTTAATGCCATTGTGAAGTTGTAACTTGTAGATGGTTTTCTAGATTCTGATTGAGTTTCTGTTGTTTCCTGAAAAATGATAGATAATTATTATTATTATTAATTATTATTTATTATTATATTATTATTATTATTATTATTATTATTATTATTATTATATTAATTTTTTATGCTCTTTCATTTGATACCTAATTTGTTGCTCTATCTTGTTTAGATCAAAAGTTAAAGTGCAAAACATAATTCAAGGGACCCCAGAATTGCCGCTTTGGCCGATTTCAAGGCAGAAAATTTAAAGCTTCATGCGGCAATGCTTCCCAACATCCTAGGTCAAAATAGTTGTGATTTTCGGCTTTTACAGGTCAAAAAGCATGGGAAAATGTACAGAAACCTATGAAAATAAGAAAAAGTTGATTTTTGAACAGGCCTACAGTCACAGTCACATAAGCCCTGTTTTTCATTATGTTCAAAGACTTCCCATCATTACTCTCTGACAAGAAACACGCTCAAAGAGAAGTCAGGAGTTCTCTCTTTGTCATTTGAACACCTTGGTCATCATGGCCAATCTTTGAAAGAAATCTTTGTAAAATACAAATGCTTGGGATTATGGAAGACAAAGTTGATTTTTCCAAACTCATTTCCTGAGTTAGTTGGAAGAATGGTTTTAATATTTTAAGATTATTTTGTATCAGTGTCCACTCAAAGGATGTGATGGTAGGTAATTCACTACGATCAGCCAAATACAGTTGCACTGGAATTTTTAATTTATATAATCTTTCTAGCATCAAATATGCACTGTTCCAATGTGTTGGGACATCTTGAACCAATAGGAGAGGCTCAAGATTTTGCTGCACTTGAATGTGTTTGAAATTGTTACAGGCCAAATGAGAATGATTAGAGTTGCAAGGCGGTGACTTTTTGCAAGGATATCAATTACACTCCTCTGAACCATAATTGAGTCACTAATAACCAGTTGGAGTAAATGAATGCTGCAGTGTATTGAAGGTATTTCAGCCAGGTCACTACCAAGAGCCATATTACTAGCTCCATCCCTCACCAATAAATTCCTCTTATTTGCATCAAGATCCCAACTAGCCCACATAGAGCGAAACTTTTCAGATATATTCTTGCCAGTATGCGACCCTGAGAAATGAGAGGCATGTAGCACAGCATCGTATCTTTCAAAATCTTTACCTATCCAGTGACCCAATAATGATATAAAACTTTCTTGAGAGGTTGTGCATGTCTATATATCTGAAGAAAAGCTGACATGCTTTACTTCTTCCAGCTTCTGAGCAATTTTAGACTTGAACTCATTATAAAGACAAGGAATTATAGTATCAGAGAAGTACCTTCTGCTTGGTAAGAGATATCTGGGTTGGAGGTAGGCCATTAGATCAATAAAACCATCATCTTCAACTAAAGTAAATGGCTGGTTGTCCAAAGCCATCATTATGCCAATTTTACGGTGAATCATCACAGACCTGGAGTCATTGATGTCCCATATATTTTTCGATGAAAAGCTTTCCTCTATTGAGATCTGCTTACTCATTTGGTCCATTTTCTTTTCTTTCAGAGTACTACCAGTAGAAGTTGATGGTCTAACCCAGGGGCGGCGAACCTTTTTGAGAGCGTGTGCCCAAATTGGTGGTGATTATCTGAAAAATTCTCTCGCGTGCCTGTGGGAATTTTGAGCAGATTGTTGTTATTATTTTTATTATTATTATTGTATTTTATAAAATTTTTATAGAGAAAGAGAACAAAATACTTGAAAGCATTCTTAGAAATGTCTATTTAGGCAACCAATAACTCTTCTAAATTGTTTTAAATGGGACAGCTTTAGGAATTACATGTTATTTATAACTAGTAATTCACAAGAGGTAAAATTAATGATTTAGTGACAATAATAATAGACCTTTATTTCATAAAAAAGGAGTCCTGTTGGTTATTTATGTGTATTCATTGGTTTACTATTAACAAAAGTATAACAGAGAGAGATTGAAATAAATGAAAGCATTTTAGAAAGCCTGTCCAAAAAATTATTAATAACAATGTTTTAAAAAAAATTGAAAAATAACATTTATAAATAGTACTGTACCTTATAAGTGACAAATGAAATGTGACAGTGAAATGATAAGCTTTGGTTCATATGATAAAACACACATGAACACTTCTCACTGCTCCCTGTTTGTAAAAATTCATTCGCGGCATTATTTGGTAGTAATGATAATCATTATATTCTATCTATGCCTATTTCCTTTGATTCAGTCACAGCTATTCTTTTTTTGTCATTTTCATTTTTGGCTTCAGCATACTCTTTTAGGTGATTAATCTTCAAATGATTATGAAGAGGTGTTGTGCTAAAAGACTTTTGGCCACCTTTCTCTGTCCCACGTTTGATAATCTTTTGGCAAATATTACACTTTGCAGTGATATTGCTAGGATCATTTATTGTATACAATGACCACACAAAACTTGTCATGATTAATACTTAATAGTTTAATACAACACAAGAACCTGAAAGAGAACACAATTAAACATTTGAATATAACTACTTAAATTATTATTTATCTTATATTTGTGGGGGTGCTTGCCCCCAATGCAAAACAAAACATATCAATATGAGTGTAAAAATAATACAGTACCTAATAATATATATCCAGCTGGATAGATATGGCCATATCCAGCATATCTGGTATCCGGCTGGATATGAAAAATTCATATCCAGTGCACCCCTAAAATTTATATGTTTGCTTATTCTTCATTACCAAGACACTCTTATCATAAAAGCAGCCAGAATCATAATATACACTTAGCCTGTAAAATATATAATATGCTTTTACAGTACTTAGAGGCATATCAGTCCTCATAATACACTACATTTTTGAGAGCATTAGCACTATACAAGAGTTTTGTTACTTTGAAATGTTCAAATTTAGCAAAGATGTTGATTTTGGAAAATAAACAATTTTGAGCCATATTTGGTGTTTTACTGCCCAATGTCACCTGTAGGTGACACGCTTTTTTTTTTGTAAAAACTAGATGTTGGGTAGAAAAGTGTTCCAAATGAAATTGTCTTAGAATTGTATCATTAATATCATACTAAAATGTTATCAAATTATTCTGTGTACTTTAGCTATGGGCTTTCTTGGGTTAACTGAAATGACTTTAATTGAAACCAAAAACCCCCATAGGCCTACTGTTATAAGTAGCCCTGGGTTCAGGAATGGGGTCAAATACATTTAAAAGTATTTAAATACAAATACTTCAAATTTTGCGAAATACAAATACTTTTACAAATACAAATACCAGTCACTGTTCAAGTAAGAACTGACTAAATTTCACAAAGCAACCTAAATGTAAACTCTGTTCCAGGGTAACCAACAGTCCAACACACAATTATGAACTGTATAATATATTGCCAATATAACCTAAAAAGCTATAATACCTATCAATATTTTTATTTTTAAATGTTCAACAATGAAAGCTAGGACAAAATGTTATAGGAATTTGTATAACTATTTGCAAAAGTATTTTTAAAGTATTTTTAAAGTATTTCAAAAGTATTTGGAAATTTTAAATACTTTTCAAAATATTTCAAATACAAATACTTCCCAAAGGTATTTAAAATACCTTCAAATACAAATACAAGAGTAAGGGGTTCCAAAAAACCTTAGCCCCCCATTTGCAGCTTACATGTTTACTTATATCGAAATAGTTTTTAGTGATTATAAAAATATATAAAATTCTTTATTTATTGCAGGTATTAAAATTACTCTAGCTGATAAAGTGATAATATAATGGCTTCTCAATTAATTGGTGATTTGGAGAGGCAATGTGTGATAGATCGCATATGAGCAGTAACATTTCGGGGAGCTTGTGATGCTGGAGCCACCTTTATAACATGTTCATGGGTTGCCAAAAAGTTGCGAAGAAGTGAGGACTTCATCAAAAGAAATTGGAATAAAACTTTGGATGAATGTGAAATGGATACACCCAAATCTGGGTGCCCAAATTTGCCACTCTTTCAAGAAACAAAGGACATCATTGAAAGCAGTATGCGTAAGCGGAAAAACAGCTGTGCTAAACTTTCTAGAGATATCGAAGTGTTGAGAGGAAAGATCGTTAGTGGTGACATCATTCGACTGTACCGTCATAGGCAAGGTTTAAAGCCTTGGCATGAACTTCCAAAGCCAAGAAAAACTCAACTCAACATCGATGACAGAATGTGGTTTGCCTATTATCTTGAAGATTGGGATGTGGATGATTTCATGCATTTAGCTGTCTCCGATTAATTTTTTGTTTACGTAACACATCGGCCTAACTACCAAAATGATCAAGTGTGGGCCACAACACCCGATGAAATCAATGACAATGAACATTATCGCAAATTATTAAAAAGTGCAGACTGTGTTGGTGTGTTTGTTTTGTTCACTGCAAAGAAGCTCATGTGGGTGCTGAAGCCAAATGGTCAGAGTTGGGATGGACAGTATTTTCATGATATTATTCTATCCCAGCATGTCATTCTTTTCTAAGAAACCCAAACAATGTTATGGATGTCGATCAGGTCACACTTCTGCATGATAAGGCTCCCTGCTTTAAGGCATTAGCCACTGAACAGTTGTTGTGGAACTATGAGATCGATTTCTTTGGAAATGAAGAATGGCCAGGAAATTCTCCTGACCTGAATGTCTGTGAACATATTGGATCAGTTATAAAGGACAAGGTTGAATGTCTCTTGTTTCAAGAACCTGCAGCAAATCGATTTTCGAAGGATACAATGACGCAACACATTGAAACTGTTTTAGCAAATTTGCGTAATGATCAAGATCTATTCACGTCACTTTTGGCAAGCTACCCAAAGTGAATTCAGGCTGTCTTGGAAGCCAATGGTGGGAATGCCAAGTTTTAATTATTTCTCATTAAATGCAGGATTAAATTCTCTTTTGTAAGGTAGGTTTAGTTTTACTGTACCTCTAATGGTTTAGTCCATGGGTGGGGGGGCTAAGGTGTATTGGAGCCCCGTATTTGACCCCATCCCTGCCTGGGTTACATTCCTGAGGTGCTTTCTGGTTCTGGGACAAATGATTTCTGGTTATTTTTCTCACCTAAATATTACTGTACCGTATCTTTCAGAAATGGAATGAAATTAAACAAAAGCAAGATTTAATTGTAAACTTTAGTTGCAAAATGTCAAATAACACTTACATGAGATGACTTAGGAGCTTGGTTCTCAAGGTTTTGCTGGGTGGTGAGGCTATTGGGTGGTTTATGCATATATTCCTGTTAAAGTTAATATTGTTAATATAGCCCTACCATTTTATATATTATTTCATATTATTTTTACGTATTTTATACTATACTTTTAAATTAAAAATTGCATCTTCATTAATACAGTGATCCCCCGACCTGCATGGGGGTTCTGTTCCTGAAAAAGCTCATGCAGCATAAAATCGTGCAGGTCACAACCATCTCTCATAATATAAATGGGGCTAGGGGGATAAAAGCTTAAAAAATCATGTATAAAGTAATTTTTACCTAAATAAAAGCTTTTAAATCATTGTACAATAAATGAATAATAATAATAATAATAATAATATTGCATATAAAATAATATATAACAAGAAGTATAACAAATTTCAAAAACATCACTATAAAAATAATGTAATCATCCAGAGGAGTATGAGAAAGATGAATTGATATAAATTAGCCAGTTATACAAGAGATGAACTACTGGGCATGTTACTGCCAGCTGCAAATGCTAAAGTATTGTGTGTATTGTACACATCATAGGCTATTTTAGCATGTATTAATACATAAAATGTGCATTATCAAATTTTTTTGTGTAGGGTATCTTCAAAAATTATTTTGTGTATTATTAAATTTGTGCATTATTAAATTTAGCCCTACATGAGTAGGTGTGACATTTCTGTAACATTTAAAATAATGCATTAAAATATATAATACGTAAACTCTATCAACTGTGCGCTCAACTCATCAGATTTGCTCAACTCATCAGATAAGCTAGTTACACATTGTAGTCACTTTTTGTTTCCATTCTTGGCATTTTCTCTCTGGATTCTAATCTTGCTCTGATAAATCCATCCCTTGCCTGTGAACCACATACTGCAGCTGAAGCCTCTGTTACCAGCTTTATATGCCATTCAACCGCTTGGGTGTGGCAAGGAAAGCGTGAGATGAAATCAGGTACATCTCCTGATGAGATATAGTTCAGGATGTTGGAGCATGATAGAACTTTTGTCAGAGGAGGCTCTGACAGCTCACAAGTTTACCACTTAATCATGTAGTACTCACTGCACTGAAAGTTCAACGTGGGCAATTTAAACACACTCACTGCGGCTGACTCAGAATCTCTTGCTTTAAGGATTCTCCTCCATCCTAATTCTCTGATATGTTTTGTTTCATTGTGAATCATACTAAGGAGAACATTCTCAGGATGAGAAAAATAGGAATTTCTCTGAATAACATGATCATTTGGAATATAAATTTTCATAATATAATCCACGATACACTTAAGGTTGTCTGAAGGTTCTTCAGTTGAAATGTAGAGACAAAGTATGCGGTTAGCAGTTGTCACCCATCTGGAGTGTGCCATTTTGCCTGGTTTCCTTTGAGCTAGAGGGAGTACATTCACCTTTTGACACAGCATCATAGATTTCTGCCAAATATTTCTGATCTGTGCTCAGATCATCTCTGTCAACTACAATTTCTTCTGCTTCAGCTGCTTCAAACTCAACAACAGGTCTCTTTTCACAATCAATTAACTCTTTTCCTATAGGCCCTGTAAAACTCTGAGGACCTGTTTTTTTACCATCAATGTCAGTCACTATGTGCCGCAAGGGAAGTTCATTAGTGTGAAGCAAGCAAATCAGCCACTGGAGTGCTCTCTGAAAGTGCTCTTCAATACTTCTTATCACTCCTCCTTTAGGTCCTGTATTAACTGCTGTCCCGTCACATCCAATGGCTTTAACTTCTGAAGTATCAATCTCATTTGAATGAAAAAAAATCCAAAATTGCAGAAGATATACTCTGTGCTGAGCCAGAAGTGGGAGTTACATGCCCAATATAATGCGAGTTTGGTTCTTGAAGCAAAGTGACATGTTCTTCTATTATATTTTTTTGATAACCTTTACTGCCAACTTTTTCTTGCGCTGCAGTTCTGTCCTTTCTTCCATCGAAATAGATACTCTCCATAGTTTCTTCTTCATAATCTCTCTTGAATGATAGATCTCTCTTTTTCTAGCTCTCCTTACTTTGCATCTGTCTATTACTGAACTTAAATCTTTTTCATTTATAATTCCCACATCTTCAAGAACAGCTGAAGCAATTATAGCAGCAGACCTGTCTGACACACCATTTCTGTCATAAGCTATAGCCCATGATGAGATTGTTCCATTGATTTGATTCTCTGTGTCGGTTCATAATCAGAATCTGTTCCTTCTGTTTCACTTGATGTTGATGACAGTGTTTCAGTTGCTTGTCCTTTACTGGTAGATGGTTTTGGTTCATACTGTTTCATTCTCTGTTGTCTTCTAGCAATAGTTGCTAGATCTTTACGAGTTTGTGAAACATCAAGAGAGCCTATTGCCAATTTTCTTGTTCTTCTCTGATCTTTAAGGAAGTCTTGTTCAATTGCTGGAACCTTGAGATGGTTTTCACATGAATGCTTATCAAAATTTTCACATTTGCAAGCACTGATGTCAAATAATTTGTTTTCTGCCTCATTTTGAAATGTTTGTAATTTAATTTTGAATGAGTCACTATCCTGTTTCCTTTTTATTGACTTTAGAAGGTTTTGACATTTTTCATGGTAATTCTTAATCATTTGAATGACACGGTTATGAGAAACAGTAGGAATAGAGGCTGTTTTCCACAAATCTTCAAGAGTTTTTGAGAGAACACCCAAAATTTCTGCAACTGTAGGCTCTTTCTTTGATGTCTTCAGATTCAACCTTATTTGATGAAAATATTTCATGATGTCCTTATAGGTTGGAAGGCACCTCTTGTCTAGATCAGCTGGAGCCCCAAATATAGGGCAACTTGAAGAAGTTCTTGTTGCTTGAGCTGGTACTGACATTGTGAAAAACACAGTAATTAATATAAAAATTAAGAAATTACTCCTAAAACATAAAATATTACCAACGTATTATTATGCACTAAAATATGCAGTATATGTCCACATATGCGTGTTGTCATGTTGCAAAGATGTATTAACAGCAAGAGCAACACAATCCACATCTTACCCAAAATGTAGCTAGCACAACACTGCAGGGAAGTGAGAGCAAGAAGGCCTGGTAGAGTGTTGTGAGTCATGACTCATCAGTCATCACTCACTGACTCATTGCCATATATGGCAATGACAAGCAACACACCATACCAGGCTGTGGGGAAGCTTCTAGAACAATGTGGGAGTACTACATGATGTACAAAGTGAATTTATTAGCATATAGGCTGAATATGCAAAATACATGATTTATGCAGATTTTTCCGTAGTTTGGAATGTTTGTGGTGGCAGAAGATATTATTGCAGGACAAAAATATTTAAAACTAATCTAAAATAAACCTTTAGGATGCTTTTCCTCACTATTACAAGAAGGTAGGATGAAAATTAAAACTATAAGAAAATATTGAAAAAATGCGTATTTTGGCACATTTTTTGGATTTTCAATGCGCATGCAGAGGCAGATGATGATATTGCAGATCTCTGAGATTTTACACACACACTTTTGATGTGGAAGAGCCACTTTTCCGCACTATTACAAAATGAAAATCAAAAAAAGTGTAAAAATGCTCCACCCTACTCTTCACCTGTGCTGCAACACACGCCATGTGTCTAGACATAGTAGAAGATCTGACAGCAGAAGCTTTTATTGCTGCTTTCAGACGATTTTGTGCACATAGTTCTGTACCCAAAACTATATGGTCAGACAATGCTACATACTTTAAATCTGGTGAAAGAATTATCATCAGATTTGTGACAGTGAAACAGTACAAACTCATTTAATCAAATACAACCTGGAAGTACATTCCTGTTAATACACGATGGTATGGTTCCATTTTGGAAAGAAACATACCGTACAGACTGTAAAGAACTGCCTTAAAAAGACTATTGGGACCAAACATCTACAACTTTTTGAACTCATGACTATTCTGTCAGAAACTGAAAATGTTATCAACAACAGACCATTAACTTATGTGGGAGATGGTATTAATGAGCCAGAACCTCTCGCACCAAACCACCTAATTAAGAGAGAAACAGTAAACATGCTACCAGAATATGAACATAACAGTACAGAGGATCCAGAGTGGGTAGTAGGACACAAAGAACTCAACACAAAATACCAACATTTGACACAAATCAAAACTCAGTTTATAACAAAATGGAGAGAAGAATACTTAACAAGTCTTAGAGAAAGACATAAACAATTAACAAAACAAAATTGGGGACATTGTGTTGATCCATGACAAGACTCCAAGACAACATTGGTCAATGGGAAAAGTCTTAGAACTCAAAACTGGTGACTTTCAGACGAAATTACCAGGATTGTAAAACTGAAAACACCAACTGGTGAAACCACCAGAGATATCACATTACTATATCCTTTGGAGTTTGGGGCTAAGTTAGAACCATTACCCAAAAGGATGGATCAAGATACTATTGAGGAGGAATCTCTCAATGTACCTGATGTAACTCAGACTAAACCAGACAGGCCTCAAAGAAAGACTACTTTGAAAGCCAGAAAACTTTTACAAGAAAAAATTAAGACTGGTTGGTGACTTATAAACCTAACACAAATAATGAGCAAAGTTAAAATGCTTAATAATTTTACTTTAATTCTATTAATTTCCTATAGCTAAGGGGAGTCAAACTGATTGACATAACTTTAACTAAACTTGAGAAGTTGGCCTCTTGAACTTTTATATTTAAATAGGTCTTGAGTAACCTTTCTCTTTCTAAGTTCCTACTTTATTCCTTTTAACTCATTTCACATGGTTTAAAACAAGGCTGTGGAGTTGGCACATAAAAAACTGACTCTGACTCCTCAATTTTTTGTCTATCCGACTCCGACTCCGAAGGTATATTAATTCTAAATCTGCTATGATGATAATTACAAAAGAGGCATTTCATCACCACCACGTGAATCATGAGGCTACTTTTTAAACCCATAACCTGCAAAGTTTGAGTCTAATGGTTGTAGCAATGCCATTATGACTTTTTTATTTTTTATTTATGAAAAAACAAAATTTATTGAGCATAAAACAAAACAAAAATTAAATTTAAGACTATGACAAAATAAAAATTTCATTAAATGCAATCAAAAATGTAAAAGTATTCCTGCAAAATTTATTAAACTAAGGCCAAAGGTGAAAATCTAAAATTTACGAATAACTTGTTCTTAGGAACAGAATTGCTTCTGCCAGATCCTCTTTCATTGAAGCCCTTAAATCTGATTTAATTATTTTCAGTGCGGAAAACAGTCTCTCCACACTGACCTGAGTGGGTGGCATGGCTGTTACTATCATAGCTGTATCTCTTAAAATCTCTGGATATGCGGGGAGACTTCTTGTCTTGTCAGTTTAGATGAGCGATCATATTTTTCCACTTCTTTTAGGCCATCAAAAAAATCTTGCTTAAATTTCATTAGTTTAACATCAAAAGGTTGCCTATGCACGTTTAAGTGCCGACGCTTTGCTTTTGAGCGTTCAATTTTATCTAAATATTTTTGAAAGTCTAATTCTTCATCATTTGAAGAGGATGAGAGGGACTTACTACTCATATCTTCATCCTGTGGTTCAGGATTTTCAGGTAATAGCCCTTTTTTGCGAACTGCAACCTCGCAGAGGGCCTCTTTTGCTTTAGCAATTTGTTCTTCGGTCAACAAAATTTGGTTCATTGGATCTATGTAGACAGCAGCTAATAAGATCTCATTTTCCAGTAGCAGACCCTCTCTTTTCTTCATTGAGGATACAATTCCATCAGCAATTAATCCTCCAGTTTGGGATAGATGAAATAATACATTTTTCCATTCCCATAGGAATGTACCAGGAGTTAAATCCTCTGCTTGCAACTTTTTGGTGACAGTATAAGGGTGAGCAAGCAGAGCTTCTAATTGTGTAACCTCCCTCCATTGAATTTCAGTTAGTGAAACATTGGGATTATCAATGTTTTCTAGGAAGGGTTTCAGATCAAGCAAACGCTTAATCATCATATATGTGCTCCCCCAGCGTGTCGCTTGGTCCAAAATAGCCCCCTTTCTTGCATGTCTCTGGATAATAGCATCAATTTTAGAGGTCCTGGCTGCAGTGGCTACTTGCCTCAACTTGCCTATCAGAGTAGCTGCATGGTGATCTTTCAATCCATCTCTTATTGCTAGCTGCAATGTATGTACAACACAATGCATATGTTGGATTAGAAAGAGTTTAGATGCTTCTTCAACAATATCATCAAAAATTTCATCGCTCTGTCCTGTTTGTGCTGTTTGAGAATCAGTTTCAGGAATGTCATCTTCATTAGCCACTTTTTCTTCATCAACTTTATTCAGCTTTTCTATCGTGCTTAGCATGTTTGAAGCATTATCTGTGACAATACATAGAATCTGCTCTTTCTTAATTACAAAGTCTTGTAAAACTTCCTCCACTAACTTCTGAAGATAGTTGCTGTCATGATGCGCCTCGGTGTCCTTTACTCCCAATGTCTGAGTTACCATCAACAAATCTAGCAGTGATGGCAAAATAGTTAACTCTATGACGCGTGGCTGCATCCATTTTAATAAACATGAAGCATCCCTTAAGAGTTCTTTGAAGTTCTTCCTTTTTATTTGTGGCTTCTTCAACTATAATTTTTCTGATACTTTGTCTTTCCAGAGAAACTCCAAGTTTCTTGGCCATTTTTCCATTTAGGCCTAGAAAGGCTGGTTGTGAAAATAAAGATAAGGCTACACCATTTCTTACCACCAGTTCGATGATGTCTTCTTGAACTTTTCTGTGGTCATTGTTATAGTAACTTTGTCTGTAGTAAAGAATCTTGTAAGTGGTGCTTGTCATTCAGTAGATTTCTGATCTTTTGTTAACTTTGAAGTAGTTGGAAGGTTTTTATTACTATCTTTCTCAATGACAACTTCTAAAATTTTGGGATGGAAACACTGCAAATGTCTTTTCAAATTTGATGCTCTGGTTGGTGCATTTTTATCAGAGCCAGTAAAACCATTGATTTTTGCTTCACATAATTTTTCACCATCATCATCATCTATCATACACTGACACACGAAATGTTTCCCATCTGTGGTTATTGTAAAATATTAAAAAACTGCAGACTTTGTTGGAAGTGTCTTTGCCATTGTGAAAGGGGTTTTAGACTTGAAAGTTAAAAACTTATGAAATTTAGAAAGAACTCAAAATTAAATAAGCATTAAAAATAAAAAATATTATCTGAAAAGAAAAATGAATTAATGGCATTAGTGTCTGAAATGGAAAACATTGTGTTTATTATTTAAGTCGTTTAACCACCATAGCTGCCAGTGATATCACACACAAAAACATATTTTATTAAAATTTATATTGAGGTCGGAGTCGGTACATTTTTACTGACTCCGACTCCAGCAGCACCAAAATTGCTTCTGACTCCAACTCCACAGCCCTGGTTTAAAACAGACTGTTTATAAAAAAATTTAATGTATAACATGCAAATTTTTCCTTTGGGCCCCCCAGTATATGGAAAAACTATACATGTTTACAATATACAGGCCCGTAGGGTGGCAATAAAAAATGAAGTCGCAAAATTTAAAATGTGTGGGTGCTCATTTTATTCAGTTTATTGAAAAAACAAATTCTGCCAAATTTCAAGTTCCTAATCTTATTTTAAGTGGTGGTACAAGACACAAAGAACTTTGTGCTCTAGGCTATTGGAAACAAGTGTTCGAGTGAGCTTCAAAGTTATACAAAACAAAAAACTGAAAAGAACGAAATTCTGATAAGACTCAAACAACCTCAAATAGGACTGCAATAGCTTGTAGTGATCTGATAGATTACAATTATGCCTAATTTTTCTGGCTTCGAATGAACGTGGATTTATTGGCATCAGGGAACATCTTCCGGTGCTGCTCCACAACCTGAAGAACGTATTGCTGTTGATCCTCCTGTGTGGTCAGCACAGCATTAAAATCTTTCATTAGGGCAACTCTTCTTTCTGCAGGATCATTGACAACACTGATGGCAGAGACGCGCTGTTTCGCTTGTTGAAAATCTTCATCTTCCCACTGCTCCGGATCCTTGGAGAGGAAGGATGTGGGAAGCTGGAGCAGGTGGAAGAAGGCCAATGTGTTCTTCGTGACAAAGGCTGCCAAAGAAAGATGTTCAGCATCTCCCACATCAATTGTCACACGAGGCGAAGGACTCTTCCTTTCTTCATTTTTGAGCACCTCAACCATGCCTCTTTTCACCGCGCTGCTGAGATATTCATCAAAAAAGGCCAAAGCGACCAACTTTTCACTTAAGTACCAAAGATGGCTAGTGATCCCTTTCAAAGCGGCCTCTGCCACGCGTCGGTTAACTTGTCTGTACTGCACCAGCTTTTGTATCAGCTCCAAGTCCAACCGCGGAGCATATCTGGCTACCAGGGCATTGAACCAAACTTTAACGTAAATCTCTGCAACAAAGAGGCAGAAGTCAGTAACACCCTGGAGCTCCTGGTCCGTGAGTTTCCCCAAGTTCCGCAACTGATCAAGTTCCGCAACTGGTGATGGTACAAGATCATCTTAAATGCATAGATGCATTTTGCCATCCACCATGCCCTGTGGAGGGCACCCGGAGTTTGAATATGATTTCCCTGTGGTAGACTTATTCCGAGAAATAGCAGTACGGTACGAGTTCCAGGAATTCACAGTAATCATTGCGAGGCTGCTGAGATCTCAACTGTTTGTGCACAAACTCTGCAACTTTCTCCTTGAATGCGTGCATCCAATCTGCCACCTCATGGTCTCCCTCAGCAGAAAGAAACGAATCCTTTATAATCTTTGGCCACACCTCCGCCAATCTTTGAAAGAGCTTGATCTTTGGTCCTGAAGAGCATGCTACTAAGGCTTCAAAAACTTTTTCGAGAACTATTTCCGTGATGTGGTGACGACAAGCAAGATTGAGAAGTTTCTTCCCGAGCTTCTGCTCGAGGAATTGACAAGTGCCGTTCAAGCGACCGGTGTTACATGATGATGTGTCAAAAGACATGGCTACGATCCTGGGAGATAACTGCCAGTCTTCCAGCATGTCATGCACTGCTGTTGCCTGCGCCAGACCTGTTGATGATGGCAGCTTTGGTACCCCCAACAGCTTCATCACACCTTCTCCTGAAACCAGGACTGGAAGGCGATCGACCTTCTCTTTGTTTGTAAGGTCTGGAAGGAGCTTGCCATCCCAATGAACTGTTAATGGTACCGTGGGGGAAAAGGACCTTCTCAGCTCATCCGCGATGTCTTGGCGGAATTTCATTAGAGCTAGTCGGATTGTCTCTCGATTCAATGCGTAGTGCTTAGTGATGTGAGTCGTTTTTTATTGTGTCATTTTTTTTGTTTTTTTTGTCATTTTTTTTGTTTAAAACGAAGGTAGTCTGTTTTTTTTGTTTTTTATTGTTTTAAACTTATTCCATATTTTTTTTCCTTTAATCTAATAAGTATATTAGTATTACCTATAATTTACTATACTACCATGCTTATACGGTTATACCTAGTATATATACTATATAGTCATCTTTTAGAAAAATTGAATCATGCAAAAAGTATATAATAGAAAGGAAAAAAAACCCTCATTTTTATATGTATATATATTTTTTAACTAGAACATAAAACATTCTTCCTCGTTTCAAACAATATACATAATTGTGATTGGCAAGAGTACCAGTATATATATTCCAGATAGAAAAGGAAAATATTCACCTTTTTTTGAACCTTTTTGTTAACCTACATTTCCATGGAAGAATCATCACTAGATTGGGTAGAGCATATATGCTAGTTTCAATATCACAGGTACTGGTATAATATCCATAATACTGGTATAAAACAATAGATATAATTGTGATTGGCAAGAATACCAGTATATATATATATATATATATATATTCCAAATAGAAAAATAAAAAAAATATAAATATTCATCTCTTTCTTTAACCTTTGTGTTAACCTAATGCTGTTTAACTTTCATTATCTGATTCTATTTCCATTGAAGAATCATTATCACTAGATTGATTAAAGCAAATAGTTTCAATATCACAGGTACTGGTATTTATTGCAGATTTGGATGTTGACGAAGCCAATGTAGCACCATGTTTACTTCACTTTCTTGGAATTTTGCATTTTGGGATATAAATACTAGCTTTGCTGCTCTGTCTGTGCTTAATTGGTTTCTTTTGGCTGTATGGATATTACTGTATGTGCTAAATGATCTCGGAGGTAATGAAAGGGCGAAATAGAGGTGTATGAGTTTGTGTAGGTATATATGTGAGTATGCATGCGTATGTATCTGGAATTCTGGATGTATGCATGTGTATGGGGTATACAATAGATATAAATGTGTATATAAGTATTTATGTATATATTGGTATATATGTATATGGGTGTATGTGTATGTATATATATATATGGATGGTCTCGTGGGGGGGGGAGAATATGTCATCGCGGGTCTAAAGGTTAAGTGGGAGATTCAAAATCCGAGGCATGGATGGGAGAGTCCTGGGAAGGTTGGACAATGGGCAGTCAGCTCCCAGCCAGTGTTCTTGCAAGTTTAATGGATCTCAAGATACAAGACTTTCAGTGCAAGAAAGAGGCCAGTTTTTTCTGTAAATAGGGTGAAAAGGACATTCTATACTGGTACCATATGGCCTATTTTATTATTTATTTATTTATTTTTATAATATATATCATTGCAAAAGTATACCTTATAATTAAATTGGCAATATCTATATTAATTATTAAAAAAAACAAAAAAAAACAAAAAAAAACAAAAAAAATGACAAAAAAAATAACAAAAAACAAAAAAAACGGTTTTTTTACATCACTAGTAGTGCTCCATACTTTGTCCAGCAGCTGCTAAGGTATTGGCCACAACATGGACTGCCCGGCGATTGGATATCTTTGTGCGGTCCAACGCTCGCGCCAGTTCTTGAGTAACAATCTGATTTAACGCTCTTGATCTTTTCCTCTTGGGAGTGGCAGATGACGCGCCTCCTATTGCTCCGACATTCACCTCATCTTCCTTGTCAGTATCCTCGTTTGTAGAACTGCTGCTCGACTCCAAAACCACGGACCTGTCCATCTTCTGAAGTTCATTCAGGTTCCTTCGTTTCCTTTTCTCTTGCTCACGCTGCCGCGTCATTTTGTTCTCCTCTTGTCTAATATACTTCTGATCAACAAGTCCTATAGTTCCTCGACGACCAGGCTCACGCTGCGCAAGAAGAAACTGCTTGTCTTCTTTATTTTTGATGATTTTGAGCACATCACCGTGAGCGCAATCGAACAGGCCTTTCAGACCTTCTCCTTGTCCATCTGGGTTTTGGTACACCTCGCTCGTAATTTCTTCAAGCTTCTCCACTCAGAATGGAGGTTCTCCAGCTTGTCTTGTGCCTGGTGTGTAGCTTGAGTCGGAAGACTTGCATTCTTCCACATCTGTTCGACCTCTGTCATCACCAGTCGGCTACTTTCTCTGACAGGGCGAGACTCGGACAGGTGAAAGAACAAGAATCATTCCAGGACCTGCTGCTTGGACGGCAATTTGGCTCCTGTAAGGGCATATGAGTTGGGAGAAGTTTCCAGTAGCCATAAAACATCATTCTTTCTTAGAGTAGTCGCCATTTTTCATCTACCTGCAAAGTATACAAAATAGAGAATTAGTAAGTGACAATGGTGGAAACTTTGTTACTCTTGTACCACCCCTTAATGTTTATCAAAAGTCCTAAAAATTTGCCTGAGTGATTTTCTTCAGGAACTGCACCAAACGCGCCACCGCACTTGCTCCTCCAGGCAACTTGGATTTTTACCCCTATTGGCTATTGCCACCCTAAATTACAGGGTGTCCCGTAAGTCCGGCATTATAGGAGAAATTCATATTCTTCTATTTCTACAAACCATAATTTATGCTTGGGATGCCAATTTCCCATCCACCATTCTGTTCAGTGACAAGGCTGTTTTTTATGGAAATGGTGAGGTAAATTGACAAAACACCCGCTACTGGTCTCAAAACAACCCTCACTGGTATACCTCTTCAAAGGAACAAGGTGCATCTTGGGTGATGGTATGGTGTGGCATTTGGAAGGATTGCATCATAGGCCCCCTCTTTTTTGATGAACACGTCACTGGAAGCACCTACCTACGTATGCTCAAGGAAGAAGCATTTCCCAGTGTCTTGAACGAAGAAGGAAATTTCCAACATGGTTCCAGCAAGATGGCGCTCCTGCACATTACAGCACCCAAGTAAGGGAATACCTGTACCAACAATTCCCTGGTCATTGGATAGGATGTCGAGGGCCTGTGGAATGGCCAGCTAGAAGCCCGGATCTCACGCCACTAGATTTTTATCTCTGGGGCCACTTGAAAGCACTGGTATATGCAGAGAAAATTAGAGTGTTGAACATTTGTGGCAGCGCATTATTGGGCATGTAATACCATTACTCCTGACATCATTCACAGTGTGCTTGCTGACTGGGTATCACGTCTGAATTTGTGCACTGAAAACAATGGCAGACATATTGAGCATGTTCTGTAAATAAAAGCTTTTGTTTTGCCTTTTTTCAATATTTTTCCTATGATGCTGGACTTATGGGACACCCTGTAGTATATATAGTATGTGATACCTTTATTTCTAAATTAAATACAAATTATTAATTTATTGAATTAAATAACTTCAAAATTGCCTCAGGATTGGCGACATAGCCTATTGTGAATGAAATTAATTACCATACATAGAACCCCCTATTAGGCATTGGGCCTGCATGACAACAAGAAAACCCAAATTTATTATTTCACATTCAACATTTTCCATTGCTGACTCATGAAAATTACATCAAGGGAAGAGTCAATGAACTTTGTAAAATCAGGAGATTCTTAAGCGGATGATTTATATTTTACGGCATTCTGAGCTGCTTACGTTACAGCGACGCTTTAAGCAAGGAAGATGTACTTTATCTTCCTATAAGTTCTGAGTGAAATCCTCATAATATAAAACCTAATAACTATAAAAAGGATAGGCCTATTCCTTCAGGTATTTAAGTGTAGTGAATACCTATAGCAAATAAACCGAGAGAGATCATCACACACTACGAAATAATAAGGTGAGGTAATTTCTTTGTTTACCATTAAGCAGCACAAATACCAAAGGCAAATAAACATAGAGGTCCTTTGAAGGACCTACATACACACAACTCTTTAATGAAAAAATGTATGGTTTTGTTGTTAGCTCTCCACTGTAATCTGCTGGAAATTTCCAAAGGATGAGAGGTAACAAGCAATCAACCCATAGCCCTATATAGTTTTTTCATATAAGCACTAGAAAACTAAAATTAATGATAAAACAAGATAAATACAACCCACAAAAGAGTTGTCATCTACTAAAAGATTATGAATATTTTATAGATGTTTTATAAACATTTGTGAATATTTAGTAAACATACTCAGTTTGCTGGAAATATGTATATAACTACCAGTAGTGTAGGTGACAACTCTGGTGTCAAGTTTTTGGTAATTTTGTAAACCTGTTGTACTTAGATAAGGCCTAATAGGCTAGCTTTTCCAATGTTTGCTTATGCACTACCATAAATTATAAATCACTCTGCTTATCATTAATTTTCTTTTATACAGTACTATCATCCATGCTACAGTAATGATTTCAAAATTTATTTAATTCTAACTTTGGCTTTAGTCTTAGTCAATTTTTTTCTTCATCTGAAAAGCTTTATTCTAAGGCTATGGTAAGAAAAGAAGGCTTTTGAAATGAATTCATTTAAAACATTTATGAATAAGGTAAGTTTGATTTGTATTAATTTTTATTAGTATGAAGATAATAATTAGTTTTGCTCTTGCACATGCTAAGTACCAGGTGTATAGGCTTTGGTACAATACAAAGAACAGTTTAAAATTTTGTTAGAAAAGTCTGGTAGGTCTTGAACCATTAACAAAACTTGTGTGTCCTTGTATCATATAGTTAAGTTAATTACAGTACCATACTATCATCCTTAGCTACATGAGAAAAGTGCTACTGGGGCTCTTCAAGTATTTTGTAATGCAAAAAAGAATACTTTTTCTTCCAGGTTCATTTGACAAATTTAACATATGAAAATAATAATTCACTCGCACAAAATTATTTTTTTACACAATGTATCTCTCCCTTCCCATAACACTTTGTAACACCTGAATGACCACCCCCAGCCCCCTCCCTCAGTGTGTTACGTAATACTTGAATGGCCCACTGATATACCATATATTTCTCTCTTCCCCTAATAGCCTATTTAATACCCTTATATTTCACCCAACCCTTCCAAGTCTCTAAGAAGATGTAGGATTTGGCTGCTGCTATCATATATGACTAAATATTAATAGGCTGTTCAAAGCTCCATTTCTTTACAAGTATGGTACATAAACTTGTTATTAGGTGACTTAGGGACAGCCAAATGGGGCCCAATTTAACTGTATATTAAAACTGTAGGTCAATTGAACACAAATAAACCTCTATCATTTGAAAACCTAGGTTAGTACTGTTCATCACCTGATAGGTTAAAAATAGGACTATTAACCTGATAGAGGATTTTATTTGTAAAATACTTTGTTTTAACCCTCAGTAACTTCACTTAAGTATCCTGGATATACTAGATTTGTCAGGAATTATTCCCTCCTAGTAACAATAAACTCACCAACCTGCTTTAACCTTTTTATTGTTTATTTAATAACAGAGCAGTCAGAATTTGTTTGAGCTCTTATTGTGCCTATCATTGCTGTTATCTTTTAATTCAATTTAAATCATAGTTGGTTCATGAAGTATTATTATATATAAATTTATTTTTGATCTTACTAAAATTAATCATATTTCCTCGTTATTGTCAGTGCATTATTAATTCCAAGCTTAACAGTTAAAATATATCATCTCAAAATTTAGTTGATTACCAGTAGTTAAATTGCAAAATACAATGAATAGCAACTGTGTGTCAGTGGATACTGTACCTTCTTAAATGAGTGACACAGTAATGGAAACATATCTATTTTGAACTTAAACATCAGAAGCCTTCCAAATCACTTTGATGAGTTGATGGCCAATCTAAAATTGTTACAATATAAATTCACATGTATCATATTGACTGAGACCTGGTTAAATAATAAGTCATTTTTTAATATACTAGGCTACATGAGCCACCACATGTAGAAATAATAACAGGTGGTGCAGTAAGTATTTATATAGACACTAATCATAATAGAAAGAGTATTGAGCAATTGACAGGCATAAATGATCATTCTGCAACCCTAGCAGTTGAGGTGTATATAAATAATATTTCCTATTCCATATTAGGCATCTACCAACCACCAAATGGTAATGTGCCATCATTTATTGTGAGCACAGATAAAACTTTAAATACCATAGAAAACTCCACTTTATTAGACCAAATCTGGGTGTGATCTCCCCTTGACTGTATGTCAGGTATACTCCTATTACACATTACATACCATTTGCCCACATATACAATGCTAATTAGCCATTTAGAAATAGAGGAAAGAATAAAAATTGACAATAGATCCTACACCTAAACTAATAAATTAAAATTTATCAGGGATATCAAGTTTTGACTGGTTGAGAATAACTGAAAGTAACTGTGAAATAGAAACAAAATTTCAAACATTCTCAAACACACTAATGGATATATTTAATACTAATTTTCCTATAAAGTTTAAATTCATGTCAAAAAAGAACTATAACAATCAGTGGATCACTTCAGTCCTCATTGTAAACATAAACTATAAACATTCTCTCTATAAACTATGGAAGAATGATATTGAGTCATTCCAGCTCAACTGGTACAGATTTCAGAAAGTTGGTCGGTGACCATCCAATTTTCTTCAAATTTTCAGGGTTGATTCATATACACCATTCAATAGCTTAAATCTAAAATTTTAGCTTCCTCAGTCAAAAACGTTTAATTTTATGGTCGCTTAAATGGCCCCCACCTTCGACAAAAAATGCCCATGTTGGGCTTGATTGGCCAATGCCTTCATTTTGAGAGGCCTTGAAGTGTCTTCTAATAGGAGTAGAAGCTTCAAATTTGTCATGCCAATACAACTTCTGGTGGGCTTTTCAATTTTGCAAGCTAAAAGGCTATGGAACAAATAGTTTCTGAGTTACAAGGGCTTAAACATGGCTCCATTTTGAAGCTTGCATCAATTCCTCCCACTTTTACGACTCTACCATTTTCAAAAGTTTTAGTTCTACATCAATCACAGCTGTTTTAATACTCCTAATAGTCTCTATGGGTTGTAAATTTATGAGTGAAATAAAAAAATAACCAAAAAAGGATTTATTTTTATTTTTACAAATTTCCAAAAGTTGATATTTTCACAAAATTTGCAAAATTAACATCAACTTTGGGGTTTAATATAAAGGTGTCTGAAATTAGTCAGGGAGTTGATACTTCTAGTAAAGAAAGATACATATGTGTACAAAAACATATATTAAGGAATAGATCTCAACTCAACTCCTTCATATAGTTTTGGCTATTCAAAGAAAAGTACATTTTGTGAAAAATTCTGAATTTTTTCAAAATTTTGAAATGTTTAAATTTCTTTTTACAACATTGAATTGTAATTTTACTTCCATTTTATTACTTGGTAAGTTAATTCACAAATGTTAAATTATCTAAATAAGTTTTACTCATAAAAAAGACATATATACACCTAGATTATTACTACATTTGCAGTTAACACAACAGATGGACCAGCTTGTAGGCTCAATACTTGGATCTACCTAAGTAAATCATGTAGAACTGTGTTCTACTGCTCTTTAAGCACTTCCTAGTAATTTAAATTATGCAGTTAGTACAGATAAACTAGCAGTAACCACCATTTTCAGTACAAAACCTTAAATTTAAATAGCTTTGTTGTATTACTTCCCTTAATACAAGTGTACAGTACTTAGCTATATACAATAATGAATTCCTGAGTTTTTAAGCATGTGAATTATTGGCTATAAGTTCATATTCTTTTTTTAATATGTGTTGTTTTATGTAAATTCGTATGTAAACTTATATATAGCTAATAACTCTTATGTTTAGACACTGACTCAGGAATTTATTATTGTACTCAGGCTTTAAGTCTGATTGTCTTCAACACTCCACGGCCTCACAGCCATAAATTGGCAATTTATTATTCAGCTTGATACAGGTCTGTAGTTACTTAGGCTTTTTTAAAAATACTCCTCAATTTTAGATAAACAATCATTTGATAACTTGTACTGTCTCCCCATTTTCCCAGCAACTGTAGGTGGTTCAATTGAACACAAAACATGTTGGAATGGAATCCAGCAAATGTCCTCTTGTTCAGGCCATTTAAAAGGATTCTTTTTCATGAAATTTACTAATAGATCCTTCTCAGTATCACACACTTCAACTATGTTTCCAACAAACCAGTCACCTTCATAGAAACAGGCCACATATGTACCAGGTTTATATTGGTAAGCCACATTTTCTTGTGTAGCATTGAGGAAGGAAAGTTGTATGTTAAAGAAATTTTCATCACTAGAAATTTTGTACAGTTTAATGCCTGTTGATGAAGGTCTAAAGCAGTGATATGAACGGGTTCTTGGGATTGTCTTAATTAAGGAATACCTTTTTTCTAACTCAAATAAATTAGCATTTTCCTCAATTTTAGCTGAATCAATGTACAAAAATTGTATACCATTAATATTAGATTTGTACCAATCAAACATCTCTTTTGGATTGGTGATGTGACCTTTACTTGTTGCTTGTAGACTTGCCCGGGCAACTAACCTTTTGACGGTGCCACTAACACCATCACAGGGGCTCTTTCCGTGAGAGGTGGCAAAAAAGCTCCATTCACATGTTAGTTGGAAATCTTTTTCATGTAACACTGAATTAATGATGTTTTCATAGTTTTTATATTGACTTGCTGTGCCATCGCTAAAGTAACAAATATGTTTTAGTTTAGGATTCTGACTTTTAAGTAATTTCAAGGCTTCACATAAAAAAGAATGAACTGCAGTTGTGTTGTGTGTAAGTGAATCTGATATTACACAAAAATTTGTAACTTTTAGTTCACCATCAACTTTTTGATAGCAGACTACCGGATGCAAGGTAGCCTGGGTATTGTCCCAGTGATGCCCTTGTACGGCATCCTGAATTATAAAACTATAGTTTTCAGAGAAGTCAACAAGCACTAATGCTGTAGAATCATTGAGGTTTTCTTTACAGTCGGACAAATATTTTGATTGGGCTTTTGCTATGAAATGGTGTACTTTCAACTTTTTTGCACTTTCACATATGTCTTCTACTACATTCGAAACACTTTTTGTCATTGTGACCAGTTGGGTATGGTCTGTATGAAGCCACTGCTTAAAGGAAACCTCCTCATCCATGTCATAATCATTGTTTTCAAAAATGGTAAGAAGCCAATCCCGTAATTCATTTAAACCAGGACATGTTTTGCAGTTATTAATCATGCAGTTTCTGGTTTCAGTGTTGCAGACTATTTTCCCTAGTAACTCTCTTAATTCTACTTTGACGGGGAGTGATTCACATAAAAGTTTAAAGTTCTGGTGTATTTCACAAATTTATGCATACATTGTGTGATCCTTTACTCCCCACACCCATACACCATTTTGGTCTCAGTTCAAAAAACTTTGATTTGGAGATTTTGTCGTTTGGATATTTATTTTTGTAAAGCGTATATAATTCTCTGATATTTGTCAACAACAGTATTTTCTGCTTGTGAACCTTCCCTTGTGGTGTTTTTATTGATTTGTAGTCTTTTTTACCAGGGCATTCTCTAGTATATTCATTGTTTTGGAAAAATTCTATCACACTTTCCTTTATTTCATCGCTTATACCAGTGGTTCCCAAACCGTGCGCCACGGTGCACTGGTGTGCTGCGAGATGTAATTAGGTGCGCCGCGAAAGAGCAAGATTATATTTCAAAATGTGAAAAATACAAACTGAAATTTGTAATAAAGTATATGTATAAATACTAGTGATGGGACGATTAATCAGAATCGAGAATCGGAAGAATCGAGCATTTTTCAGGAATCGGAATCGAGAGAATTGTACCATGATTTCCGAATCTTAAAACGATTCTTTAACTTGCTGTTGATTGCTTTTTGAGTAAAAGGATTTTTTTAAACTTTTAATTGAACCAATTTTGCAATGTAAACTTTAAAATTTAAATGAAAGAGGATAACAAATTTTATTTTTATTGTATTGTAGCTATACATTAAAACATGTATATCCATGATGTGTAATCAAGAAGATTAAAATGAATTGTTACAACTTACAGTTGATTTTTATTTTTAAACCAATCTATTATAATTTATAATTTATATTACCATACTCATAATGTAAATAGTTAATCTTACCAGAGTAAAATATGACAATTTCCAGAAAAACAAGTATAGAATTATATTTAAAAATATTGAGAATCGGAATCGAGAATTGTATCGGAATTGAGACTTTTTAGTGGTATCGGAATCGGAATCGTTAAAAATTTTGGTATCGTCCCATCACTAATAAATACCTCTTGAATAAATTTTCTAATTTATGTACAAAGTGTGCCACAATATGTTTACTTGTTCTAAAGTGCGCCACAATATGTTTACTTGTTCTAAAGTGCGCCACAATATGTTTACTTGTTCTAAAGTGCGCCACAATATGTTTACTTGTTCTAAAGTGCGCCATGAGTAAAAAAAGTTTGGGAACCACTTGCTTATACCCTTGCTACTCTTTTTATTTCTCATTATAGGAAGGATACCTTCTTTTCTCTTTAAGGCCCTCACAGCATTAACCATTCTGGCTGACACTTCAAATTCTTTCATAATTCTTTCTCTGGACCAGGTTTTACCAATTGGAAGGAGTGTTAGAATTTGTATCTTTTCTTGTCTGGTACTAGTTTTACACTTCTTTCAGTTCCTCTATCATATGCTGATAACACTTTTCTTCCTCACTCTCTATAGGTTTCTCCGCTTCCTCATCCAAAATGCTAGGCTTCATATGAAGTACTTTTGACAGCTTTGATTTTGTTGATGTTTCAATTTGCTTTAGTTTCCTTTTCGCATAAAACTTTCGATCTCTTGCTCTTACATACTTAATGGGTGAGCATTCTAGTGAACCTAACGTTTCGTCAAATGTCTCCTTAACTATTTCTTCTGGAACATATTCATCACTACCCGAGTCTTTTTCATCTTCAATCATCTTGGCTCTAGAGAAGCATGTTGAGCAAAGTTTCTGTCCTGGTATCAGATTCAGTCTAGTTGCTATGTCTTTGTCAATAATTTGTAGTGATTCTGCAAATAAAGTAGGGTAATGTAAACTCTAAACACATTGGAAAATAATTTTAAAACCTCAACATTTGGTTATAGGCTATTCGTATAAAATATTCAAAACATATGCATTCAGTAGCACAGTGCTGCGGTGGCGGCGTAGGCCGTAGTCCCCAAGTATCTGTTTTGTCAAACCACCCAGCACCTTTTCACGTTTCTGGGTTCGGAATAGTCAAGAGACTGGGCAAAGGTGTAATCTCCTCTGGTATCTCGGAATGCCTCTCTGGTCAGTGGTTTATTTCCAGATTATTCAGGTCTGACTCGCACATTAACTGTAAAGGACTTCCCCTAGTGCAGGTCTCAATCTGACTCTCCACTGAGTAGGAGACCCAACTGCTCAGGGTCCAAGAAAGGGCTAGAATTCAAAGGTAGGCCTAATAGAAGTAAACTACTCATGTTTTTCTCTTTATTATATCTGAAATAAACAACTATTCAGTGTGACAGTATAAACATAACAAAAGGACTGGCAACAAATCGCACTTGACAAAACACCTGGTGCCCCAATAACCCTTAGTGAGATTTGGCAGAAAGGATAGAAAACAAGTGGGAGACAAGTACCGGAAATGACTTGCACAGAATGTGAACCCTTGTCCCAGCCTAGCTACCCTCCAAACTTGACCCCCCCCCCCCCCCCTTTTATGACCTGAGTTCCAATTCCTTTATTGGCTGGCTAGTTAGTAGAGTTAGGGTCACAGGCCTGATTTCAGGGCATATCCAGTGGCCAACAATGGTTGACACAAACTGCGTAGCTCCCACTGGATGGGATCCACAATCCAAGCCTGATGAATCTGGACCACGCGAGTTGAATCCCAACTGATTGCCTAGACAACACAAGATTATTAGTTACATGCACCAAGCACCATTAATCACAATAATAACAACATAACAGGCAATTAACCACAAACATTAACTGGAATCATGACTTCATAATTGATCACTGGAAAACATAATTTACTCATGAAATCAAAGCACATAAATAATAAATAACCAACATAAAAAATAATAACTATAAACATTGACAATTATGGCAAACCTATCTCACATGAGTTAATCAACCTATAATCAGTGCCAAACAAGCATGGGCAAAAACTTAACTCTGGAATAATATGACTGGTGACCTATAATAATGATAATTGGTTCTCTAGCTAGTTACATGACAGGGTGGCAAACCTATCTATACTCAGTCACAGTTTCAACAACCTATATATATGTCTACTCTTAATAATAATAATTAACCATGATAATGATGGTGAAATACAAATGACAACACCACAATAACTGGGAATAAAGATTATGACCAAATCTATTATACTCTAGCCAAGGATTACAAAGACCTCATACCTTTAAAGGCTTTCCACACTTCCTTGGCTTCCAACAGGACACATCAGTGTTGCTGATTGTAAATAGTCTGGATGTTAACGCTAGGTTTTTATGATACTGAACTCCTGCGGGAGAGAAAGACTTGTGAGAAGAGCCAGATAGGACTTGAAAATTAGGGTGAGGTTTTTTTTTTTAAAAACTCCACAACCCCCAAAAGGGGAATTTGAAAATCAAGTGGGGGGGTTGTAAGAAACTTCACAACCCTCACAACAGTATATAGCCTACCCTATTAAAATTAAATAGCTAATTTAGGTTACAATTTACAATATAAACTTCTTTATGAAATATAAATATATTAGTACCTATATTTACTTACTTGTTATCTTCTTTCGATGATTTCTCCATGGATCTTGGCAGCTACGTTGCATTTGTTGGTAATGCATTCCAAACATTTTTTCATGGTGGTAGCATACAGTAGCACTATTTGGGTTGATTACAGTTGCTTTTGTCCTCCACAATAGCAGTTTCCTTGTTTCATCTGTCAGCTCATGTAAGGTATGCATACCCACCTTCCTGGTGAGTCTGTGTTCATGATATGGATCATCCAAGTACATAGGCCTACCAAAGCTGCACTTTGATTCTTGATTAGAATAAGCCATTATTACAGGCAGTAAAATTAAGTTAATTGCTCTAGTTAAATTTTCTGAAAATAAAAGATCATGATCTATAAAATAGGCCTGGACATTAATGATTAACCATCATGTTTTACATTTATAAGAATATACAAAGCGAAATGAACTACCCAGAGCCCTTCGAGTCGCTGGTTGTTTTGACAGACATATTAGATTTCTTGTATGTTTTAGACTTATTTACATATTATTACAATTGTAAATCAACTTAATAAGTAATAAAATGGAAGTAAAATTACAATTCAATGTCATAAATAGAATATGAAAATAAAAACCCACTCTAATAGACAGAGTTTATTTCCACGACAGTTTCAACGCCCACTGGCATCCTCCTCGGGTGGATACAGAAACACGAATGAACCAAAACAAGAGGGAAAAACAGTCCAGGGACCGACCGTTAAGAAATTCGCACCTAGGTTAGATCCCATTCTCCCGACACCGGAAGGGCATTTTCATTAAGTACATTCGCGCAAATTTAAAACTATCTTCCTCTTCTAAACATATAGATTCTATTATATTTTTTTACATAATTATTACATTTATTATTAAATTTATTACATTTAATATTGCATAATTATTTATTACAGAAATTATAAATTTATTATTACATTGGTTATTACATTATTGTTTATTATACAGAACTTATAAACCGAAAAACAAATGAAAAAAGCTGATTAGGAAACAATCCAGAAACCAATGAGAAATTCGCACCTAGGTTAGATACCGTTCTCCCGACACTGGAAGGGCATTTTATTACAGGGTCCGCTTATAAGTACATTCCCACAAATTAAAACTATCTTCTTGTTCTATACATACAGATTCTAATATTTTAACATAATTACTGCATTTATTATTACATTTACATTTTTTAACATTTATTATTATTACCTTTACCCTAATTATTAAATTTATAATATTACCTTTATTATTACATCTGTTGCATTTATATTTATTTCCACATTTATTACTTCCATTATTACATTTACTAAAGGCGAGTAAGGAAACATTCCAATCCAGAGACATTTAAGAAATTCACACTTAGGTTCGAACACGTTCCCACGACTGCATAAGGGATTTTTTGACCAAGAATCTCATTAAAGGGTCTAACTTATAAGTACCTTCGCACAAATTAAAATTATCTACTTTTTCTATACACACAGATTCTATTATTTTTCTTTTGACATAATTATTACATTTATAAAGTACCTTACTTGATTCCCAATCTATAGCATGATTATTTTGCCTGGCGTGATAAAAAATGGCATTATTAGTATTACAACTTCTGAAGGCATATTTGTGTTCTTTAATACGGGTTTCAATATTTCTTCCAGTTTCTCCCACGTATACTAAATCACAACTTTTACAGGGAATGCTGTAGACACAGGCTTGTTCCTCTTTTGCCACATTATTCCTAACCAATTTACTTTTCATGGTAGACGAATATTTGAACGCCAAAGCAAACTTAAAATCTTTCGTCAATGGTTTTACTCTTTCTAAGCCGGCAATGTAAGGCAAACTCACATATTGTTTTTGGTTAACTGAAGATTCCCGAGGGGCATAAAAAGATTTTCTGGCTTTAAAATACGCCTTTCTGATAAACCACTCAGGATATTTTAAATCCTTAAAAATGTTCCAAATCTTTGAATTTTCCGGGTCCAGCAAATGTGGGCTACAAATCCTGAGTGCTCTTAGAAACATGGAAGAAATAATTGAGCTTTTAACCCCTTCATCATGATATGAAAAATAATGAATGTACGAATTACAATGAGTAGGTTTTCTAAAGACCGTGAAATTGGGCTTTCCGCTTTCGTTAATGACCAAAACATCTAGAAAAGGTAATTGTTTGTCGTTCTCCCATTCATATTTAAATTTAATAGAGGGAACAAGATTATTTAATGACTGAAAGAAAGTGTCAAAGTTGTTCCAGTGGTCAGGCCAAAATGAGAAAATATCATCTACATAACGAAACCAAATTTATTTGCAACGTTTTGGTATGGGAATGGGGTCTCCTTTATCCCCAATACTGAGTACATTATACATGGAATACTATGAGTCGGAATTGTTGCAAACAATATGTCCCAGGAATCTAATTTGGTTTTGTTATGTAGATGATATTTTCTCATTTTGGCCTGACCACTGGAACAACTTTGACACTTTCTTTCAGTCATTAAATAATCTTGTTCCCTCTATTAAATTTAAATATGAATGGGAGAATGACAAACAATTACCTTTTCTAGATGTTTTGGTCATTAACGAAAGTGGAAAGCCCAATTTCACGGTCTTTAGAAAACCTACTCATTGTAATTCGTACATTCATTATTTTTCATATCATGATGAAGGCGTTAAAAGCTCAATTATTTCTTCCATGTTTCTAAGAGCACTCAGGATTTGTAGCCCACATTTGCTGGACCCGGAAAATTCAAAGATTTGGAACATTTTTAAGGATTTAAAATATCCTGAGTGGTTTATCAGAAAGGCGTATTTTAAAGCCAGAAAATCTTTTTATGCCCCTCGGGAACCTTCAGTTAACCAAAAACAATATGTGAGTTTGCCTTACATTGCCGGCTTAGAAAGAGTAAAACCGTTGATGAAAGATTTTGTTTGCTTTGGCGTTCAAATATTCATCTACCGTGAAAAGTAAATTGGTTAGGAATAATGTGGCAAAAGAGGAACAAGCCTGTGTCTACAGCATTCCCTGTAAAAGTTGTGATTTAGTATACGTGGGAGAAACTGGAAGAAATATTGAAACCCGTATTAAAGAACACAAATATGCCTTCAGAAGTTGTAATACTAATAATGCCATTTTTTATCACGCCAGGCAAAATAATCATGCTATAGATTGGGAATCAAGTAAGGTACTTTATAAATGTAATAATTATGTCAAAAGAAAAATAATAGAATCTGTGTGTATAGAAAAAGTAGATAATTTTAATTTGTGCGAAGGTACTTATAAGTTAGACCCTTTAATGAGATTCTTGGTCAAAAAATCCCTTATGCAGTCGTGGGAACGTGTTCGAACCTAAGTGTGAATTTCTTAAATGTCTCTGGATTGGAATGTTTCCTTACTCGCCTTTAGTAAATGTAATAATGGAAGTAATAAATGTGGAAATAAATATAAATGCAACAGATGTAATAATAAAGGTAATATTATAAATTTAATAATTAGGGTAAAGGTAATAATAATAAATGCAGTAATTATGTCAAAATATTAGAATCTGTATGTATAGAACAAGAAGATAGTTTTAATTTGTGGGAATGTACTTATAAGCGGACCCTGTAATAAAATGCCCTTCCAGTGTCGGGAGAATGGTATCTAACCTAGGTGCGAATTTCTCATTGGTTTCTGGATTGTTTCCTAATCAGCTTTTTTCATTCGTTTTTCGGTTTATAAGTTCTGTATAATAAACAATAATGTAATAACCAATGTAATAATAAATTTATAATTTCTGTAATAAATAATTATGCAATATTAAATGTAATAAATTTAATAATAAATGTAATAATTATGTAAAAAAAAATATAATAGAATCTATATGTTTAGAAGAGGAAGATAGTTTTAAATTTGCGCGAATGTACTTAATGAAAATGCCCTTCCGGTGTCGGAAGAATGGGATCTAACCTAGGTGCGAATTTCTTAACGGTCGGTCCCTGGACTGTTTTTCCCTCTTGTTTTGGTTCATTCGTGTTTCTGTATCCACCCGAGGAGGATGCCAGTGGGCGTCGAAACTGTCGTGGAAATAAACTCTGTCTATTAGAGTGGGTTTTTATTTTCATATTTTGACCTTCACGTAGAAAAAAGTGAAGTTTTTTGCATTCATAAATAGAAATTTAAAAATTTACAAATTTTGCAAAAATTTGAGATTTTCATAAAAAGTACTTTTCTTTGAATCACCAAAACTATATGAAGGAGTTGAGTTGAGATCTATTCCTTAATATATGTTTTTTTACACATATGTATCTTTCTTTACTAGAAGTATCAACTCCCTGACTAATTTTGGACACCTTTATATTAAGCCCCAAAGTTGATGTTAATTTTGCAAATTTTGTGAAAATATCAACTTTTGGAAATTTTTAAAAATAGAAATAAATCCTTTTTTGGTTATTTTTTATTTCACTCATAAATTTACAACCCATAGAGACTATTAGGAGTATTAAAACAGCTGTGATTGATGTAGAACTAAAACTTTTGAAAATGATAGGTAGTCGTAAAAGTGGGAGGAATTGATGCAAGCTTCAAAATGGAGCCATATTTAAGCCCTTGTAACTTAGAAACTATTTGTTCCACAGCCTTTTTTCTTGCAAAATTGAAAAGCCCACCAGAAGTTGTATTGGCATGACAAATTTGAAGCTTCTACTCCTATTAGAAGACACTTTTCAAGGCCTCTCAAAATGAAGGCATTGGCCGATCAAGCACAACATGGGCATTTTTTGTCGAAGGTGGGGGCCATTTAAGCGACCATAAAATTAAAAGATTTTGACTGAGGAAGCTAAAATTTTAGATTTAAGCTATTGAATGGTGTATGAATCAACCCTGAAAATTTGAAGAAAATCGGAGATGGTCACCTGACCACCCCTGTACCAATTGAGCTGGAATGACCCTATTATCAATGAACAAACATATAAAAAATTTTGTAACAGACTAAATTTGCTCATAGAAGCCACAAAAGCAGATCATTATTGTTGTAAAATTACTGAACAAAAATCTAATCTAAAAGGATTATGGAATGCAGCCATCCCTCGCTTAATGAAGGGGTGACATTCTTAAAAAACCTTGGTATATAGGGTTAGTTTGTGTTCCAAATCCACTGGTTCAAACAAAAAAGCTCTATGACTAATGGTTTTTAAGTTTTTGGCCCACAAAGTTTAGGGCCCCCCCTTTACCATGCCCACTTTGATGGGCAATATCTCCCATCCAGTTAATCATAAACTAAACATATTATACATTTTTGGAATCAGCAAGACTAGATCTATCCAATGATACTAATTTTAGCTTTGTAAAGCAATTTTCAAAATTTTACTCCCCATCTCCCCCATTTGCTTGACCCCCTACCCCTCTAGACATTAAAACCCCCCAATATTTTTTATGAATATTAAACTTCATATTATGGTTGGTAAATAAAAACAATAAAAAGGGTGGGTATCATGTTATAAATTAGTTTAAATAATCAACAAAAAATTTATTTTTAATCATTTTTCCTAACTTCTCACCAATCAGAGTTGTTGATTTGTTTTATTAAAATCAGATTTTTTATTTACAGTATCATTTTTTTAAAAATTAAATATCTCAAAAAAATATTCTTCGGGCAACTACTTTTTTCTGGTTTGAAATAATTAAAACACACATCTAATTCCTATTTGTAATATATCTCATTATTACATCATATTATTACATGTGAATTATAATCATTATTACATATGAATTATACCTCAGTCCATTTGCAGCATTCATAATGTGAACATGTCATTGAGTACAAGATGACCTGTGTAATAAATTTATAAAAAAAATGGTGAAATACTGTGAAGACCCTTTAAAAAAAAAAAAAAAGTGTCTAGGTGATTTAAGAACTATAAGTGAAGCGTTTTATAATGCTTGTCAAGGCACACTATCACCAAATACGATATTGTGTTCTACTGTAACTGTCGTAAACTACTGACCAAGACTCCAGAATTATTATTTACAACGGAAGTACACCAATCATCAGATATTGATAGTACAAGTGAAAATACAAGAGAAACAGATATGTCATGTGAAGATGCAATAGCAGACATTTCACATGTCCTAACAAATCTTGATGTGACTTCAGTTAAAACCTGTAAGTATTTTTTAAAGTAATTTCAATCACTCATTAATTCTCAATTTTTAATATTTTTATTTAAATTTTAATTTAATGGCTGTAATGTCAATAGAAATGACAGTGCATATATGGTAGCTATTATACAGTATTTCAATATTTCAAATGGTTTAAGTACCTTAAGAAAACAATTAAAGGGCCTGCAAGCATTGGAAAAGGCACATAGTTCTCTGAAGAGAAAGCTTGAAGTGAGTTTATCAACAGAGATTCAAAGCCCAACAAAGACTCCAAAACTTGATTCCAAAGTGAAAAGGTAAGTATATATGGAGAACTTTGCATGTACACTTGTCACATTAATTTCATAATTATAAGTTCATTGTAGCACATTTCTTAACAAGTATCTCAGTTTTTATTTTGAATTCTGTTTCTATTTGGATTCTCTCTAATTCATCATTTTTGTAGACATAGCATTAAATACTTCTATGCATTTTTCAGGTACCATCATCTCGTGCAAGAATTGGTGGAGGCTTTTCATTCTACCGATAGTTATGATCGAAAACTTCAAATACTGAGCATTTTTCCACATACTATCGCAGAAACAGCGCGAACATTTCAAACAACAAAATATTTAGTCAAAAAGAACAGAAGTTTGAAAAAGAAGTATGGGATTATTCCAGAAGTTCCAGCTATGTCAAAAGGGAAAGTTGTCACAAAATCCACCAAAGAGCTAGTTAGATCATTCTATGAATCAGATGAGATCAATCGTATTTGTCCAGGAAAAAAAAGACTGCCTGAGAATGAGAGACTATAATACTATACTGGAGAAAAGGTAAGTGTCCAAAAAAGACTTGTACTAATGAATTTAAGAGAAGCATATAACATTTACAAGGAAAACCCAGAGAACCCTCCAATAGGATTTTCAACTTTTGCATGTATTTGACCCAAACACTGTGTTTTAGCTGGATCAGGGGGAACACACTCAGTGTGTGTTTGCACTTATCATCAGAATGCTAAGCTCCAGTTCTCTGCTATGGGTAACAAAGGGCTTGATTATAAAGTTTTGATAGAAAAAAGTGTGTGACATCAGCAATAGAAACTGCATGATGCACAAATGTAATTTATGCCCCAAAGAACAAGGAGTTACAAAGTTCCTAATAAACGTTGAAAATATACATGGGATAGAATATGACATGACTAAATATAAACAATGGGTTTCTACTGACTGCTGCACTTTGGTGGAAAAAGTAGAATCAATTAAAGATTTTTTTGGTTCTTTAAACATAAAAATAGCAAATTTAACATGTCATCATTATGTGGCCATATATCTCAAAATGATTTGCTCAAAAGTTTAAAAAATAGTTTACCCTACAATGAAGCAATAGTTTTGTGTGATTTTTCAGAAAACTATTCTTTCATTGTACAAGATGCAGCATGAGGCTTCCACTGGGAAAATAGTCAATGTACAGTGCGCATCCATTTGTAATTTACTGGAAGAATACTACAACTAATGAAACTATGCACACAAGCTACTGCTTTCTTTCACCTGACACCAAACATAATACAACCATGGTCTACTCATTTTTAAATGCCCTCATTCCAGACATAAAGAAGTTTCATCCTCACATTAACAAGTTACATTATTTTACTAATAGATGTGCAGGCCAATATAAGAATTGATTCAACTTTGTCAATATATGCAGACACATAGATGACTTTGGGCTCAAGTGTGAGTGGCATTTTTTTTGCCACAAGTCATGGCAAAAGTGCTTGTGATGGAATTGGTGGAACAGTCAAAAGAGCTGTAGCCAGAGCAAGCTTGCAGAGAACTTTCAATGGTCAAATCATAAAACTGGAGGCAATGTTTCATTTTTGCTGTGAAAATTTGAGAATATCAAATTTTTTTTAATTAAACCTGAAGAAATAGAAAAAGTGACAAAATTCCTAAGCAAAAAGGTTTGAAAATAGTATCCAACTAATTGGAACCCAAAAGTTTCACTGATTTGTGCCAGTTAGTGCCACAAAAATTAAAGCCTTTGAATTATCTTCTGATCATGAAGGTGAGGAGAGGTTAATTGTGAAATGTGCCACTAATGCAAATAAAAATAAAGATTTAATCATTCTGAACCCCAAAATTGGGGAATACATAGTTTGCTCCTACAATAACTCTTGGTGGCTGGGGCTTGTATTAGAGTACAATGAAGAGTTTGATGACTATAAGATAGATTTTTTAAACCTATCTGGATTTAGCAGATATTATTATTTCCCACAAATAAGAGACATCTGTCATATTTCAAGACATGATATTTTGGGTATTCTAAAAGGATTCACCATTTGAATAAAGATGTCAGTACTCACTTTTGGATTCTTTAAAATTTAAACTTTGAATAAATAGATGCTGAAAAATGTTCAGAAACTACTAGCAGTAATTTTAATTGGTAATGAACAACATAATTTTAGCTTGTATAAAAACTGCAAAAAATTGTTCAAAATAAAATTTTGGTGGTTTTAAATGACATGGGCTGGACCTGTAAATCAAAATAACTTTTTATGAGGTAGTTTTAGTTGCTTTATTCAAATTTGTCATTCATTTTTTTGTGCAAACTATTTCAGAAAATATATATATAGTATATATATATATATATATATATATATATATATATATTATATATATATATATATACACATACAGGGCGTCCCAAAAAAATGTATACACACTTTAACAGCTGATAGCTCAATTGATGTTTCTTTCTTTCCAAGTTAAACCCATAGAATTATAATGGCAGTCAGACTAAGCTTTGAACAAAGGAAATTCATTCTAAAATGCTACTGGAAGTGTCAAAACGCAGTTGAAGTGCAAAGACAGTTTAGGAGGGAGTTTCAAACAGATCCACCAACGCGACCTCGAATTAGAGATAAGTTTGAAGCCGATGGAACTGTTCAGAATGTCCACAAGAAGCGTTCCGGAAGACCACGGACAATCGACAAGACCCCACAAAGCAAGAAAGAGTACTGGAAACGTATCACCAAAGTCCAAGAAAATCTGTGCGGCAAGCGAGTCATGAGGTAGGAATTTCAGAATCGTCTGTCCAACGCATTTTGAAGCGCTGTCAATGGAAAAGTTACATTCCAAGATTAGTCCATGTTATTAATGAAGATGATCCGGACCGAAGAGTGGAGTATTGCGAGTGGTACTTGGCATGATGTGGATGTGGATTGGACGAAGGGGTTTCGTAGAATACCCTCCGCGTTCACCAGACCTCACACCACTAGACTTTTTTTTATGGGGATACTTAAAAGACAAAGTCTACGCTATAAAACCTGCAACAGTCGCTGAATTGAGAGCAGCCATTGAACGAGAATGCACACAAATACCAAATTAAATGTTTCATGATGTTTGCGATTCCATTGCTTCGCGTTATCAGCAGTGCCTGGACCAAAATGGACATCAGTTTGAAAACAGGCATTGACAAAACAATTAAATAATGTCTGTAGATTCTATTACATTTTGAAAATGAAATGTATTTTAATAAACACTGCCTTTATAAGTATTTAAAGTGTGTACATTTTTTTGGGATGCCCTGTATATATATATATATATATATATATATATATATATGTGTGTGTGTGTGTGTGTGTGTGTGTTGTAGTCAGTGGTGGTATGATGTCATGTTACTCTGCGACTTAATTAGTTTGTTGGTTCCTGTTCTGGCTATTTTTTTTCTAATTGGATTCAGTTTGGTGGTGTTTGTGATAGAATTATGATGTGCCATTCGTGTGGTTTCAACTTTGAGAACTTGATTTGTCATGTGCCCTAGATGATTAATTAAGTGATTATTGAATGCCCAGTTAGGTCAGCTGAATGCTTGGTTAAGTTAATTGAATGTCTGGTTAGGTCAACTGTACACCCTTGATGATTGGTTAGGTAGTTGTGATATTTTCGTTAGGTTAAACGAAAATGACGAGAGCAAACTTTTCTGGTTAATTTTGAGGTGTTTTGCATGTTTACTGTAGTAATGCATCATTTATGAGATCTTGTAACATGAATATCTTAGGTTATGCTTTATTGTATAAAATGTAGTCAAAAATACATTTTTCAAGTGTATTTTGGTGTGCTTTGTTCGAATATGACCTTCATTTCTTGTGCAAATGAACAGAAATACAGTTGTCATTGCATGGCCCAAACACGTATTTCTGTTCATTTGCATAAGTAATGAAGGTTATATTTGAACAGAGCACACCAAAATACACTAGAAAAATTAATTTTTTTATTTCAACTTCATGCCATGTCATTTGTGACATAATTACCAATTTTTTAAATTTATTTATAACATGATACCCACCATTTTTATTGTTTTTATTTATCAACCATAATATGAAGTTTAATATTCATAAAAAAATTGGGGGTTTTAAGGTCCATGGGGGGTAGGGGGTCAAGCAAATGGGGGAGCTGGGGAATAAAATTTTGAAAATTGCTTTCAAAGCTAAAATTAGTAACATTGGATAGATCTAGTCTTGCTGATTCCAAAAATGTATATGTTCAGTTTATGATTAATTGGATGGGAGATAATATTGCCCATCAAAGTGGGCATGGGAAAGGGGAGGCCCTAAACTTTGTGGGCTAATAACTTAAAAACCGTTATTTGTAGAGCTTTTTTGTTTGAACCAATGGATTTGGAACACAAACTAACTCTCTATACCAATTTTCACCCAAATCCAAGTTGGAGTGGTATTTTGCATTGTTGATCTGTTCTGGAATGCCTCATATGGGAAAAATTCAGTTTGGTTCCCAGCACACTCTTTTTGATAGCCTAATATAAATATCGTTATCGCCTTCCTCTTCTTCATTGGATTGGGTAATGATGTTGAGCTTGGATGTTTTGATGCCATGCTATATACAGTAGACTCGCAACTTACTCGGGGGTTACGTTCCTGGGATCCTGCATAAAGTCGGAAACCAAAAAAATACCCTAAATCGCCCTTAAATCACTATATATTGTAACTGTTATATTTATAACATACCTATAACACAAAAGTGATGCAATTGGCAATGTTGAATTCATTCCAGCATGCCATAACACTCTTGTTAGTGCCGTCCTCCATGGCATTGCGAATACGGACAAAGGTGAGATGTGTGTATGCTGCTTTAAAGCACCAAAATTGTAAAATTATAACCCACGTATAGTTGAAACCACGTAAGAAAAATCTGCGTAAGTTGCGAGTCTACTGTATTGGGGTTATGAAATAGTAACAATAACACTTCATAGAACATCACTTTCATTATGAATGCAACACGTGAGGAGGCACAACAAACACTGATGCTGTAAAAGTGTGTTGCTGGGATGGTGGGAGACCATGTGTTGGGGGTGGGGGAGAGAGAGCTTGCCTGTGTTGCAGGAACTGCCAATGTAGTGCGCCGTGAATTTCAAAAATCTTTGCCTTTGTTATAGCGAAATTTCCTTCGTAATATTTGAAAGTACGTAGTACCTATTAAATAAAAACCTTTGTTGTAATGAACATTCATTAACCGAACCTTCATTAAGCGAGGGATGGCTGTACTTTAAAGGTCCTAGTTAACACCAAAAAAAGTAGACAAATCCCATAACTTCATTAACACAGGATAGAATTTCCTACAGTGATCCCAAAGACATGACCAATTTATTAAACAATTTCTTTTTGAAAATAGGAAAGAGTATGGCAGCTGCCATTCCAGAATCAGTCAGTCACCAGCAACAATATATGCCAAAACACACACCAAATACTTTCTTCTTTGAACTAATTCTGCCAAACAAAACATCAGCTACATTAAAAAAACTTAAAAAATAAAAGCACTGTTATCAATAGAGTGGCGTAGTATCGTGATATATTTTCTGTATCTTGTATCATATTGCGGTACATTTTTTATTTGTATTGTATCAAAAGGTACAATATAAATAAGTGTCAGTAATGCGATACTTTATTGTAGACTCAGTCAGTGATTTTTCCCCTCCCCATCCCCAAATCCTACTCCAAGTCATGGTATCCAGTGCTTTCAGTCAGAGTCTGGCTGTGAGTCTGAGGAGTGAGCTGAGTACTTCTGTGACTTTCACATGTTAAATTTTACTCAACCTGTGTTAATTTATAGACAATGTCTTTTGTGTACAACAGCATCAGAATTTTACCATAAAATTAGTGATGAAACTGAAATGGGAAAGTCTGTTGTTTACAAATGCAAGATGTCTCTACCAGACATGGGGCCAATTACTGCGGTCCTATTCAAAGGAGTGACATAACGAAGGAGTGACATAACAAAGGAGAGACAAATCAGAGATAAAATTCAAAGGAGTGACAAATCGGAGATAAGTTGATAAGGTTAGGTTAGGTAAGGTTAGGTAGGTTAGGTCAATTATATGTTTATGGTGGGTTAGCTTACCTCTCTTAAATAATTATTGAAATCTACTGGGATTTGTCACTCCTTCGTTACAGTATTTATGTCACTCCTTTGTTATGTCACTCCTTTGAAATGTCACTCCTTCGATACAGACCCAATTACTGGGTTTCTATTACTATTACTTTTGTATGTCGGGTACTTCACTCATTTGAAAAGGATCTTTGTCTATTTAAATGCAATTAGAAGCAGTGTGTTAACAAACAAACACTTTATTTCAGACTCAACAGGTACAAACATTAATACAAGAGGTCCATAGAAGATTGAGATAGTTGTCTGGAGCACTGACTAAGTAGGCCAGTGAATCACTGTGTATAATGAACATACAAATACAATGATCCAACCATGAGGTGGTGTGCCAACTATCACTAACATAAGTAAAGCTATCACCAGGAAGACTACACATGGATGAAAGGGTCAAGTTATTATCTTCACAGAAGGCTTTTAAGTGGTTTGCTAAACAAAGAATGATCATTAAGCACATTAGCAATAAAGTCACCAATAATAGCTACACATGTCTTAGCCAACTCATCAATAATACTGCTGACCTGCCCCAATTTAATGAGGTAATCATCTTCATTATCAACTGCCTGAAAAGGCATATAGATACACAGAATTACAAACTTTTTATTGTCTACACAAATTTCTATTCCAGTTAGCCATTTCAAACCAAGTTTTAATTCACTAATATATTTCCCATACCCCAACCTCCATAGAATAGCTACCCCACCAGGTGGGTGGCCTGCAAGGAGACCATTTTGTTTATCTCTGGTGGCCTCCCCTATCCCATGAAAGTTACTGGACAGGCTATTCAGGTTCTTTAAGTCCTGTTTCCTGCAGACAGAGAATATCAGCATCCTCTAACAGCTTATCAATTATGATCCACCTGTGTTTGCTGTTATTGCCTAAGCTTAGGCCTCTACAGTTATAAAAGATTACCTTGAATGTTGCAATTAGGAAGATGCAGGAGTTCTGCCAGCCATCTCTACATGTTGAATTCCACTTATACCAGGTACAGTAGTTACAGCATTAGACCCAGCTGGATTTTCCTCCACAGTATGACGCATGATGTCTCCATATCCTCTCCAGCACTTGCAAGAGGGGCTGCAGGTGTTTTTCTTCCCTTTTTTCTCAGTTCTCATACCCCATTCTGGCCATATTGCTGGATCCATAAATACCCCTGGATCATCACAGACTGCTGTAACTTGAAAGTGAAAGGAACTGTCTGTAGTCCATCTGGAGTCAATTTTCCTACATGTAACCTCAAGGTTCACTTTATCTTCCACAAATGCCTGCAGCTCCTCAGCAGTAAGATCAGGTTGACATCTTGAGACAAAAATGTTTGCGATCTTTGTTGGTACAGCGATCATATGATCTGTTTTGGCAGCCCCTATGATACCCCGCTGTTCTCTGCCAGCTGGTGCATGAGTTGGACCAGACCCCCTTGAGGGACCACCACCATTAGCTACTGCAGTGGTTGCAGTTCTCAGAGGGGTCACTCACTTCCAGCCCCTCCTTACCACCATTGTTCAAGATGCCTCCTCATCATGACCCCCAACTGCATTCCTAGCATCCCGATTTACCAAGGCCCCTTGGGGGGTACCCTGTGTGGGATGGTATTGAGCTGGCGATGTAGCAGTGTCCAGATTCAGGGATCCAGGATGAGACTGAGAAGCAGATGGCTCTGCACTCATGGATCCAGGATGAGGCTGAGAGGCAGCCAAATAACAAATATTTGTTTCAACTAAATCATTACAATTTCAGAGACTGTAGGTCTTGATAAATTTTACTTTATTGAAGGAAAAATTTGCTACAATATTAGTTTGCATACATGTTTATTTTAGTTTAGAGTAGATTTAGTTCATTTTTCAGTTCTTTGTTCACACAATATGTCCATTGCCACTAATAGAAAAGTAAGAAACTATTATCTATTACTTTGCCTTCTATTACTATTACATCCAAAAAATTATGATCTATTACTATTACTATTACTTGAAAAATCTTATAATAGTCTATTACTATTACTGTTACCCCATGTCTGGTGTCTACCCAAGACACAGTTAATCAAAAGTGGAAAATCATCTCTGAGCAATCTGAAAAAACATATGGAGGTAAGATTTGTTTGAAGAATAAAATATTTGTCTATCTATCTATCTGTATAATATATATAGATACAGGGTGTTTCAGGAGGAAAGGTCAATACTTCAGGAAGTGATAATATTGGTCATTGTGAGAAAAAAAGTTCATATGAACATGTGTATAATTCTGAATGGTTACAGAGATAAAGCTGTTTGAATCTGATGCGCGCGCAGCTCTTCCTCCCCCTTCCCTCCCCTGTAACCTTGAACCATGTAAGCTGTAATGTAAGCATGTAACATAAGCCAATCAACAGCTGACTGTTGTGAGTGACATTGTTTGGTGTTTGAAGCAGTGTTAAGAATGCCACACCTTCACACATGCCGATTATGCAGATACGGTGTATGTCTATGGTTTTTGCGATGAAAGTGCAACAACTGCTGTTGCAGAATACCATCAATGGTTTCTGAACCGCAGAATTCTGGATCGAAGAGTGTTTACCAGGGTTTTCAACACATTGCGTGAGATTGGTACACTTCCCAGTGCTCATGTTTCATCTGAATGTGAAGGTCAACAAGATGTGGATGAAGTGCAAAACATTCTTCAGTTGGTAGAGCATAGTCCTACTACTAGCTCATGAAGAATTTCTACACATTTCAGTGTACCACACACAAGAGTATGGCGAACATTACATGAGGAAGGCTTGCATCCATATCATGTACAGCGTGTACAACACCTTCAACCAGGAGATGCTGCCATGCAACTGGAATTTTGTCATTGGGTAAATGCTAATTGCCGATTGCTTCGATTAATACTGTTCACCAATGAAGCTACTTTAACCCGTGATGGTATCAACAACACTCGTAACTCATTGGTGGTGAGACGAAAATCCAAATGCCACTGTGGAAACAAATTTTCAACATCGCTTCTCTGCCAATGTGTGGTGTGGTATCATCAATGATCAGCTGATTGGCCCTGTTACTTTAGAGAATCGTCTTACAGGACAAAGTTACCTAGAATTTCTGCAAAATGAATTGCCAGGACTATTGGAGGATGTTCCTTTGGCTACACACGCTGGTATGTACCTTCAGCATGATGGAGCTCCTCCACATTCTACCCATCTGGTGATGCAATACCTAAATCAAACTTTCCCTGGTCAATGGATCAGCCATGGTGGTCCCATTCAATGGCCACCAAGGTCTCCAGACCTCTCTCCGTTAGATTATTGTTTGTGGGGGTGGATGAAAAGCCAAGTTTACAAAAGAAAGGTGGATACATGAGACAAATTGTTCGTGCACATTTTGGATGCTGCTGCCCACATAAAGGAACATCAAGATCAACTCAGACGAACAACACGCGATCTTCACACACGAGTTGCAAAGTGCATTGAGGTTGATGGTGGGATTTTCAAAAATGTATTGTAAACTGTAACAAATTTGTCATTTCTGTATCTGATTTCATTCAAAATGCCAATGTTTAAACATTAAATGTTAGAAACAGTAATTGGTTTCTCTTTCTTGATTACCATTAACAATGCTTTTGTATTTGTAGATTCAAACAGCTCTATCTCCGTAACCATTCAGAATTAGACACATGTTCATATGAACTTTTTTTCTCACAATGACCGATACTATCACCTCCCGAAGTATTGACCTTTCCTCCTGACACCTCCCGAAGTATTGACCTTTCCTCCTGACACCTCCCGAAGTATTGACCTTTCCTCCTGACACCTCCCGAAGTATTGACCTTTCCTCCTGACACCTCCCGAAGTATTGACCTTTCCTCCTGAAACACCCTGTATATTATATATATAAATAATATAGGTAGATAGATAATATATTTTATTTTCTGCATTTCAGCAAGTGCATTCTGCTAGCTTAATTAAACTCAAGGAGAATAGCACAGTATCAATGCAAAAACAATCTACAGATAAAAGGCCTAGTGGACCAGCATCAGATTTCCTTTGGAAATGAATTATATAAGCAACATTTGATGAGAAACTTACTGATTTTATGCTTCAAAGCGGACAGTGTTTTCATTTGCTGGAGAACAAATATTTTATAGATTTTGCAGTAGCAGGATGTGAACAGTGCAAAGTAACGTATAACCATATTATTATTATTATTTTATATAATTTATGTATGATTATTAATTACATATAATTACATATTAATGCAGTTTATATAACATATAATTTATGAATAGTATTCACATAATAGTTGTCAACTGATTGTCATATAATAAATGTTAGCTATATAATTGATCAGTAGGCTTCATATTTTTGCATATTGCATATCTGCATATGATAATGCATATTTTAGGTATTTGCTTGCATATTCTGCCATTTTATAATGCATACAAAACTGAAGCCTAATGATCACATGAATTGTTCTTGGTTACAGTGTAACTACCCAAAATTGAAGTTTACCTTAAAAGTATATTTTCTTGTTTACTTTTTTATGCTAAATTTAAGAGGGAGAATGTGTATATACTGTATATTATTAAAATGTTTCAGGTTCCCTCAAGAATGACATTTAGTAAGTGTATTAGAGAAGGGTATGAGAACCTAAATTCAGAAGTTATTAAGGAATTAATGGAGACAAGTATGGTTTGCACTACTGCTGACCTGTAGTCTACTTTCAATTGTTCTTACTTTGGAGTTACGGCGCAAAGAGAAACAAAAAGAAACAGTGTCTGATGAATTGTTTGAGAAGTCACTGTTTGTAAAATTCAATAAAAATAGAAAGTAATTTAGTTGTTTCATAATATATACGGTATATATATGGGAATAAACTCAGAATGGTCTCCTGAGTTTTTTATGATACACACAGACAGTGCATGGAACAAGGAACTCTTCTGGGATAATTAAATTGACTATAGTCGATCATATATATACCTTACCTTATGAACATTATGTTGTTTCGTGTGTTGGTCTCTCTTCACACGGAGGTCAAGCTGGTGGCCCTGCCTCTAGGTCTGGCCTGGTGGAGGAGCGAGTTGCTTTCTTGCACTCTCCACCGTACATAGCCAGGCATGCCCGGCTCATCTGGTACTGTCCTGAGCCAGGCATCCAGTCTTTTCTTGAAGACTTCAACTTTGACCCCCGTTACGTTTCTGAGGTCCTTAGGAAGCTGGTTGAAAAGTCTTGGCCCCCTGACAACCAAGCTATTTTCCTTCAGGGTTGAGGAGGTCCCTTGTCGTGCTTTTAATTTGGGAACACTACACATTCTGCCTTTCCTATTTTCCAGTGTTGTTTGAATGGTAATTGGGTTTAGTTTTAGGTTTGGTACCAGTTTTTTGATCATTTTCCATATGTAGATTATGATGTACCTCTCTCTTCTTCTTTCAAGTGAGTACAGATTTAGTTTACGTAGTCTTTCCCAGTAGTTGAGTTCTTTGCAGCCATCAATCTTGGCTGTGAAATGTCTTTGCGTTTCTTCTAGTTTATTAGTTTCTTCCTTTTTATATGGGGACATCAAAACTGAGCAGTATTCAAGTTTTGGTATAATCAGTGTTTTTAGCAGGGGAATCATTACTGTCCTGTCCCTTCTCTTGAACGTTCGTAGAACCTGTCCGGCGACTCTTTTTGCTTTATTTATCGCTATCTGATTTTGTGTTTCGAATTTTGCATCATCTGTCATTATTATCCCGAGATCAATTGCTTTCATGCTTCTCTGAATTTCCTGTCTATCTGGAGCATAATATGCAGTCTGTTTAAGTTTTTCTTTTCTACCATATCTCAAGAGCTGAAATTTCTCGGCGTTGAATGACATGTTGTTGTCTTCTGACCATTTGTATATTTTGTTCATGTCCCTCTGCAAGGCCTCCACGTCATGTACATCGCTGATTTTTCTGCTGATCTTTGTATCGTCTGCAAAGGATGTTACTATACTATTGCTGTTTACTCCGCTGTCTATGTCTGTTAGCATGATAATGAACAGGAGTGGGGCCAGTACTGTCCCTTGTGGTACTGAGCTGCGTACTTCCGATTCTGATGATGATATACCTTGAATTTTGACGACCTGCAGACGATCACTAAGGAAGTTGTAGATCCATTTTCCCACTTTGCCTGTTATTCCCATGTCTTTAATTTTATGTCCTATTATACCATGGTCACATTTATCGAAAGCTTTAGCAAAATCTGTGTATATAACATTGTAGTTGTCATTGCCTTCCAATGCATCTAGGATATTGTTGTAGTGCTCTATTAGTTGTGATAGGCATGATCTACCTGATCGGAATCCATGCTGATTTTCATTGAATCTTTCCCGTGTCTCCAGGAAATCATAAATTTTCTCTCTAACTATTCTTTCAAATACTTTGGTGAGGTGGGACGTCAATGACACTGGTCTATAGTTCTTTGCTTGAGATCTGTCCCCTCCTTTATATATAGGGACAATGTTTGCTCTTTTCAAGATGCTCGGTATTTCCCCAGTGTCTAGGGATCTCCATATCCAGTATAAAGGTGTAGCTATTTCATTTTTACAGTTTTTAATCAATAATGCGTTCCAATTGTCCAGACCTGCAGCTGAATGTAGTTTCATTTGTTCTATAGCTCTCGCTCTCGCCATATATATATACAGGCATCCCCCGTTATACGATTGGGATGCGTCCCTAAAAACCCCATCGTATATCGAACGATCGTATATCGAACTGAAGGCCTTATGGGAAAAATAGGGATACGTTCCCAAACATTCTGGAAGACACCCAAAATTTGCAGATTCCACTATTATTTTGCTATATATTTTACTGTTATGTACAAAAAGTGTCTGAAAGTAAGAAATTGTGATTAATAAAAAACAATTTATACATGAACACTCAGAGATTGAGAAGCCTCTCCATCTCTTGGATAGTTGAATCCTGGCTCTTCGTTATCCTCTTGGCAGATAACGACGACACATTCTCGCCAGCTGCCAGGATCTTGTCGGAATTCTTGATCACTGTCGGCACAGTGGACTGAGCCAGTCCAAGAATCTTCGCTATCGAATTAGCCCCTTGTCCATTCTTGTGATGCTTGACAATGTCAAGCTTAACCTCCAAGCTCAAACTCTTGCGAGGCTTCTTAGCAATACCCGAAGCACCAGCACTTGGCCTTTTCTGAGACATGCTTTCAAGTTGGAGATTGTTAACGCGAAATAAGGCAATCGTAAATCGAAAGATGGGGGTACTTTTTTAAAATCGTTAACGCGGGAAATCGTAAACCAAACGATTGTATAACGGGGGATGCCTGTATATATATATATATATATATGGGAATGAACTTAGAATGGTTCCCTGAGTTTTTTATGATACACACAGACCGTGCATGGAACAAGGAACTCTTCTGGGATAATTAAATCCACTATAGTCCGAATAAGTAATGGTAAATGACAAATACCATAGTTTTTCTTTTTCATGATGCTAGCCCGACGTGGGCAATGGGCCACTCGCAAAGAGGTCCCATAAATATAGCTTCCCTCACCAGCTATCTGCAAAGCAGACAGGATCCAGCTTTGGGACATGGATCTAGGGTTTAAAGCAGCCTAGCCCTGCTACATTTAGAACCTCAATATAAGCAAAAGACTCGCTGTCTTCACATCAGATTGAATACATCAAAGAAAAAGGGTAACTATTATATTTTAGCCAAAAACCAAAACTTAAACCTCAACTGGCAGAATTGAGCGTCCACTTTTCAAGGCATCATAAAAAACTCAGGGAACCATTCTGAGTTCATTCCCATCTTGAAATGGACATGTTATGTGCCTTGAAAAGTGGACGCTCAATTCTGCCAGTTGAGGTTTAAGTTTTGTTTTTTGGCTAAAATATAATAGTTACCCTTTTTCTTTGATGTATTCAATCTGACGTGAAGACAACAAGTCTTTTGCTTATATTGAGGTTCTAAATGTAGCAGGGCTAGGCTGCTTTAAACCCTAGATCCATGTCCCAAAGCTGGATCCTGTCTGCTTTGCAGATAGCTGGTGAGGAAAGCTATATTTATGGGACCTCTTTGCGAGTGGCCTGTTGCCCACATTGGGCTAGCATCATGAAAAAGAAAAACTATGGTATTTGTCATTTACCATTACTTATTCGAACTATAGTGGATTTAATTATCCCAGAAGAGTTCCTTGTTCCATGCACGGTCTGTGTGTATCATATATATATATATATATGTGTGTATGTATATATATATATATATATATATATGTGTATATAATATATATATATATATATATATATATATATTATATATATATATCAGGTCATCCCATAAGCAATGTCATTTCATTTTTTAGATCGGAATTTGAAGGACAAAAAACTCAACTGAAACTTTTTAATCTAGTATATATTTTCCATTGGAATCAGTGACACTCTGCCAATGTCCTACAAGCTTTTCAATGCCATGTTTATAAAATTCAGGCAGTTTTGAGGCAAAAAACATACAAAGACTGGTCTGCAGGTCATCTAAAGAAGTATACTGTTTCTTGTCAAGATAGTTTTGCAGACTCCTGAAGAGATGATAATCTGAAGGCGCAAGGTCTGGAGAATATGGAGGATGTGGAAGTTTTTCCCACCCAAGCTCCTCAATTTTTGCAGAAGTGATCTGAGCGGTATGAGGACATGCGTTCTTGTGGTGGAACACGATTCCTTTCCGATTATCCAAAGTAGGTCTCTTTTCTTTTAGTGCAGTGTTCAATCGATCCAGTTGTTGACAGTAGACTTGAGCGGTGATTGTTTGGTTGTGTGGTAAGGTTTCAAAGTGTATTACACCACCTTTATCCCACCAAACACTAAGCAACACCTTCCAAGGATGAAGATTTGGTTTTGGCTGTGGTGTCGCTGGTTCTCCAGCACAAACCCACTGTCGATGGTGCTTAACATTCTGGTACAGTATCCACTTTTCATCACCAGTCACTAAATGGTGCAAAAATGGATCTTGGAGTTCACAGGAATGAAGAGCTGTGCTAATGTTTACCCGCACCCTCAGATTGTCGACTGACAATTCATGTGGCACCCATTTTCTTAACTTAGGCACTTTCCCGAGTTGTTGCAAATGTCGATGGATGGTGGATGGGGATGAATTGAGTTTCTGGGCCAATTCTTCGACAGTTGTTGAACAGTCTCCTTCAAGTGCGGCTAACAGCAGGTCATCAAACTTGGCAGGTGTCCAGAGCATGCTGCATCTGTCAAACAGCAGTCACCATTCCTAAACTTTTGAAACCATCTTTGACATTTCCTCACATGCAGAATATCATTGCCATAAACATCCTGAATGTTTCGTGTTGCTTCAGTAGCACTATTCCCTTTTTTGAACTTGTAAAGCATTATATGCCAGATATGCTCTTCTGATACCACCATGTTTATGAGGGGTTCACATGAAGCAAAACACACGTCTTCACTGGTCAAGGTCTGTAAAGTATGTAGCGAAACACGATAGATCTCCTCTTAGATATAACCTTCAGAAAATTTATGTTTAAACCAAGTAGGACTAGTTTAAACTTAATCTATCACAAAAAATGACATTACTTATGGGATGACCTGATATATACCTTTCCTTTCAACCTTTCAAAGGTTCCATGAGATGATTCCTCATTTCATGAAGGTCAAGCTTGTTGCTCCTCCTCTTGAGTTGGTCTGGTGAAGTAGTGAGAGTTGGTTTCTTGCTCTCCCTCACATAGCCAGGTATGCCTGGCTCATTGGGGATTGTTCTGAGCCAGGTGTTTAATCTTCTTTTGAAGATGTCCACTGCAACACTATTCATGTTCCTTAGGTCTTTGGGCAGCTGATTAAACAGTTTTGGTCCTCTCACAACAAAACTATTTTCTTTTAGGGTTAAAGATGTTCCCTGTCTCACCTTTAATTTGGAAACATGACACAGTCTTCCTTTTCTACTTTCCACCCTTGTTTGGGGAGTTACAGGGTTCAGAGTAAGATTATGGACTAGTTTCTCCATTATTTTCCAAGTGTAAATGATGGTGTATCTCTCCCTCCTTTCCAGTGAATATAGGTTTAGTTCGCATAACCTTTCCCAGTAATTTAGTTCTTTGCACCCCTTGATCTTGGCTGTGAAGCTTCTCTGAATCCCTTCTAGCTGTCTAATGTCTTCTTTTTTACATGGGCATGTTAGGACTGAGCAGTATTGCAATTTGGGTATGATCAGTGTTTTCAGTAGAGGAATCATTGTATTCCTATCCCTTTGAACATTTAAAGGTTTTCAGTATCTGCCCAGTTATTCTCTCTGCTCTTTTTACTACTATCTTATTTTGTGTTTCAAATTTCGCATCATCAATCATTACAAACCCTAAATCTTTTGCTCTAGAATTTCTCTGAATTTCCTGTCCATTTGGGGTATAATATTCCATGGAATTTAGGTCTTCTCTTTTTCCATACGGTACCATAACAGCTGAAATTTCTCAGTGTTAAACTTCATATTGTTGTCTTTCATCCACTTGTAGATTCTGTTCATGTCAGTTTGTAGAGATCTTATATCTTCTGGGTTTCTTATTTTTCTACTGATCTTTGTGTCATTGTCAAAGGATGTTACTGTGCTGTCTCTGGTAATGTCCTCATATATGTCAGTTAGCATGATTACGAAGAGTAGTAGAGCTAATACTGTTCCTTGTAGTACTGAGCTGAGGACCTCTGATTCTGATGAAGATACTCCTTGTACTGTAACGACTTGCTGCCTCTCACTAAGGAAATTATATATCCATTTCCCTACTTTTCCTGTTAGTCATTTTATGTATTATGATTCCATGGTCGCACTTGTTGAATGCTTTGGCAAAATTTGTGTATATTACATCATAGTTTTCATTTCTTTCAAGTGCATCAATAATGTTGTTGTAGTGTTCCATTAGTTATGATAGGCATGATCTGCCTGACTGAAACCCATGTTGGTTATCATTGAATTTTTTGAGTTTCCAAAAAGCCATAGATTTTCTGTCTAACTATTCTTTCAAATTTTTTGGTGAGATGAGATGTAAGTGACACTGGTCTGTAGTTTTTGGCCTTGGATCGATACCCTCCTTTATATATTGGGACTATGTTCACACACTTCAGGATGCCTGGTATTTCTCCCTTGTCTAGTGATCACCTCCATATCCAATATAGGGGCTCAGTGATTGCATTCTTGCAGTCTTTGATCAGTGTGGCATTCCAATTATCCAGTCTGCCATTGAGTGTGCTTTTAGTTTCCCCATAGCTTGTGTAATATCATGTTGTAAAGTTGAAGTCTGTCATACTTTTCCCTTGTAATTCTTCTTCAAAGAATGCGTTTCTATCACATATCAGTTTGTCAGTTTTTGGGATACTGACAGATGATTTGTACTGAGCTCTTAATATTTCAGATACTTCTGTTAGATCATCAGATAAAGCACTGTTCTCATTTTTCAGAGGTCCAATAGTCGCATCGTTTTTCAACTTCATTTTTGCAAAATTATAAAAGTACTTCGAGTTAACCTTTATCCTTTCTATAGCATTGTCATCGTATTTTTCTGTATGCCTCTCAATTAGTTCCTGTATGACATCATTGATACTCTGCAGTTTATCATTTAATATTTTCCTGATGTTATCTTTATAGTTACTTAGTTTTGCAGTCACTCTTTTTTTCTCTTTTGGAACAATGACCTTTGTTGTCTCTCAAACCTGCTTCTTTTTCCTCATTGCTGTATTTTTGGGATATGTCTCTACACAATTTCCAGCAGCATCTCCTCCAAAGTCATTAGCATCTCTCTATTGTCTTGGCCTCAAAAATGGTTTTTCAATCTATTACTTCCATGCTGGATGCAACACCTTCCCAGTTTATAGCTTTGGAGTGAAAATTAAAAATTTCGAAGTTGCTTCTTTCTGTTTATGTTCTTTCCTTTCCTGTTGCTTTTATATTGGTTGTTACTTCAATAATGTTGTGGTCCGATATTATAGTTGGGGACATTTCTATATTATCAATTAGGTTGCTGCTGTTTGTAAATATCAAATCTAGGCAGGCAGTTTTTTCTTTTGTTGACATAAATTCATCAGCTAGAGCTAGTAGCATTTTCACCTGCTCACCTCCCTTGTCCTGGTGTATACATATATTTTTTCCTATCCTTTTATATTTCATGAATGGGAAATTAAAATCACCATGGAGAAAAACATTTGCAGTTGGAAAGAGTAGATCTTTTACCATTTCTTACCTCTATAATGGAATCTGAAAATTTTGAGGTTGGCATGTTTGGGGGCCTGTACGTTACAATTAGTACCATATTTAATTTTTCAACTTTTGCTGCTACACATTCTACATAGCTGTTTGAGGTACTTGTAGTCATTTCTGCCATATGCCTTTACGTGGAGTATGTTATAGTTGTCAATTTGTATTTCTTTTTTGTCAACACAGAACTAACAGTTTTTACAGTTTGCCTGGCAGTCCTTCAGATGAGTTTCCGTGAGGCATGTAAAGGTTGCTCGTGCTTTTTGCAAGAGTCCTTTCAGGTATAAAACTTTGTCTGAGGGATGATTTGATTTAAGTCCCTGAATGTTGGCTAGGATTATTTTTATTTTTTCTCTATTGTTTTCACATACAGGTGGTTCAAATTCATTTTCCAATGGTGGTGCTGGTTTTGTTGCCTTGTGTTCCTCCGAAAATTTCCCTCTCTTTATCTTCGTCAGTACCTGTTGTCCTGATAATGCATGAAGTGTCTTTGTGGGTGCCTTCTGTCCAGTTCTCGGATTCCTATATTTTTCAGCTGACTTTGTATTTGCTGGATAGTATTTAGCAGCTGAATTGTGTTGGCTATGTCTAAAAAATTGGTACCCTTCTTTGATGTTTGTTTTTCCTGTTCACCTGTTGCGTTCCTTTGAGGGTGATGGTAATGGCATTTTTGTCCATATTTGCACCTTCTATATCTTGCATAGGTGTTGCAGACAGTAAGATGGTGGAAATTGCACTTCTTTTCAAATTTGCAATATCCACTTGTGTAATGTGTGTTACATAATGTGGGATGTGCATAGATGCACTGCCCATCCCGATATCTGCAGTTCCCTTTTGCATAGTATTTATATACTGTATTTTCTATGCTTCTACTTCTTATCTTATTATTTTCAATGTTCTTAATTTTGGTATTATTATTTTTCTTTGGCTGTTTATTTCCTACATTTTTAGTTATTATCTTTTTATCATTTTGCTCATTGGACAGTTTTACTACCTTGCAACTTTTACTTATCACTTTTCTTTCATCTATGTTTTCATTCCTTATTATATTTTTTATATTGTTATTTGTTATTATAATGTTATTCGTTGTTTCCTCCTCTCTCTCATCCACCCAAATTTTCATCATTTCATCCTTTTTGTAACTTGAGTTTGCTTTATCCATTTCTTCAAATACCGTGAAGGAGTTTACAGTCTGTGTACATGCGTCACACAGAAATTTGATTCCCATGATCTGTTTCGCATTTGAGACAAAAGATATTTTCCTATCATCCCAATTCATGCAAATAAAGTCATGCAGTTTTTGACAGAAATCACATATTATTGCATTTTCAGTTGTTTCCAGATTACACAAATTGCAGATTAAGTGAGAATTTTGACCCATGATCATGCTATTCATTAATTAGCATAAAAAGAAATGCGCGCACAAATTATTATTTTTTTATTTATTTTTTTTAATTTATTTATTTTTTCCTTTTTCCTTTCTTTCTCTTTTTTTTCCTTTTGATGGTCACAAGGATTTTCTGACCTTTGTGTTTTATGACCTTTTTCTGACCTTGTTTTAAAATTTCTCGAATGCCAACTGTATCACAGTTATATATACACGTTAAACTGGTGCTAAATTATGTAAACTGTATTGCACTTTCTTAATTTTACTGAATTTCACTTGATAGTTTATATGCACAGATTCATTGATATTTTATACACTTTCAGGTTTAAACAGAATAAACTGCCGAGTAGTTTATTCCCTTCTTATTTGGGTGTTAATACAGAGAGTATATATATTATTATATATACATTATATATTATTTCATATATATATATGTGTGTGTATGTATGTATGTATGTATATGTATCATATCATGATACATATGTTATTCATATATATAGTATTGTAATGAGATACATTTTTGCCAATGTGTCAAGTATCATATTGCATTACTTTTTTTGTCCCTGGTACACCACCCTGGTTATCAATTTAATTCCAGTGAAAATATATAAACTAATATCAGATGATAGGTATAAAAACTCCACTCACAAGACTTATGAATGAGTCAAAAGTATCTGAAGATAGCTAGGGTTTGTCCAGTATTTAAATCAGGCAGCCCTGATTCTCCATCCAATTACTGACCAATCTCCATCTTACCAACTCTGAGTAAAGTCTTTGAAAGAATTGTATACAGTAGACTAATCAAATTCTTAGCTAAATATGACATTCTAACAAAAACATAATTTGGGTTTAAAGAAAGCCACACCACAGAAGATGCATGCCATTAACATGCTATTAGAAAATATTTATAAAACCTAAACTGCAAAAAACACACAGTCTTAGTTTTCCTTGACCTGGCAAAAACCTTTAATATGCTCTCACATGATATCTTACTAGCATGTGTTTTTCCTCCTTTTTGACAGTGTTGATTATTTTGTAATGTAAATATTGTGTAATTCAAATTATTCAAAATGTTATGTGCAGGGTTGGCATATGGCATAATTGGCCACTTTATTGAAAAAACCCAGCCCACCCAAGTTTTTTGGGTTTATTCAATAAAACCCAGACAAAATTGGGGAAAATCAGGTTTTTTCAAAAGTATGTTGTTATAAGTCTCCAATACAATAATAATTAATGTTATTTATCTTTTTATACCTGCTAAATGGTTTAGAGGTATAAGATGATGATAACATTTATAAAAGGAATACAGTTGACACAATAAAATACACATGTATTTAATTTATAAAATATTTCATGACTCATGTACTGTATTTTAGATAAACACACAACTCATTTAGCAAACTCAACAACCCCTGACAGCAGACATGTTCAAACAGATTTCCACCCAATTACCAAAGGGTGACAATTTATGGGAGTGATCTGCGTAACTTGTTTGAACATGTGCTCTGTTCATACTTCAGGGTTAGTCAGTAAGGATCAAATAATGCAATGTACAGTATTCAGGTGGTTCCCAGTAGTGAGAAAAAGAGTTTGTTAACAAATAGTGTCAGGCATCAGCATTTGACACAGTTAATTGTAACTTATTTAAATACTGTACACTACAGTAAATTTTATTTGATAGCTGTCAGTTTCTCCCACAGTTCATGGCTTTTAGGATTAAAGATGATGGAATATTTCCAGCTTCAATGTTTCAATCACAAGTTCTTGCCATGTATAAAGATAGACCTGCAAAATGGTGGCAGCTTATGGAAAATTGCACAGCAAAAAAAGAACACTGCCAGCTGATTTTTGTCAATATTTTAAACATTTGCTTAGTTGTCCCCCAAGTTCTGCATCCATTGAGAGAATATTCTCTACTTTTGGTTTGGTCTGGACAAAATTAAGAAACAGGCTAGGTGTAGATAAGGCCACAAAATTAGTTAAAATACACAGGTACTTGCGCTTAGCAACTCCACCTCTAGAGGTAGATTCTGATTATATAGTCCTGGAGACAATGGAGTAATTATAAAATGTTTATGAGCCGTACTGTCTTATAGTTTTATAACAATTTAATAGTTAAATACTGGAATTTGCTATTTGGTTTTGGGTCATTTCACACATAGTGTATTTTAATTTTGTTTTTCAATGAGTTTCATAACCTACTGTTCAATGCTGCAATACAAATGTAAACTTATTGACTAAACTTCTTAATGTCCTACATAGATTGAATAACCTGTTTAGTTTATAGAGCATTAGTTAGTAATTATAAATAATATAACAAATGGTATTCCTATTTTAATGAGAAAATACAAATAAATATAAAAGAAATGGCAACTTTTGAAAAAACCCACCTGGGTGGGTAAAATAGTACGTTTTTTCAAGTGGGTTTTTTTATTAAAAAAAAAAAAACAGGTGGGGAAAAACTGGTTACCCACTTCTGTGCCAACCCTGGTTGTGTGTGACCCAAACTTTCTGTATATTTTGATATGATAAATGTATGAAATTGTCATTACTTTGAATAATTAAGTCTTGTACCTATAACAACACAACCTTTTATCTGAGCTTATAGGAAGATATTAAGAATTTCAATTAACTTAATTTTATGTAATCATAATCAGTAGGCCTATCCAAATTTCAATGACATTTCTTTTGTTCACAGGTCCACAGGATGAGTCAGAAAAAAATCAGAACCCAAAGCAAATCAAGTTGTCACATAAGTCATTTGGTTGGGACTGGGAGGGAACTTCCCCCTGCTGAGCTGCCCACAGCCAGAGATCTGCTGAGGTATGGTTTGTTGAGGAGAGAGATGAGTGAGGAAGACAGGAGGAATTACGCAGTTAATGACCTGATTAACAACGGCATTGTTCCAGGGCTACTGGCTCAGTGGAGAAAGGCCAACGCTCTATTCACAGGACCTATAATCAACACTGAGGTCAGGATCAGGGCTAAAGTGAAGGCACTGTTGGATGAGGCAGTGAAGGTGCCCATTGGCAATGTGAAGCTGGAGGTCAAAGATAGGTTCATGATGAAACTGGACAAATTGCTGGACATCCTGACCTGTCACTGTGTGATCAGGAGCTGCAGTGAGCTTGGGTGCAACCCTGTCTGCAACAGTGAGGTTCACATTGACTGCAGCTGCAGGAGCGAGCAGAAGATACCAGTGCAGGAGCTTGCCTTCATTAAAGGTCAGAGAGAAAAGGTGGGCAGTGTGAGGGCACACCAGATGGGTCAGCAGTGCTGCAGAGAAGGAAGGCTGGGGAGAAGAGGAGGAGGAAGGCAGAGGAGTCAGCCAAGAAAGGAGTAGTTGAGGGAGGAGTCACTGCTGGAGATGGAGTTGGAGGAGAGAGGAGGACGAAGACTTCATACCAGAAGCTGTGACAACTTCTTCCTTGCCTGTGGCTAAGAAGAAGAAATACAACACTGAAGATATCACCAACATAGCTCTGGCTAGCTTGAGACATCACACTGGGCTGAGAGAGAGTGCAAAGATTGCCACTGCTGCCTGGATTGATGCTAGTCTTATCAAAAGAGTTTGACACAGCACTGGTGATTGACCACAACAAGGTGAGGAGGGCTAAGGAGCTGGTCAAGAAGTTTGATGAAGAGATTAGGGAAAATGGCATCACCTGTATCTTCTTTGATGGGAAAAGAGATGACACCAAAGTGATGATGGAAGCTGAGGGCAGTGACAGGCAGTTTCCTGGTCTCATTAAGGAAGAACACTACACAGTGTGCAATGAACCAGGTGGGAAATATTTGTGGCATTTTGTACCAGAGGAAGCTGCAGAGAAGTCATACTGAGGTCATTGCTGATCATCTGGTGAACTGGCTAAGAGAGAGAGGAGCAGACCAGACCCTTTTGGCCATAGGAGGTGACTACTAATGTGAATACTGGCTGGGAGGGAGGAGTAATGCATTATGTGGAGGCCAAGCTTAGCAGGAAGTTCGTGTTGATTGTCTGTGACTTGTACACTGGGGAGCTGAGTCTCAGACACCTGGTGACTGCACTGGATGGCAAGACATTGAGCAACAACAAGTGGTCTCGGGCCCTAGGGAAGATGTTAGACACTGCCACTGAGCTGGAGATCAACCCAAACTTCACGAGGATCAATGTTGGTCCTCCTCTACCCCATCTCAGTCAGGAGGTAGTCAAGGACCTCAGCACAGGCCAATTATATGGCTACAGAATCATCCCTGCCATCAGATCGGGAGAGGTACCTCAGAGTCTAGCTCTCCTGGAGACTTGGCCAGTTTGTCACAGTAGGTGGCTCACCACGGCTCTAAGGTTCTGCAGATTGTGGATTTCCAAACATGGGCTGAAGGGTAGGAACCTGAAGAATCTGAGGATAATTGTGGAATTCATAGTGGGAGTCTACATGCCAAACCAGTTCAACATTAAGTTAAATCACAGCTGGGTGGAGGGTCCCAGGCATGTACTGTACCAGCTGGAGCTGCTCAGAAGTCAGGAGGAGGTGATAGGAATAGTGATGCCTACACTCAAGAGATCAGCCTGGTATGCACACACTGAGGCTGTGCTCCAGGCCATGCTGTACAGTGAGGTGGAGGAGGAAAGGAGGGAGGCAGTGAAGAGGATACTGGAAATCAGAGGTGAAGGAGATGAGGAGACACAGGTAGAAGACTGCAGTGTCAGACCCAGGAAGACTCCTGACATCAAACCAGATGCCACCAAACTCTCGGAGCTTATTGACTGGAACTCTGGCATGACTGAGCCTCCTCTAACCTGCTCCCTCACCACTGCTGCAATCAAGGAGTTTCTGGATAGACCAATGGAAGTTCCTGCATGGCCCTCACACACACAGTCAGTAGAGAGGTGTGTAAGGATGACAACTGAAGCAGCACAACATTACTCACAAGAGGAGGGAGGCGTACATCAGTGGCCAGGTGGCCAGTAGAGAGCTCATGTCCAGGAACAAGAGCAAGGCAGACATGGCATCCTTGGCAAAGTTCAAGAAACCTATCTATATTTCTACATTTTAATATTGAAATACAATCAAAATGTCTTTAATTGTATGTATGTAAAATGTAGTTATATATGGCATCCTTGGCAAGTTCAAGAAACCGATCTATATTTCTAAGTTTTAATATTGAAATACAATCAAAATTACTTTAATTGTATGTAATGTATGTAAAATGTAGTTATATACAATAAAAAAAATACTTGCAAAAATTGCTGATTTTTCGTAAACTTCAACTTCAAATATAAGTAGCTAGGAGTGGTCAAATCTGGATTTTAAAGCTATATTTCGATTTAGCACTTAAAAATGCATCATTTGGTCACTAGTAGTCTTTGAAAATCTAAAGATTTCACTTTGTTCCCTAAAATTGACACACCCTAATAACAGATGATCTCATAGCTCTCCAGTATTCAGAAAATTCCCAATGACATACTATTCAGATACGAACACTGTACCGTAATTAAACTACAAAAACTAAATATTAATCCCAACATTGTGTAAACCCCAGTATGTATGTAATGTGTTCTTTCTGAATAAAGATTATTATTATTATAAACTTAAACTTTCATTCATCACTAATTACTATTTAACATGCTATTTAGGGTTATTGTTGAATCTACTAGTCATAAGTAAAACTTCACGATTTAAAACTAAATTTATTTTGAGAATTATTCTCACTTTTGTTCAAATTAATTAATTATATATATATATATATATATATATATATATATATATATATATATATATATATATATATATATGATAAGTATTCGGACACCGCATGGTTTTGGGAAAAATGGTTTTATTATGGCATTTAGTAACCAGTAGGACCACCCTTTGCTTTTATTACAGCGTCAACACGTCGAGGCATACTTTCCACCAGTTTTCGGTAAGTCTGTGCAGGAATGGCTCGCCATTCCTCTTGCAGAGCTGATGCAAGTGAAGCCGGGCGTGGTGTGCGGTTTCGTATCCGTCGCTCCAGTTCGTCCCACATGTGCTCGATTGGGTTGAGATCGGGGCTCTGAGCAGGCCAGTCTAACAAATCCACCTTATTTTCACAAAACCAGTCCTGCACACGCCTTGCAGTATGGCAGGGAGCTCGATCCTCTTGAAACAAACAATGGCCATCTCCGTAGTATTGCCACAGTGTAGGGAGGGCCAAATTGTCCAGAACGTCGAGATAAACGTCAGCGTTCATGGTAGTGGGTATAACAACCAACGGGCCAAGCCCTAGCCAGGAAAAACAACCCCATACCACGATGGACCCTCCACCAAACTTCACTGTTGGACGTACACAGTCAGGAAGAAGCCGTTCTCTGGGCTGTCGCCACACCCAAACACGCCTATCAGACTGGAAGAGTGAATACCGTGACTCGTCACTCCAAAGAACAGTTTTCCAGTCCTCCACGGTCCAGGAATGACGGGAGACACACCAGGCCAAACGACGTGTGGCATTAACTTTTGTAATCAGTGGCTTGTGTACAGCTGCTCTACCATAATAACCGAGTCTGTGCATCTCTCTGTGGATAGTTACAGTACTAACGGAGGTACCGATGCTCTTCCTACCTCCTCAGCGATGGAAGCAGCAGAGGACGTGCGGGACTTCTTGACATGTCGTACCAGACTTCTTCTATCACGTTCCATCAGTTTGCGTGGTCGTCCGGAACATTTTTTCGCGTTAGTTGCACCATCGTGCTTCCATCTCATGATAACATCCGCTACAGTCGACTTTGGTATATCCTGTTTGGCTGCAATGTTTCGTATAGAAACGTTACTTAAATAACATCTGATGACGAGTCCACATTGGAACTCGGAGAGTTCACATCCACGCGGCATGGCTTCACAACAGTTACTGATAACTTAACAGAACACCTCAGCATTATAGTTTTGCCACGCTTTTTCCCAGCATACCTTTTGGCGAAGGTGATATTTGCAGAAATGCGGATTTTCCGGGGTGTCTGAATACTTTTGATCATATAGTGTATATATACACACATTGATAATTCACTTGCTAAGTTATCATTTAACCTTACCATTATAATATTCTTAACAAGTGTATTCAAATTCCTAAATTTAATTTTATCATATTGCTATTGAATTTAATTTAGAATCAGTTAAAAGGATTCTAAAGTTTAATGTAAATAACCTTTAAAATCTACTAATTTTTTAGTTATTGATTATCACTGTTTTTCATAATTAATCATCAGTCATTCATTTACACTTATTTGTTTTGAATTATTTCTTTTTGGAGCTAGTTTGGGAAATCATAAGTGACTTTGAACTGGATGATGATGATAAGCATTTGAAGACTCTTCATAAATTTAATTCTTTCATTAAATAAAAATTTTGAACTATTATATTTATAATAAAATTTAGCTTTATAATAATTAGTGAAATAAAAAATTAGAAAATGTCATAAAACAATTCTATTTTTCAAGTTAATTCCCCACCATTAGTTTGTGGTGCCCAGACCCAGCACTCTTCACTCTAGATATTTTAGAAATTTAAACTTTAAATTAATTTCATAATGTCTGACTTAAAAATACGTGGTGGACATAGGGCAAAGGCCACATACCTTATCATTATTATTGAAGATCTCATGTGTGACACCATCCTGGACAAAATTAACATTGAGGCTCATATGAATAAACTCAGATTTCATCATAAGGAAATGTTGGCCTTTGATAAAAATATTCATTTAACTTTGGAACGACAACTTCTAGAAGATATAGTGGAATCTTCAAAAAGAAACTTGCTCATTGAGAGGTGTCTTCTGTCAGTAGAAAAATGTTTAAAACAAAGTCAAGCTGTTGCTGAAGTTTATTCATCAGTTTTCGATCTATCTTTGCCAGGTATCGAAGGAATAGATGATACCAGTGAAGTGCTGGTAAAAGAAAAGAAAAAGGTAAGCAAGGCCAATATTGTGCGTTTCACTTGTGCAACAACATATGCCATTCATTTAGAAGTCATTGGTAACAATTTGATTGAAGCCTTTCTTAGGCATTTTAGATGATTGCTACCATCTTGCATTTATAGTGACAATGCTACTATGTTCATTGCATCTGTAGAACACTTCAAGCAGCTGCATCAGGGTTGATAATGACCCTGAAAACCTTGATTTTGCCTTGAATTTGATGAATATTTGGTGAAAACTCTTGAATTGGGATGATGTTTGAACCCAAGTGTAATGAAAAGTGATTTGAGATCTCCTGGAGTGGACTTTGCTTTGAAGGAGTTCATTGCAAGTGATCTGGTTAGTGCACTGGTTCCCAACTGGTGGTCAATGGAGGTTGGTTATAGCATACCTTTTAAAAATTAAATTCAAATAATTTTAGTCATTTTATAAAATTATTTACCGTACATTATTTTTTCATCAGTTTTGGAATCTGCATTGGTGGACCATCACCTCAAAAAAGGTTGGGAACCACTGCCCTAGTAAGAGTGAAGCTCCTACACCCTGTTGGGTTATTCTTTTTCTTGAACCTTTAACACTGGGTCCATATGGATGTGATCGATAATCCCACTGTGTGGAAAAAAAAAAAAAAAAATTCAAGAATAATTTTGTAATGATTTTATGAGTCATTTTAAACCTCAAACAAAGGTGAGAAAAGTAAATCATCCATAGATGTTGACTGTCATTTGTGGAAAAACCTAAAACATCAATTGATGTTGACCAGTGTTTAAGGGTTAAAAAAGGAACATTTGCTTCATATGAGTAGGGTAAAGTGAAATTTGTTATTGGATTGAAGCCCTGAATTTCATTAAAAACTTTGAATTAGACTTGAATTTACTTCTGCTAATCTGTTATCCACTCTGTACATCAACATCTTTCAGTGCAGGATTTCGTACTTAAAAACTGAATGGAGTGGGATTTCATACTGGTACACACACCATGGTTTGGAGGCTTTGGGAGTGCATTAATAGGACTCACTAAAATCACCCTGAAGAAAATGCTTAGCAACTCATTTGTTACCAAAGATAGACAAGTTGATAAAATTAAATTGATTCTTATATTGTCCAGCACAACTATTGGTAAAATAATTCGCCTTTTTTAAATTGGAATAACATTTTTAGATAAGGAAGTAGCTTTGACAGGAAAGTATGAACCATAGCTGTAGAATGCTTAGTTATCAGACAAAAAGCAAAATCTCTGATGCTTTATCTGGTCATTTAAACTTGATCTAGTACATAACAAAAGGATGAAGAGTGTATTGAGAGTTTTCCCAATGGAAACCTTGAGTAGCATCTTGGACTAAAAAGGAATAGTTTTCAGAAAAATCTCCAACTAATATTGACTTGTCTAACTTTAAAGCTCCTTTCATATCTTGAAAATACTTGGTTTGTTCATGAGTTATGAAATGGTGTTGAGTTAATTTGTACCATATACAGGGTGTCCGAGAATTATCTGTACGATTTTTGGCTGTTATTAAAAGTCAACCATGAAGTGTAGAAATTCCAGTGTTGTCCCATTTTACAGAGAATCTCATTAAGTTTTTTCTGATACCAAGTTGTGACAAGTTTTTTAGAAATTCCAGTGTGTCCGAACATTATCTGTACAATTTCATCTTTTAATAAAATTCTTGATAACACACATAAAATTCTTAAAGAAGATTATTTAGAATCTGTATTTTCAAAAGTTCCTTTTATTAAAGTAACGTTGTTACAAACATTCGATATGTGCACCATTAGTGATTCGCAAAACATCCAATTGATACTCCAAATGTTGCCATGTACGCTGCAGCATATCCACATCAATTCGCTCAATAGCAGCTGTGATTCTTGCTTTTAAATCATTAATGTCTGTCACCCGCGTACATTTCTAAAAAACTTGTCAAAACGTGGTATCAGAAAAAACTTAATGAGATTCTCTCTAAAATGGGACAACACTGGAATTTCTACACTTCATGGTTGACTTTTAATAATAGCCAAAAATTGTACAGATAATTCTCAGACACCCTGTATATTAGAACTTAATGAGTTTAGGTAGTCAGATAAGCTCTGTCTTTTCCACCATTGTACATCTATGTGTTTACCCAAACTTTTTACTGAATTTAATCCCCACAAGTTTCAACGCTATCTAGTAACTCTAGAAAAGACTTAATACTATTTTTGTCATTACAATTTTGCCATTTATGCATCATGCACTTTGCATCTTCTGTGCTGCTGACTGCATATTCCATTAAATCTTTATATGTTAGTCCATGCTCCCCTAAAGCAACCAGTTGTAATTTACGGTTTTGGTGGTATGTAAATACACATACAGTATGGAAGCTTAAGGTTGGCAGAACTAGAAAATCCTATTTTGGGATTATCCTGATTCTTCTTATAAAATTCAAATAATTCTTTCAGGTTTTCCAATAGAAGCCTTTTTTGTTGTATTTTTTCACTATTTACATCTCTAATTTTAATACAATCCTTCTTACCTGGGCATATCCTACTTACTTTATCAAATTCATGGAACTCTCTTACCACCTTCTTGTCTTTTTCTGTTGTTACATTCCCTTTTCTCATATTTGGTACTTTCAGGAGAATACCAAATTGTTTCTTCAGTTCTCTACTTTCCTTTACCATTGTATTTGAGGCTCTGCATAATTCTTCTTCTTTAATTGTGAAGGGGGTAATGAGAGAATTTGCAACTTTTCAGAATAATTTGATGTTTTATATGATGTCACTAATTCTCCCATCATCTGTCCATACCTGTAAATAATGAAATGTGTACTATAAATAGCTGGAATACTATACCATAAATGAAATTGGCTAAACATTCACTGCATACCGGTACTGAAATGTTTTCATAAGGTAAATTTTAAGTAAAAAGAATCACTGGAAATGTAAATGTGTGGTAATATAATTTAAAAGAAAAATATCGGTATGATACATAGTAGGTACCATAACATACCTTTGAAGTCGTGAAAAAAAACTATAAATGCCTGTCATACACTTTGCATTACAATTCACAACAAAGCCTAATTCAAACCCAGGATTATACACGCCTACAATATGGTATTGTATGTGGTACCTTTATTTCATAATAATTAAATACAAATTATTAATTTATTGTATTAAATAACTACAAAATTGCCTCAGGATTAGTGACAAAGCCTATTGGAAATGGGGAAAATTGACATACATAGAAAAAAATATGTAGGCATTGGGTATACATAAGAAGAAAAACATTTTTTTGTATAAAAATTTTCCATCGCTGATTCCTGAAAATTACTTTGGGAGAAGAAATAATGAAAACACAAAAATTAGATATCTAGGGACTTTCAGTTTACAAAGTAAGTGAATTTAAGACAAAGATTCAGCCAGAGGCCAGAGCTGTCTAGTGATGAGCATTGCTGTAGGCAAGGAAGATTTGTAGATATGGTAGAAATGAGGAATTTAAATAGACTGCATATTATGCTCCAGATAGACAAGAAATTCAGAGAAACACAAAAGTGATCTATTCAGGAGTAGTAATGACTGATGATGCAAAATTTGAAACACACAATCAGATTGCAATAAAGCAAAAAGTCATGGGACAGGTACTAAGAACAATCAAAAGAAGGGACAAGATGGTAACGATTCCCCTGCTGAAAACACTGATCATACCAAAACTTGAATACTGCTCAGTCTTGATGTCCCCATATAATGAGGAAGAAACTAATAAACTAGAAGAAACTCTGAAACACTTCACAGTTAAGATTGATGGCTGCAAAGAACTCAACTACTAGGAAAGACTACATAAACTAAATCTGTACTCCCTGGAAAGAAGAAGAAGAAGAAGAAGAAGAGGTTACACCATAAACTACATATGGAAAATGACAGAAAAACTGGTACCCAACCTCAAACTAAACCCAATTACCATCCAAACAACGGTGGAAAATAGGAAAGGCAGAATGTGTAGTGTTCCCAAATGAGCTGGATGTACCTGGCTATGTGCATTGGAGAGTGCAAGAAAGCAACTCGCTCCTCCACCAAGCCAGGCCTAGAGGTGGGGCCACCAGCTTGACCTTTGTGTGAAGAAAGACCCCCACACGGAACGTCAATGAGGTTAATGAGACAATTAAAGAGGAAATATGATTAATTTTAGTAAGATCAAAAATAAATTTAGATGATATAATAATACTTCATGAGCCAACTATGATTTAAGTTGAATTACAAGGTAACAGCAATGATAGACACAATGCGAGCTTGAACAATTTCTGACTACTCTGTTATTAAATATGGTAAAAAGGTCAAAGTAGGTTAGTTGGTGGGTTTATTGTTATTTGGAGGGAATAATTCCCGACATAGTGTGCGCAAAAACAAAAACAAAAAGTATATTTGAAAATAAAATGACAGGGTTATTGTGGAATCTAGCAGTCATAAGTAAAGTTTCAATTGTTTACTTTCACTTTTTAAAACTTTGAGTTTTAAATAGTGAAAATGTTATATTATTATTTATATAAATCCATTGATAATTCATTTGCTAATCTATCATTTAACCTTATCATTATAAAATTCTTAACAATAGTATTCAAATATGCTAAATTTAAATTTATCTTGTTTCTATTTAATTTAATTTAGAATCACTTGAAAGGATTTTAAAGTTAAATATTAATTTTAGTAAACAACCTTTAAAATCTATTAATCTTTTATTTATTGATTATCATTATATTTTTCATAATTAATCATCAATCATTTATTTACACTTATTTGTTTTGAATTATTTCTTAATTAATTAATAACTGTTTATTTTTAGTAAGAGCCCAGTAAAGCCTCAAGCTTAAGGGCCAAATTAAATAAAATAAATAGTCCAGCTTCACAATTATTTGTCATTGTAAATTGTAAAACCAGTGTATTTATTTTATTATTAAAGGTTATTCAATTCAATTCTTTTTGGAGCTAGTTTGGGGAATCATAAGTGACTTTGAACTGGATGATCTACAGATCTACAGAAGCTAAGGCTAACAAAGACCCTAAGATCCACTCTAAGGCTAGCCCGAGAGAAAGGAGAGAGTAGGGGGTTAAGAGAAGAGAGGAGAATAAGGGGTTAAGTAAGGAGCAACACCTATCATTCGTGGGTTAACATTCATTCAGAAAAAGAGGGAAAAAGTCTCACCATCATCCACCGGCCACTGCCGACAAGTCAGAAAAATAGTCGGAGAATATAGGAGAGGGGTGAAAGATGAAAAGAAGTAAAATAAGAACGCTTACAAACCATGCAAACACAGTCTTAACTCACTGTCATACCATGCAAACTACAAACATGCAAGAAAAGAGTTAGAGACATGCAAAGTAAGGAGGATAAGAAAAAAAAAAAAAAGTAGGTAAAGTTAAACAAAAAGTGGGTTAGTTTACGCTATGAGCTACATCTACATTCGTGTTAGTCTAATTTTTTTTTTTTTTTTTTTTTTTGCTGGCATCACACGCTGGCATGTCACAAGCTGGCATTCATCGTCAACAGACTCATCCTCGAGCACCACCACCAGAGCTCCTGTTGTTAACTTTCTTTTTTAATTTTAAACAACGTTAATATTTTTAAAATGTCTGTCAAGACGGTTCTTAAACACATTAACGCTGGTAGAATGAACGACTGACGCGGGAAGATTATTCCATTTATCAATTACTTTAAACGTAAAGAAGTTTTTAGCGATATTAGTAATGAAACGTCTGCCACGCAACTTGAATCCGTTATTGCGAGTATTACTATTATCGAAAGTGAACAATTTGTCAAAATTTACGTTATCGATGTTATTAACGATTTTGAAAACTTCAATAAGCTCCCCCCTTAATCTCCTAGTTTCGAGTGAATACAAGTCTAACACTTTAATCCTATCTTCATAAGGCTTATTGCGCAATGCCGGAATAAGTTTCGTGGCACGACGCTGAACCCTTTCTAACCTATCAATATCCTCACGCAAGTACGGGCACCAAAACTGAATGGCATATTCCAAATGAGGCCTGACTAGGGACTTGTAAAGGGGCAATATAATATCCTTCGATTTAAATTCGAAATTACGCGCTATGAAGCCTAACATCATAAATTTAATTCTTTTATTAAATAAAAATTCTGAACTACTATATTTATAATAAAATTTAACTTTATAATACTAGTGAAATTAAAAATTAGATGTCATAAAACAATTCTATTTGATTTCAAATTAATTCCCCATAAGGTTGCAATATTTTGAAAATTAAGTGTTCAGACTTCAATATTGAAAGAATAATTCCCATATAGTGTGACTTACCCAAGTCAATAAACTATGTTAGCTATTCTTGTCAGAATAAAATGTGCTTCACTCTATAATTCATTTTCATTTTTTATAATTCTAACTTGAAGTTACAATAACTCATCATAATTATTGTTAAATCTAGTCATTAATTCTAAAGTAAATTTCTGGTGACAACTGAATTGTGAAATTTAATTTTGATTAGTAATTGAAGTTAGTTTTGTCTGTTCCTTCCCCTCAGGTTGGGGAAAGAGTCCGAGAAGTAGCTCCCCAAGGATCCCCTATTATTGATGGAACTGATCCAAGGAATGAAGAAATGGAAGGGTTTGTTTGCCCCACTTGCTTCCTACGTTTCTCATCCCCAGAGCAGCTTGAGAAACATTACTCAGACCAGCATTTGGACCCTTCTGCCAACTATCTTTGTCCAGTGTGTAAAGCAAGATTAAATTCTCAGACAGAATTGGAGATGCACTATACATCCAACCATGGTGATAAAGGTACTTTCACTCTGAAGTGTACAAAAGATACACTGTATTTAAAATTTTTAAACTTTTAAAATATGGCTTCGTGTCATTGTATTTTGACTAAAGCATACAGTAGTTGTTATTTCACATACAATAAATATGGAAAATAGACTATTCAGTACTCTTAGGCTATGTCTAAGGAAGAACAAATTGCTGAAGAAAAAGGTGAATGTTGAATCACCACCATAATTATGGATATTTTCAAGGAAGAAACTAGTTCTAAATATTTTACTGAATACAGTATACTGTATATTAAGACCAGCTTTCTGCACATAAAAATAGTGGGGGATCAATTTTTATTTTTTGGGGATTATTTATTTTTTCTGGTTCTTAAACTATGCTATCACTTACGAACAGCTTAGAAATAGAAAAAAAAAATCATGTATTTTACTCGATAACCCCCCTGTACATGTGGTTTGAAAGTTTATTGAATATCATAATGTTTATTCTAAGAGTAAATTCCAGTTTATTTAAACAAATCTTGTTAAAAAACATGAAATATCATTGAAGAAGTTAGAAATAGACCTGTAATTGATTAATTCATTACAGAATATATTTGCTAGAAAATAATGGAAAATAATATATGTATGTATTTTTACATCACCTAGACAAAACAAAAAATCATAAATTCAGACATAGCATAATATAAATGCCTCTAATTACCACACATTATTTAGCACATAAGTATATTTATAGCATTATCAAAATCTTTCATAGTCATTGTCATATTTGATGCAACTCTGTCTAGATAGATTTTCAAGTTAATTGCATAAGTCTCTATTGGAAGATTCTTGTAGTACTTTTTCAGTTTGAAGATATCTGATGACCTGGGAAGAGATGTTGATGTATCTCTTGCATATCTCACTTCGATGTATATTCTGTCATTTTTCTCTTTGAGTGACAACCTTGTATCATTCACAAAATCATCTACTTCACTAGCTTTGGTGAAAGGTCCACCAAGTTTCTTCAGGGTGTCTAGATCTTTGTTCTTTCTCTTGTCAGCTGCTATGTTTGCTACCTCCTTGTCACTTAATCCTTGCCTCTTAAGTTCTTGTTGCTTTCTGCTCCATTCTACCAACATGTTAGGAAGGGGACCATCTTGCTGTACTAGCTTTACATATACTTTGGCCATAGACTTGCCTTCAATCAAGTCAGTGCTTCTTCCTTTTACATGTGCACAGCTGGCCATAGGTAGAGCTGTTTTGCACCATGTTGACTGAGCTCATAGTTGATGCTGCCCACTGACCATTCTGGATGCAAGTTGTTGATTGGTGCTTTCTGTAGTTTCTCCTGATCCATCGATGCTACCTGAAAAGGAATAAAATAGTACTGTACCATGAGGATACAAAAACAGCATCAATTCAACAACAATAGGACATTATAAAATTATGTATTGCACTTACCTGTTGAGGGGCTTCCGCATCACAGTCACCAAACTGGAATATGTCTCCACGTTGTTTCTGCCATCCAGCTGCTAATTTCTTCATCATGATGCTGAGAACATTTGTGACTCTTGGTTTGTAGCAGTTAACGGCTTTCGTGATTGAATTACGGATGTCTTCATTCCACAGAACTGTTTTAAACCTATCAGGTGATATGAAGCTGAATGCAGGCTCATCAATGTTGTGCTAGCCGATGTGAGACTGATGAATGGTTCAATCAAATGTATTCCAATTAGTGCACCAGCTAGACAAAGGATGCGAATATATCCAAGGTTACTGAATGAGTGCAGGATGCATGCAAGTTGGTTAGTGATGTGTTCATACTTGTTGAGAAAATTAGAAACATCTTCATCCAAGTGGATGTTGAATTCTGAAATTTCTGCTAGTTTTGCTTCAGTCATTCTCTGTGAGCGAACCTGACTGTGTTTTTTTGAACTCTTCATACAATTTTGTTATCTGATTGACAATGTTACTGATCGACTTTGTGTATAGGTTGCACCAGATCCAAAGGTTCTGCAAGTTGTAGGCAACTTTCCATGTAGCATCACTAACAGAAAGTTGATTCTTACCAGCTCTGGCTGGCCTCAGCATGAACATCATCACTTGAATAACATCTTGCTGGAGTGGCAGTACACCTGCCTTAAACTGATATAGCTCAATATATTCCACATCTCCACACCGGCATGTGGAAGCAGAACTAACTCTCTCATTTTGATCCTGTTAATTACTGTAAGTCTATTTTAAGATTTCTTTAGCTCCTGTAAATGAGAAAAAATTATTAAACAAGCATAAAAAAGCTACAACTAAAATAATCATGTAATATAATAATATTATTTTTATATATATATAATAATATGATTATATGTAAATAATAATCAATGGCAAATAATCAGTTTTTGTGGCTAATATTGTTATTTAGCATCAGCAAACAATTCAGTTAACTAAATTTATGATGTGAATATTGATGTCATAGCAATTTAATAGTATTTTTTTTACCAAAACCAGATAAAGTGGCTAATAATTTTCATTGTTAATATCAGCAAAACTTCAGAGGGCATGTACAGGGGGGTTAATGACATCAGATATTTGTGAAACATGGTTCATTTTACTTCTTTTATATGATAGCAACTTTTAAAGACCAGAAAACTGGGGGTCACCATTTCTGCCCCCCCCCAAATAAAAAGCATAATCTAGGGCTGCTACAACTTCATTCACTAAGTATGCAAAAAAAATAGATCACAGAATATTTCTAGCTTTGTATCTTTTATTTGGCAGACTTCAACAACCATAGCCTGGAAGCTCTTAGAGAAGAACTGATGGAACTATCTATGAACCTCAGAGAGGAACGATGGTACTCTGATGAACTGCGAAAGGAAGTGGAGCGTCTGCAAGAAGCTTTCAAGAAGAAGGGAGATGATGAGGATTCAGGTGCCTATGTTCATCAGGTATAGAAAGACTGAGGTCTGTATCCTTTTCACACTGAAGGATGTAATTCCCATCGGACCCAATTCAGCTAAGCACTGAAAATAAATTTTAAGATTTTAATAACTTTGCTCCAGACTTAGGAATTACCTATAATTAATCGTGACTGAGTTACTTCATATGAAAAAAAAGGATTCTTCAATGTTTGACACTGAAGCAGATAAAGATTTTCCAGGCTGCTTATAATTTGTGGTTCAAACAAGTACCCAAATTTCAATGTAGTGAACTTAGATTCGAGACAAAATGTACGTTAAGAAAATAATTACAGTAACATTATTAATTGTGATCTCCCTTTTCAGTCGCAAGTAGATGCTATTGAGGAGTCTAAGAAGCTCTTGTCCTCTGAGGTTGTGCTTTTGAGGAAGCAATTTTCCGAGTCCTTGGAGCAAATGAGCGCCCTGCGAGGAGAAAAAGAGTCGTTAGAACAAAGAGCTTCTGATTTTGCTGTGGAAAGAGCAGAATTAAGAGCTACGCTCGATAGCTTACAAGCAGAAAAGGTAATCTTTATTTTACAAAATTTGATCATAAAATATAGCTTAAGGTCAGGGGTTCCCAACCTTTTCAGATCGACGTACCACTTTTTGCCACCATTAAAGAAGGAAGGTGGTACAGTTGTACCACCTAACCAAAACCGTAGGGAGGACTGTGGTGTTCAAACTTAATTTTCATGCTTATCTAAAGTGTTATATTTCTTCCAATGATACGCATTGACGTTTGTATTGAATCAAAATCTTTATTTTGGCCTTGCACGTTATCATTAAATAATTCGAAGTCGATCTGAATGTCAAATTGGATAGCATGCAACCCGCAGTCAGAGAAGTTGCCGGTTATTTATCTACAACTTATATTCTTTTGAAAACACAGTAGTCATGAAAGTAATTATTAATTAGTAAGCTAGGTATTTATAACTCCGGCGTACCACGTGAAAGAGCGTCGCGTTCCGCAGGTTGGGAATCGCTACAGTTTGTCATTTATGTGACTTGAATAACCTCAAGTGGCTTCATATTTTCCAAATGTAATATAAAAAGATTTTCTTATTGATTTTCTACATTGTAGGTGGTATTAGATACAGAATTGCATGATGTGAAGTACAATTTGTCTGCTCTAGAGATAAGTAAGAAAGAAGAAACAGAAAAAGTAAAAAATGAATTATCTAAATCCGAAAATATTATTGAATCCAAATCGAAAGAGGTGGGAAGTACAAATTTTTTTAACACTAAAGAATAACTTCTTAAATGATAAGTTCATATAAAAAGGTATGATCCATTTTTTATTACCATATCTGTTAATATCACTATATAGTTCTAGATAAGTCCATTAATCCTTGAATACAAATTATATATTAGATTCAGAATCTCAAAGACACTGAAAATGCCTTAAAAGAAGATTTGAAAATGAAGTCTGAGACATCAGCAACCCTCAAAGAGGAATTGAGAGATCTAAAGTGTGAAATTGATTTAATGAAAAAGAAACTACAGGTACGTTCATTTCAAATTGATTATTATATTACCGATTCCAAAGGCAGCGTTTTTAAATTTTAGTTGGGATATCTTTGCTGTTACTCAGAATTGGTAGGTTTCTCCTGTCGAATCACTGGAAACAATTTTTCATGCATAAAGTTGTAAGATAACACTTCTTAGAAACCTTAGGAATACTTGCCGGTACTTTTCTCTTGTGAAAACTGGAAAAGAACTGGTCACTGAGAGCACCAACCTTTTTTTCGAAATTGAGAGTTACCAACGCGTGTTATCATTCCTGTTAAGAAGGAAGTTAAACAACCTCAAACGTTATTACGGGTTAATTTCGATAACCCGCACCCTTGGGGCCAAGCAGTTGCCGGATTACAGAATTTTCCAGATTTTGGAATGTATACATTTTAAACATTTTAATCACGGGAAGAACAGGCAAAGAGCGAGCTAAACATACGACTGCCACACATAAACAAAGACAAAGCGTGGCGCGTGCTGGCGTGGGCTACGGCAGCGCCCGAATAACAACAATGCGGCGAGTCTCAAAAACACACGATGCCGGGTTTTGAAATTGTGTTGAATTTTAGGAGTTGCCGGACTTTGAAACGTCGAATTATTGACACTCGCCTGTATTTTTTAATCTGATTTGGTCTTAAAATAGTCACCAGTCACAGATTCGTGATTCCTTCTAAATGATGTGCTCAAACACCGACTATTGAACAACAAATTTTATTTAATTATAAAACTTCGTGTTGTATTGCTGGTATTATACAGGGTGTACATAAAGTCAGGATCTATTTTTGTGAAGCACTTGGAAATTATATGGAATTCAGTCATAAAGTGATAAAGTGGTAACATTTATTAAATAATTAAGAGTAGGATTCGACGTGACGCCCATCAGTATCCCTGCACAGCTCAAATCGTTCCGCAGCATTTCTAAACACATTCTGGAGCATTTGCGGGGTTATGTTATCTGCAGCAGTTCGTGTACGTAAGTTTTCAAGACTCGTAATCTTCGTCTGATAGACGTGCGATTTGATAAAGCCCCATGCAAAGAAATCTAAAGGGGTTAAATCTGGTGATCTCGCTGGCCAAGGTCTGTTGCTTCCGCGTCCGATCGAGCGATTTGGAAAACGTCCATTTAGATAATCCTGAACAATTTTGGCATAGTGACAAGGAGCACCATCATGTTGATAGACGACGGGGATAGGATTGTTAGTACCGTCGTCTATCAACATGATGGTGCTCCTTGTCACTATGCCAAAATTGTTCAGGATTATCTAAATGGACGTTTTCCAAATCGCTCGATCGGACGCGGAAGCAACAGACCTTGGCCAGCGAGATCACCAGATTTAACCCCTTTAGATTTCTTTGCATGGGGCTTTATCAAATCGCACGTCTATCAGACGAAGATTACGAGTCTTGAAAACTTACGTACGTATACGAACTGCTGCAGATAACATAACCCGCAAATGCTCCAGAATGTGTTTAGAAATGCTGCGGAACGATTTGAGCTGTGCAGGGATACTGATGGGCGTCACGTCGAATCCTACTCTTAATTATTTAATAAATGTTACCACTTTATCATTTTATGATTGAATTCCATATAATTTCCAAGTGCTTCACAAAAATAGATCCTGACTTTATGTACACCCTGTATTTCATCCTGGTCACAATTTCTCTGATGTTAGGCCTCAAACATGGCCTAATCCTTGTAATATCCTTAACAAATTTCCATCTTCCAATTTAGTTAGTTTTATTTGCTTAATGAAATGTTTCCTATAACGTCATTTTGTATCGATTTAAAACATAGGAAAAATCTGAAGAAGCCGTTTCCCTTCATGCCAAAGTTAAAGAAAATGAAGAACATTTGTGTTCTTTAAAAGCCGAGCCAAAGAACCAAACGTCGGAAACAGAAAATAAGGATGTTAAAAAGGTGAGCTTTGAATACTGAGAAAGTAGATTTGTTTGTTCTACATGAAATTGAATATTTTTTATGAGCCGACCGATTGAGGTGATCGGTTTATAAATCGGGTGATAGGTGGTTGTTTTTTTAAGTTTAGAAAATATTATTTTTAATGCAAAAGTTGGGCTACATCTCAGAAATTCTTTGGAATTCTTCGAAGATAAAGTGTGCTATTTAATCTTTACCTCACATTTTTGGTTCGATTTTCCGTGAACACATTTTGAACTTTTCTCTATTTTAAAATTTGCATTTTTGGTTGTTGGAGAGAGTAAATTATATCAAGCAGGGATGCCATACCGGTATAGTATAGGAATATTATTCCTATGGCTTCCTATACTTCTGGAATATATAAGACCTACATAATTAAATTAGAAGAGGTCGTTTCTTTAAAAGTGTTAAGTATATCTCGAATTAAAAAAAGGATAAAAACATCATATGGTAGCATATATATAATTATATATTACTAGATTCACCATATTTTGTAAATAACAAACGAAGTTGTAAATCGTTTTTCAGCGTCGTAGCAAGTTGGTGTGCAGTTTATATATATGTTTTTATTTATTTATTTATTGATGTGAATGTATTGAGAGGAGTGGCAGGTGGAATGTCTGACCACCACTTGATGGAGGCGAAAGTGAAGGTTTGTGGTGGGCGGAGAGTAAGAGGGGAGTAGGGTGCCTGTGAAAGAGGTAGTGAAAGTGAGTGAACCGGGGTAATCAGGAGAGACTGAATGAGGAATGGTGCAGGGTGGGAGAGAGTAAAACAAGGTGTGGAAGAGGAGTGGCAGATATTTAGTGAAGCGGTGCTGAAGTGTTCGACGGAAGTGTGTGGGGACGGAAGATTGGGGTTGGACATAAACAAAGGGGTGGTGAATGGTGGAATGTAGAGGCTGAAATGTTAGTGAAGCAAAATAGGGAAGTATATGCTAGGTACTTGCAGAGCAGAAGTGTGGGTGATTGGGAAGAGTATAAGAGGAAGAGGAAGAGGCAAGAAGTAAAGAGAAAAGTGCGAAAGCTGAAAGCAAATGAAAGATGGAGTATGAGTGTCGGAAAATTTCAGGGAGAATAAGATGATGTTTTGGAGAGAAGTGAATAGTGTGAGGAAAAATGAGACGGCAGATGAGCATGACTGGGAAAAGAGTCGATGGGGAAGTGATGACAAAGAGAGAAGATGTGAAGACAAGGTGGAGTGAGTATTTTGAGGGACTATTGAACGTGTTGGAAGATAGGGAAGCAGATGTGGTATGTTTGGGCGGAGAGGGAGTTCAGAGTATGAGAGTTGTGGCGAATGGGTTGGTCTATAGGGAGGAGGAGGTGGTGGAGGCCCTAGGCAGGGTGAAAGGTCGAAAAGCGATAGGAGTTGATGGGATCGTCGTGGAGCTCTTGAAAAAAGGCGGTGATTGTCGTGTTGATTAGTTGGTGCGTTTGCTTAGTGTGTGTGTGTGCCTCAGGACTAGCGGAGTGCATGTATCATCCCCCTGTATAACGGCAGGGGAGACAAAAATGTATGCTCGAATTATAGAGGAATTAGTATGTTGAGTATGCCAGGTAAGGTGTATAGGAGAGTGGTGATTCAAAGGATGGTGGCTTGCACGAAGCAACAGATTTGGGAGGAGCAAGGGGGTTTTAGAAAGGGTAGAGGGTGTGTGGACCAGGTATTTGGATTGAAGATGTGCGAGAAATACTTGGAGAAAGAAAGGGATTTGTATGTGCGTTCATGGATCTTGAAAAAGCGTATGATAGGGTTGACAGAAAGACGTTGTGGGAAGTGCTGCAGCTGTATGGGGGTGCATGGGTCGTTGTTGAATGCGGTGAAAAGTTTTTACCGAGAGAGTACAGCATGAGTGCGTGTGCGAAGAGAGGAGGGTGAGTGGTGGTTTCCCGTGAAAGTGTGTCTACGGCAGGGGTGTGTCATGTTTCCATGGTTGTTTAATGTGTTTATAGACGGGGTGGTGAAAGAGGTGAATGCAAGGGTCATAGAGAGGGGAGAGGGGGTGAAGCATGTTGTGGGGGGGGGGGAGGTTCCTGGGAAGTGAATCAGTAGTTGTATGCGGATGATACGGCTGTGGTGGCGGACGAGAAAAGTTAGAGAGACTGGTGACCGAGTTGGGGACGGTGTGTGAAAGAAGGAAGCTGAGAGTAAATGTGAATAAGAGTAAAGTTATGTGGTGCTGTAAAAGGGAGGGTCGTGAGCGACTGAGTGTAAGTTTGTATGGTGAGGAAACGGAAAAAGTGGCATGTTTCAGGTACTTAGGAGTGGATGTGGCAAGGAATGGGACGATGGAGGCAGAGGTGGGGCACAGGGTGGAAGAAGGGGCAAAGGTATTGGGTGCCATAAGAAGTGTTTGGAAAGAGAGATCAGTCTATGAGCGCGAAGATGGGTATGTATGAAGGTATAATAGTGCCAACAGTGTTGTATGGATGTGAGGCATGGGTGGCAAATGGGAAGGGAAGGAAACGGATGGATGTACTAGAAATTAAATGCTTGAGGACGATCTGTCGGGTGAGGCGGATTGATCATGTGAGAAACACTGATATCCGTGAGAGGTGTGGAAGTCGAAAGAGTCTTGTGGAGAAAGCGGATGAGGGGGGGTGTTAAAATGGTTTGGGCATATGGAGAGGATGATAAAGAGGATTTACGTGTTGGAGGCGGAGGGAGAAATGGGGAGGGGTAGACCGAGGAGGAGATGGAAGGATCGGGTGAGGGAGACTTTGGGTCAGCGAGGCCTGGACATATGGGAGGGTGAAAAATGCGCGCTCGGTAAAAAAAAGTGGAGCGATGTGGTATACAGAGGCCGACGGGCTGGCAATGTGCCGGCTCAGGGTGTCTGAAGCGAACTGGGTAAACCGTGGAGTAGTCTGTGGGGCTGGGCTGCGGATAATCTTTCCCTGAGGCAGGTGCATTATTTCATGTCAGCTGATGAAGTGAATGTGAGCGATTGAGGATTGTTCCTGACGCGACCTCACTGCGGTGGGAGGGTGCGTTTGGGTATATATATATACAGGGTGGGCGGAAAGTAGCTCCCTATTTTGGATTGGTAAAAAAATACGTATATTATCCATTTATTTCAGAAGAAATAATATGAAAAGGTAGGCATACATGGTAGGTTTTCTCTAAAATTCAATGTGGGCTCCAACTCTTTCCACCAGCTTCTGGAGCCGCCCAGGAATGGCGTCCACTGACTTTAGCAGGAACTCCGGCGGGATGGAGGACATGACTTCCCGAATTCGGTCCTCCAGTTCTTCCAATGTCCTCGGTTTGGTGCGGTAGACTTCTTCCTTTACCCACCCCAATGGGAGAACTCGACGATCTGATATTTATGCAAGATGGCGCCCCTCCGCACTTCGCTCTTGTTGTCCGTGAGTGGCTGGATGCCCACTTCCCTGGGCGTTGGATGGGTCGTCGTGGTCCACATCAATGGCCAGCCAGGAGCCCCGACTTGACACCGTGCGACTTCTTTCTTTTGGGGGTGGGTAAAGGAAGAAGTCTACCGCACCAAACCGAGGAATTGGAGAACTGGAGGACCGAATTCGGGAAGTCATGTCCTCCATCCCGCCGGAGTTCCTGCTAAAGTCAGTGGACGCCATTCCTGGGCGGCTCCAGAAGCTGGTGGAAAGAGTTGGAGCCCACATTGAATTTAGAGAAAACCTACCATGTATGCCTACCTTTTCATATTATTTCTTCTGAAATAAATGGATAATATATATATTTTTTACCAATCCAAAATAGGGAGCTACTTTCCGCCCACCCTGTATATATATATATATTTTTTTTTTTTTTTTTTTTTTTTTTTTCACTGAAAGCCCTTTACAAAAGAGAAGGAACTAAGATGGACCTAGGCCCTAAAAACACTGTTAAATGGTAATTACTATAAAAAAAATTTAAAAATTTTACCCATCTGATTAATTTTAGTTAATTTCATAAGATTTTCCACTCTTTCACTCCGAGTTTTTACATCTGTAAACATTTGATATAATTTCTAGATTTGTATCAACCCCGTTGACAGGTCTTTATGTTGTATGACACTTGTCATTTTACATGCTGTTAAGAGTAATACACCATATATGTTACAAGATAAAAATGCAAATAATGAAGTGCGATCAATTTAGTTTAATAAAGCTGAAGTTACGACTCCGTGTACAAGGTGTTCGGAATTATACCTCGTTGATGTTCCGTGTGCTGGTCTCTTCACACGGTCAAGCTGGTGGCCCCGCCTCTAGGCCTGCCTTGGTGGAGGAGCGAGTTGCTTTCTTGCACGCTCCACCTCACATAGGAGATATTATATATATATAATAGGATATATATATATATATATATATATATATATATATTATATATTATATAATATACATTTAGGATAAAAACGAAGACGTAGAGCAAGAAAGTCATTATATTTGGCTGCAGCCGATGTTTCGGGCAACTCTACCCATTTTCAAGGCCTAATAAAATAAAAGGCTAAAATTAATGCATGACAAAAAAAATAAAAAATTATCGAATGTCAAAAACAACTAATTCATAGCACAGAATAAAACCACTTAAAGAATAAAAATTAAAAAGCGTAAAACAAGCATAAGCCAAAAACAAATTAAAAATTATATACATGACAAATAACACATGATAAAAGTAAAACTTTAAAACTAAAAACATTCAAACAAATTAGTTAAAAATTAGTTAAAACTTCACTAATAAAAAGTTAAATGAAAAAACGCAAAAGTGCACGAACATACCATGCTCACTTGACATCCTCAAACAACTGAGGCGAAAAGGAGACAGGGTCAAGGGGAAAACAGAAAAATTTAGTTGGTAGGCATTCTAATTAATATAAAGGGGTAACAGCTGGAATCAATATTTAAGCTGGAATTCAGAAATTTAATGCACAAAGATTCATAAATACGGAGAGAGGACGGACATTTTAATGATTTAAGAATTTTAAAGTTATTAACGGAAATATCAACTTTACACTTAACAGAATGATTTCTAATGGCAGACTGTTCCTTTTTAGATAAAACTTTCCCTGTCCTATGGCTAATACCCATATGGGAGCAAAATCTTGCCTGCAAAGAACGAACTGTGCTGCCAACGTAGTTCCCCTGGAACACCCAGGGCAGGTAAACAAATAAACGACAGAACAGTTCATCGCAGGGGGATTTTGTCCTTACAACGGAAAAAACATTCAAGGGTATTATTATTCACAAAAGCAACCTTAAAATCAGTGTGAAAATAAAATTCCTCACCACACTCAACAATTGCTTTTTCACAACAGTGTTAAATTGGTAGAGGTCAGGTAAAACAAGATATTTACAATTCTTAGGAACTCATACGCTGGGATAAGTTTGGGGAATAAACATTATTAAGTAATTTACCAATAATACCTTGTACAAGAACCCGTGGAAAACCATTTTTAAAGAAAAAATCAGTAAGGAATTCAAACTCATTATGAAGCAGAGCAAAGTTTGAGCAAATTTATAAGCTCTATGCACTAAAGTGCGAATCGAACTTAGTTTGTAATTAAAATCGCAAAAACTATAAAAATTAAAACCTAAACCCGTAAAAGTAGGCTTCCGGTATGTAGAAGTTAAAACAGTTGAGCCTGATTTGGAAACCAAAACATCAAGGAAAGGAATAGAACCTTGAACTTCCTTTTCCTGCGTAAATATATATTTCTTATGAAGTGTGTTCAAAAAATTTAAAAACTGAACTGATTGATTATCCGTTTGGAATAAAGCAAACGTGTCATCAACATAACGTCTATACAAATTCGCCTTAAGGTGAGGGGGGCACTCACAGAAGGCCCTTTCCTCAAGATGAGACATGAAAATATTCGCAAAAACGGGACCCAAGGGGCTCCCCATCCCAACTCCATCCAACTGACGGTAAACTACCCCTTGAAAACTAAAAAAGTTATCCTTGACAGCCAAATTCAGAAGCTGCTCAAACTGTGCTCTGCCAAAGCCGTGAAAAAGTGAGTCCGGCTGTGGAAAAGCTTTATTTAAAATAATTGTAATGGTCTCATCGAAGGGGACATTTGTAAAGAGGGAAGATACATCAAAACTTGTCATAAACAAAGAATTCATATTAAACTTCTTAATTTCCGACACAAAAGAAAAACTGTCCTTAACACTGTACAAGTTCACAGTAAATGATGATAACAATGGGACAAGAAATTTGGCAAGTTTGTAATTAGCCAAAGGATAAGACGCTAAAATTGGGCGCAATGGAACACCGACTTTATGAACCTTAGGCAGACCATACAATTTTAGCGTCTTATCCTTTGGCTAATTACAAACTTGCCAAATTTCTTGTCCCATTGTTATCATCATTTACTGTGAACTTGTACAGTGTTTAAGGACAGTTTTTCTTTTGTGTCGGAAATTAAAAGTTTAATATGAATTCTTTGTTTATGACAAGTTTTGATGTATCTTCCCTCTTTACAAATGTCCCCTTGGATGAGACCATTACAATTATTTTAAATAAAGCTTTTCCACAGCCGGACTCACTTTTTCACGGCTTTGGCAGAGCACAGTTTAGCAGCTTCTGAATTTGGCTGTCAAGGATAACTTTTTTAGTTTCAAGGGGTAGTTTACCGTCAGTTGGATGGAGTGGGGATGGGGAGCCCCTTGGGTCCCGTTTTTGCGAATATTTTCATGTCTCATCTTGAGGAAAGGGCCTTCTGTGAGTGCCCCCCTCACCTTAAGCCGAATTTGTATAGACGTTATGTTGATGACACGTTTGCTTTATTCCAAACGGATAATCAATCAGTTCAGTTTTTAAATTTTTTGAACACACTTCATAAGAATATTATATTTACGCAGGAAAAGGAAGTTCAAGGTTCTATTCCTTTCCTTGATGTTTTGGTTTTCCAAATCAGGCTCAACTGTTTTAACTTCTACATACCGGAAGCCTACTTTTACGGGTTTAGGTTTTAATTTTTATAGTTTTTGCGATTTTAATTACAAACTAAGTTCGATTCGCACTTTAGTGCATAGAGCTTATAATATTTGCTCAAACTTTGCTCTGCTTCATAATGAGTTTGAATTCCTTACTGATTTTTTCTTTAAAAATGGTTTTCCACGGGTTCTTGTACAAGGTATTATTGGTAAATTACTTAAGAATGTTTATTCCCCCAAACTTATCCCAACGTATGATGTTCCTAAGAATTGTAAATATCTTGTTTTACCTGACCTCTACCAATTTAACACTGTTGTGAAAAAGCAATTGTTGAGTGTGGTGAGGAAATTTTATTTTCACACTGATTTTAAGGTTGCTTTTGTGAATAATAATACCCTTGAATGTTTTTTCCGTTGTAAGGACAAAATCCCCCCTGCGATGAACTGTTCTGTCGTTTATTTGTTTACCTGCCCTGGGTGTTCCCAGGGGAACTACGTTGGCAGCACAGTTCGTTCTTTGCAGGCAAGATTTTGCTCCCATATGGGTATTAGCCATAGGACAGGGAAAGTTTTATCTAAAAAGGAACAGTCTGCCATTAGAAATCATTCTGTTAGTGTAAAGTTGATATTTCCGTTAATAACTTTAAAATTCTTAAATCATTAAAATGTCCGTCCTCTCTCCGTATTTATGAATCTTTGTGCATTAAATTTCTGAATTCCAGCTTAAATATTGATTCCAGCTGTTACCCCCTTTATATTAATTAGAATGCCTACCAACTAAATTTTTCTGTTTTCCCCTTGACCCTGTCTCCTTTCGCCTCAGTTGTTTGAGGATGTCAAGTGAGCATGGTATTTTTCGTGCACTTTTGCGTTTTTTCATTTAACTTTTATTAGTGAAGTTTTTAACTAATTTTTAACTAATTTGTTTGAATGTTTTTAGTTTTAAAGTTTTACTTTTATCATGTGTTATTTGTCATGTATATAATTTTTAATTTGTTTTTGGCTTATGCTTGTTTTACGCTTTTTAATTTTTATTCTTTAAGTGGTTTTATTCTGTGCTATGAATTAGTTTGTTTTGACATTCGTATATTTTTTATTTTTTTTTGTCATGCATTAATTTTAGCCTTTTATTTTATTAGGCCTTGAAAATGGGTAGAGTTGCCCGAAACGTCGGCTGCAGCCAAATATAATGACTTTCTTGCTCTACGTCTTCGTTTTTATCCTAAATGTAAAATTACGTCTCCTTAGGAGGGATCCTATTTCATATGTATATATATATATATATATATATATATATAATATATATATATATATTTATGATACACCCAGACAGTGCATGGAACAAGGAACTCTTCTGGGATAATTAAATCCACTATAGTCCGAATAAGTAATTGTAAATGACAAATACCGTAGTTTTTCTTTTTCATGATGCTAGCCCGACGTGGGCAACGGGTCACTCGCAAAGAGGTCCCACAAATATAGCTTCCCTCACCAGCTATCTGCAAAGCAGACAGGATCCAGCTTTGGGACATGGATCTAGGGTTTAAAGCAGCCTAGCCCTGCTACATTTAGAACCTCAATATAAGCAAAAGACTCGCTGCCTTCACGTCAGATTGAATACATTCCCATCTTGAAACGGACATGTTATGTGCCTTGAAAAGTGGACGCTCAATTCTGCCAGTTGAGGTTTAAGTTTTGGTTTTTGGCTAAAAATATAATAGTTACCCCTTTTTCTTTGATGTATTCAATCTGACGTGAAGGCAGCGAGTCTTTTGCTTATATTGAGGTTCTAAATGTAGCAGGGCTAGGCTGCTTTAAACCCTAGATCCATGTCCCAAAGCTGGATCCTGTCTGCCTTGCAGATAGCTGGTGAGGGAAGCTATATTTGTGGGACCTCTTTGCGAGTGACCCGTTCCCCACGTTGGGCTAGCATCATGAAAAAGAAAAACTATGGTATTTGTCATTTACCATTACTTATTCGGACTATAGTGGATTTAATTATCCCAGAAGAGTTCCTTGTTCCATGCCACTGTCTGTGTATCATAAAAAACTCAGGGGACCATTCTGAGTTCATTCCCATATATATATTATATAATATATATATATATATATATATATAAATTTTATATATATTATATAAATTTCGGACTTTTGAAACACCCTGTATTTTCACTAAACCCTGTTAATATTTCCTAGTAGTTGTTTGATCATTCATAGCTCTACCTCTAGTATGACCACCAGTAGTAGTAGTAGTGAAAAAAACCACAGGTATTCTTTACAAGTAACATTAAAAAGAGCTTAAAAATAGGGTTATTGTTTCGACATACTAATCTTCCACTTACCATTTTACTTCTTAAAAGGTAGCTTGTTAGATAATGAGAATGATCCAACTGAGGCTAGATATAGATATAAAAATTTCCTTTTTAATAGGTATAGGCACAGGTAAGGAAATGAACTTCGAATATTATCCCTAAAATCTGAACACAATTGTATCATTCTAATTTTATAATTTGTTTTATGTAGAATAAATAATATAGTAGTAATGCAGTATTTAACTAGGTAATCAAAACAATTTGATTGTTGTATACAAAAAATTCAGAATTATTCATTATAACTCATTTTTTTATCTTTGATTTGACTCTACAATTCAGTTTTGCATTTATTTTTTAGGAAGAGAATGAGAGAGAGATTCAGGAAGTGGGTTCAGACCACTCTGCTACTATCAAAAGGAAAGATGAAGAAATAGAAGCGCTGAAGGTTTCCCTTTCTGAGGCGAAAATGGGCAAAACACACGCCCACGAATTATTGAAAGAAAAGATGAAAATGATTGATGATTTAGAAGACAATATTTCATCCATATCAAAAATTCTTAACCAGAGCGAGAATAAAATTAGGGAGCACGAGAATTCTCTCAAAGAGACAGAAATTACTATTCTGCAGTTAAGGACAGCGAGTGAAGAGTTAAAAATTACCAGAGAAAGTTTGGATAAAGTTAATAGTGAGAAAAAGCATTTACAAGATGAGATTCATAGGCATGTTTTGAAGGTATCAGAAATAGAAACTTCGAGGAGCCACGTCGAAGAGGCGTTATCTAAAGTGAACGAAAAGCTTTGTACAACTAACAGTAGTTTAGAAAGCTCTAAAACAGAATTATCCAAAGCCCTTGAAACACTTTCAGTAAGAGATGAAACCGTCCTCGAATTAGAAAGAAAATTAATTGAGCTCACATCAGAAAAAGACAATCTATGCCAAAAACTGAAGACAACTTCGGACGAAGTCGATGTTCAAAGGAACGCTATTACATCCCTCCAAGCAGATAAACGTTGTCTTGAAAAGGAAGCAGAGACGCTAAGCACTCGGTTGTCGTCGATGGAAAGTCAAATGGAAAATAATGCTGAAGAAAAAACCAATCTGCAAAATAGAATTGTCCATTTGGAGAAGGAGACAGCCAAGGCCGAGGAAGCGCATCAAAGAATATGTTCGCGTCTCACGAATCAAATCACTTCTTTAGAACACAAAGGAAACACTTTAAGGGAGGAGAAGGATACTCTGCAATCTCATTTCAGTGGTCTCGTAGAAGAGAAGCAAAGTTTGGAAAAAGAGGCTATTCAATTCCAGAAACAGGCAGATAAACTTGCGCAGGATATTCAGGTAACGTGGTTTAGATTTTTTTTTTTAATTTTATGGGATCCAGTCAAAACAGATTTCAGATCGAGTTGACAAAACTTAGAATGAACCCGAGTACTTTTCGTTTGTTCGAAAAAAAAAAAAACACACACACACTTATTTTGCATAATTATTTCTTGGAACACCTCGTTAATTATGTGATATTACTAAAACAAAAAGGTACTTTCCTAATAATAAAATACATTTTTCTAGTGTATTTTGGTGTGCTCTGTTCAAATATAACCTTCATTTCTTGTGCAAATGAACAGAAATACGTGTTTGGGCCATGCAATGACCACTGTATTTCTGTTCATTTGCACAAGAAATGAAGGTCATATTCGAACAAAGCACACCAAAATACACTTGAAAAATGTATTTCTTACTACATTTTTTACAATAAAGCATAACTTAACATGTTCATGTTACGAGAGCTCGTAAACGACGCATTACCACAGGAAACGTGCAAAATTGCACACCTCAAAATTAACCAGAAAACTTTGCTCTCGTCATTTTCGTTTAAACTAATGAAAATATCACGACTTAACCTAACCAATCATCAAGGGCGTACAGTTGACCTAACCAGGCACTCAGTTGACCTAACCAGGCACTCAGTTGACCTAACCAGGCATTCAGTTGACCTAACCTGGCATTCAGTTGACCTAGCCGGGCATTCAGTTAATCATTTAATTAATCATGTAGGGCACATGACGAATCAAGTTCTCAAAGTCGAAACCACACGAACGGCACGTCATAATTCTATCACAAACACCACTAAACTGAATCCAATTAGGAAAAAAAAAATAGCCAGAACAGAAACCAACAAACTAATTAAGTCGCAGAGTAGCATGACGTCATATCACCCCCGACTACAGGTACACTAAATATATATAATAAATAATTCTATTATATATATATATATATATAATATTTATATTATTATTATTACTATTTTCTACAATAGTTTGCACAAAAAATGAGTGACCAATTTGAATAAAGCGACTAAAACTACCTCATAAAAAGTTATTTTGATTTACAGGTCCAGCCCATGTCATTTAAAACATATTAACCCAGTCGCCTACAATAATTCCGCTCCACCCTCGCCGAGATGTGGTAACAATGCAGTCCCTCTTAAGCCCCAGTCCCCCATCCTCCCTCCCTCTCTTCCTCCCCCTCTCAGGTGTTGTCATAGTAATACTTCTATTTTTTGAAAACCAATGACAGAATCAGAATAAATATATTGTTCACTGTAGTTTTGGTGGTAATGCTAGGACGACTATGTATTTTATTCATGCGTTATTCCTAAATTTAGGGAATAGAGTAGTTAGGTTATTTCACAAGAGTGGGATACTTTACTCTCCCTCTCCTTTAGCTACACTATAAACGACGATATTACGAGATCAAACCGTCTGCATGGAATCACACAATAGCTGAAATTAATCATCATAATGTAGAGAAATACATGTATTTGTAAGTGTTAATATCGAGTCACGATATGACAAAAAGTATTGCATCACGAATGATCCTAAAATTCGAAAGACACTCATTTGGCGTGTCAGATTACGATTCGAATAGCATCTAATTTTAAATTATGAGTTGAATCCAGCAACGAGACACTAACTGTATATAAAACAAGTTTTTAAAAAAAAATTGATTTTCTTTTCATTTTATTTTTGCTAAGTAATTGATAAATTACCTAATCATTTTTTTAGATTAAGCTTAATCATGTAATCGTGTTAAATTCTGCAATGTTCATTTTCTTATTCATTCTCTCTCAGTTGTAAAAGATAAAGTCATAACTTGTTAAAACTCTAAATTAACACTTAATTTTAAATTTTAAGCATTTAATTTTGGCTCATATGCATCCTTAATTTTAACCCATAATAAAATGCATATTTCAGTTTCCATTTTTAGTTAACTTGGCAAATCATGATATCACATCTGCCAGTATGCTGTTACAGCCAAAATTTACCTTTATCTTCAAATATTTTGCAAAAAAAATTCAGCCTATTCAGAATAAAAAACAAAACAGGTCAGCATTAAATAATAATGGTGTCACCAAATTATTAGTACTGTATATAAACTCTTGTAATTTTTCAAATTATCATTCTGATAATTCTGATCTGACCTGACCTAGAGGCTGAAGTATTACCTATAATATTTAGAAGCAGTAAAATTCAGTCAGGATCTCTTTTTCTTCTCCTTTGAGCCCTCTTTTCTCCAGAGAACTTATTTTTAAAATAAAATAAATAATTTCCCGATACGCTACAAAAAGAATCGGGGAACCGTCAGATAATTTAGTAAATTTCACAGAATCCTCCGATCCATTACAAGAAGAAATTGGAGTGTACAGGGTGTCCCATAAGTCCGGCATCATAGGAGAAATTCATATTTTTCTATTTCTACAAACCATAATTCATATTTTTCTCTTTCTACAGGCCATAATGTCTGTGAGCAAGGAAGAACGAATCCAGATAATTCTACTCATAGGAAATCGGAGTCAAAGAGAGGCCGCTGCTGAATTGAACAGACTGCATCCAGACTGCGAGCCAATAACACAGAGTTGTGTTAGCAGACTTGTTGCAAAGTTTAGGGAAACAGGATCCATAGAAGATAAACCACGTAGTGGACCTTCAAGGAGGTCCAATGACGATGATACAGCTACTGCTATCCTGGCTCATTTTAACAGAAGTCCCAATAAGTCTCTCCGGCGATTGTCCGCCGAGACAGGAGTGTCGAAAAGTAGCATCCATCGCATTCTTCAGGCTCACAAATGGCATCCATATAAACTTCAGATCCTACAGAAATTAAGCGATGATGATCCCGACCGGCGGATGGAATTTTGTGAATGGGCTACGGTACAATATGCTCGGGATGCCAATTTCCCGTCCACCATTCTGTTCAGTGACGAGGCTGTTTTTTATGGAAATGGTGAGGTAAATCGACAGAACACCCGCTACTGGTCTCAAAACAATCCTCACTGGTATACCTCTTCAAAGGAACAAGGTGCATCTCGGGTGATGGTATGGTGTGGATTTGGAAGGATCGGATCATAGGCCCCCTCTTTTTCGATGAACATGTCACTGGAGGCACCTACCTACGTATGCTCAAGGAAGAAGCATTTCCCAGTGTCTTGAACGAAGACGGAAATTTCCCAACATGGTTCCAGCAAGACGGCGCTCCTGCACATTACAGCACCCAAGTAAGGGAATACCTGTACCAACAATTCCCTGGTCATTGGATAGGACGTTGAGGGCCTGTGGAATGGCCAGCTAGAAGCCCGGATCTCACGCCACTAGATTTTTATCTCTGGGGCCACTTGAAAGCGCTGGTATACGCAGAGAAAATTAGGAGTGTTGAACATTTGCGGCAGCGCATTATTGGGGCATGTAACACCATTACTCCTGACATCATTCACCGTGTGCTTGCTGACTGGGTATCACGTCTGAATTTATGTATTGAAAACAATGGTGGACATATTGAGCACGTTCTGTAAATAAAAGCTTTTGTTTTGCCTTTTTTTATTATTTTTCCTATGATGCCGCACTTATGGGACACCCTGCGATTCCCTACACGGTACCAGCCTACCCCAGAGTGAGAAAATCCGTTGCTGTCATCTAACCAGAACCCCCCGTCATCCTCGAATTACCCAAGGCCATAGACGGAGGGTTAACATATATATTACGGCATAACTGCCAGGATCATCAGACAGTGGTTTCAGGAACGACGAGATGTCGAACTGCTGAACCGGCCCACCAAGGGGTGTGGCCTAAACCCCATTGAGAATGTATGGGAAAATGTGGTTAACGCTTGGGAGCCTGGGCAGGAGCGAAGATCTTGGCACCTGCTGGAACACACCATAGAGGAGTGGGAATTTTTCCGCACGAACCCACAAGTCGTGTACAATCACGTGGCATCTGTTCCAAATAGGCTACGAGAGGTCATTAATAATAATGGAGGATGGACCAAGTATTGAGTAATTGTGTATAATAATGTTATGGTTGTGATGTCGTAAATATATATTTATTTACTTGAACAATTGTCAGTTCCTTATAATTTGAACAGTTTTGTATGTTCTTAAGAAAATCCCTAAATTTACTTGATTCGTGTTTATTTTTGTAATAAAAAATTGAACTATGTTATCATTATCTCTCCATGGATAGACCTTTTTCTGGATAATCATTTGTTGATGATGCATGGACTTTAAACAGAAATGTTATTGCCTGGAGGAAAAGTCTATACTACAACTTATCTTACACTTTAACTATAACATGGCCGCATCAAAATCCTATGATTGAAGGTTTTTTAAAGTATCCCACGTTTCTGAAATAACCCAACTACTCTATTCCCTAAATTCAGGACTAATGCATGAATAAAGTACATAGTCGTCCTAGCATTACCACCAAAACTACAGTGAACAATATATTTATTCTGTCATTGGTTTTCAAAAAATAGAAGTATTACAATGACAACACCTGAAAGGGGGAGAAGGAGAGGGTGGGGGACTGGGGTTTAAGAGGGACTGCATTGTTACCACATCTCGGCGAGGGTAGAGCGGAATTATTGCAGGCGACTGTACAATGTACAATTAATTTCACTACAGACATTTTTTAATTGCGTATCACTAAGTACTTTGATATAGCTTCTCATGGCATGGTTGGGATTTTGAATATGGCATACTTGAACACTATTCCTGAGTAGGAGAGTTGAAAATACTGTATTAGGTAATCCTCTACGGCAGTGTTTCTGGACCTAGGGGTTACTGAGCTTAACAAAAATCCAGCCTACAAAGAAATTAAAAGTTTATTTTTTCAAGAAAATTATAAAAACATTGAAAAATTTGTATAATAGCATTGTTCATTATTTTAATGGTTGTTTGGAGTCGCATCAAGATGTTCAAGCGTAACTTCAACTCAACTTTACTACAGGTGGATGCAATACTCAGTCTGAGAGCACACACGGCTTTTATACTTTTTATAATTAATAGTCCAGTTAAGGTAATGCTTAGCTTTATACAAGAGTTCAAGCTCTTCGAAAGTGGTGAAATTTTAAAAAGTGGAATGTTGAATATTCCACCAAAGAAGATGGGAGTAAATGTTTTTTGGTAGTAAACACAGCCTTTTCACCCAAATTGAATTTTAATTCAGAATTTAATTATTTTAGGCAAAAGAAAATGCAGAAGAGAAATTGAATGATACCATAAAAAGGATTCAGAAGGATGCCACAGAATATGAAACCCAAAATTCACTTCTTTTGCAAGAAATTTCACGTCTTGAAAACAAGGTAATATTAATCACTATTTACATTTAAGAATAAAGTGGTGTTGAGTTGGAGGACCTTAATTTTCCGGTTGAGGTAATCTCTAACTCTGATATTACTTTTTTCTCATACACTATCATCATGAAATTTAAGCAAAACCTGACATACTATTCAGATACCATTACATCCTTGGCAAATTTTCATTTCCTGAATTTACTTCAAAAAGACTAAGCATTACTTTAACTTTAACAAGAACTCGTAAGCCTCCGAGTATTTTTCTCGGCAGTTTGATTTGTCACTCTTTTTTGGAGTCATGTCTCTTTAAAATTAATTAGTTTCGTGCATTGTTCTATTTATTCTATATCATACTTGCTTTATATTAAATACATGTACACCCTGTCTGTTCGTTTAAATACTTTAGTGATACAAAGTAAGTATTTATTGTGTTGTTTGCTGCTGGTTCATTACTTAAAATTCGATCCTATCATGTCTTCCTTGTCCGAATCAGATATCCAGTTTTGAAGAAGTATCAAGGAAAGAACTGTCGAGAATATCAGAACTTGAAAGCAGATTGGCTGCCCAAGAAGCCGAGATGGCTGGATTAGCTGGGGATAAATTAGAGTTGGAGGTAAGAATGAAATGCACTATAATACATTGTACTGATGTATTCTTAGTGGTTATGAAAGCTCTTTATATTAATGTAACTTTATTTTTGCTCGCAAAGGTAAAAGTAGAGGCCGCAACAGAAGAGCAAAAGGGGCTAGTGGAGAGATGCGTGGCGGCGGAAGCGGAAGTAGAAAGATTGCAGCTACAACTCACTCAACTCAGGAGGAAGCTAGATGACTCAACTGCAGCTTTACATGAAATGGGACGGGAGAACCAATCACTACAGGTGCGATTTTACAGGATTCTTGTGAATTTCTCTGTCGTTTCTTGAACAAACATTCAATGAATTAAAACGTCTCAATTTTCCCTTTACAGATGGAAACAGCAAAATTGTCGGGAAGAAAATGGGCGGAGGACTCGGAGGTGGCATGTTGTTCTCGGTGCAAGAAATCCTTCTCAATGACCGTGAGGCGACATCATTGCAGAATTGTTACCAAATCTTCTGCAACGATTGTTCCTCGAAACAAGTTTCACTTGAACAAAGCAAGAGACCGGTTAGAGTATGTGACGCTTGTCATTCTGAAATCATTGCCAAAATGTAAGAGAAAGTAGTTAAGAGTATAACTACGTTTAAAACAATTTTGTACATAATTGCTTCATAAAGATTATGGAAATGCTACTAACTATAAATCATTAAACACGCTCATGTTCACTGTTTGATTTATCAGATTTAAAAATATCTTATTTCCTTAATATATCTCGTTTTTCAGGATCCACAGTCTAGTTTTTTAATGTATTATCAAAACAAACTTATTTAAAATGAACTTTCTTAATTTTTAAGCTATGTCAATTTTGTAAGTACATAAATTATCATTTATTTTGTTGACATTTTTATAAGAATAAATCTTGAAAATTAATTTGATAAGTTCTTCATATCCTTTTTTGTCACTTCTGATTCGTTTGATGGTAAATGTAACTAGCTCTGAAATTAAGCCCGACCTCTTTCTGTGAGGCTACGTCCTAACCACGTTGCAATACTGTTTTCCATTAAATCACTGAGGTTAAGCAATGTTGGGCAGGCCTATTTAATAGTTGGATAGATGATTGTGTTTTGCGTTCAGATAATGTAGCAATCCGTGGTTTGGATCCCACGTAAAGCTGTAGGTCACCTCTGCCACATGACCTTGTCATTATGGAGGAGGACAAACAGCCAAAGGTTGAGGCGAATCATCAAGGTTCTATACGTCGTCATAACATATGAGGACCCCCTAGGAAGTGGCGAAGCGACAAAAGTAAAAACAGAAAACACGGTTAAAATTGTACCAAATTTGAAAGTGCCATAACTTTTGAACTTCTGAAGATATTTCGACGAAGTATCTTCAGAAGTTCAAAAGGAAATTCCGCCAACTAATCATACGATGACCCAGGGTGGGCCATCAATTATGACAGCTGAAGCGCTGCAGCAGGAGTGGTTACGCCTGAGGTTAGTAACCTGATCGATGAGACGATGGCGTGTCGAGTCAACAGCGAAGTCTAAGTGGTGCAGAAAATCCGCTCCCAGGATAGGTTGTTTTACTGCTGCAATATTGAACATTAGGCCGGGTCGAAATCTAGTCAAAATGATTTTTTTTTAGATGGGCACTATGTGGGGTTTATGAAATGATATCCTGACCAACATACTCCAAAAGAAAGTTTATGCTTCCCTCCGTACCACTAGCATACTCCCTCTTATTTTTTGGCTCCGCCCCCAAATTAAAAATAGTATAAATCAAAATGGAGATCATTTAGAGCATTTTTTTTATAGAGATGACCCCTCTCTTAAAATTGCATAATATACCTCTCGTGCAATTTTCAGGCAATTATCCAAGAAATTTCAAATCCTTGAAAAATTGCCGCATCACCAAAAAGTGTTATCAGTATATAGAAAAGGGTGTCATAAACTTTAGTTTGGAGTACTGATTGCCTAGGAGACCAATTCATAAACCTCATATAGGCCTAGTATATTTGTCTGAAAAGAAGACAATTAGTCTATTGTACCATTTATTACACAAAACAGCTTTGAAGTAAAAACAAAATTTAATTTAAAAATTACCTTCACAATTCACTAATTACTTGTGGATGTGCCTTGGCCCCATTGGCTTTTCCATTCAAACTGTGGCAGTCTTTTTCTTGATTCCAGTTGAGTTGATTTAAATTTGTGCCGATTGCCATAGCCAATCCTTTGTTCTGATGCTTTTGTCACTAAGTTCACTGCACTTTCCACGCTTTGACTGTGGCATGAAAAGGCAGCAATTTTCAAGGGTTCTGTTCTTGTATGCAGTAGCTCTTCATTGCTGAAATTCCTTATCAAAGGTGGAGGATTGATAGCTTCCTTTCTCCAGTCAATCATCTCATAGTAGTCTTTGGAATCGAAATTTAGAGATTTAGGAAGCTCAAAATTTCGTGTGCCACTGAAACGTGTCCGACTGAGAAGTATCTTCTGAAGAGCATCTTCTCTGACATGCTGTCTGCTATCAGTAAGCATTGACAGTAGGATAGCTTCGGGATTGGCAAAATAGGCATTATTACGAAACACCGGTTCCATAATAATGCGATGTTTTACTTCCAATCCTCGCATCAAGACACTCAAATGAAAAAAATTCCGTGCTCCGTCAGTAGCTTTAGGATGGGATTTGATATGAAACCATCCAGGAGCATATGATTTCATGACGATGGTTACCAGTTCTTTCAGATTTTGTTCGGGATGCAAAGTCGATACATATAAACGAAGAATCCGGTTTGCTCGGGTAATCCATCGAGCATGATGAATGGCGCCTGGAGACCTGCGGGCTAGACTTTCAGATACCCATCCAGATTGCACTGCTAGGCACATATCATAGAGATACTTTTGATCACTGCTCAACTCTTTCACGACATTCGGTGGTATATCTTGGACGTTGCCCTGAACTGGTGAAAATGCCACTAAGTCTAAAATGGTTAAATCACATTTCAATTTGGCTCCAATTGAACCTTTAAAGGTATTTGGCCCTGATGTTTTTCCGTCTATGGTTTCAAATATGTGTCTGAAGAGGAGTTCATTCATGTGTAAAAGACACACGAGCCATTGAACTGATCTATGCAAAAAAATTTCAATAAATTTTATGGTACCAGCAATTCTACCAGTATTGACAGCAGTACCGTCGCATAGCAGAGCATTGAGAGTGTCGATGCTTGCTGAATCAATTAAGAACGTTATAATTTCATCAGCTATACACCGAGCATTTCCTGCGTCAGGGCAGAGATGGTCTACATAGATACCTCCAGGGTCTTTGATCAGCACATAATGTTGTTCTTTCTCTTTTCCATGCTTGGTTAACGTATCATCCTTTCTTCCATCAAACCCTATACGTTCAATATTCACATCTAGATCTAACAATATTTTTCTTGCCTACACGAATTTTCTCTCTTTCTATTTTCTTCCTATCAAGCATGTTAGATTGATCGATTATTCCCATATCTTTCAATGCAGCATTAACAATAGCTGCTGTAGCTCTCGAATTCACACGGTAACGGTCTGCCACCAATGGTAATTCATTGTATGAATACCTATTTTGATCATTTTCAATCAATTCCACATCGGGCACGAATTCTAGCTCATTGTCACTGTCTTCTATATCTTCGCTAAGGTCATCTACTGATGAAGATGATACAACTTCCATAGCCTCTGCCATTTCCACTTGTGACCTTTGTTGCCTCTCTTGTTCTTCTCTTGCTCTTGAGAGGGATCGTCTCTGGACAGCGGCAGCTTCACAATCAAATGGCCCTAATTGATTTATTCTTTGCTTTTGGCCTACAAATGACTCCCACTCTACCATTGGGATTTTTACCTCGCATCGACAAAACGGCCTTTCTATTCCTTTATCATAACATTTGCAAGTACAAATGTCAAACATTTCATCATATGAAGCAAGTTTTTTAGCAAAATTTTCATTCCTTTGACGGAGAGGAACCTTGTTCAAGGAAAGAGCTGATCTGATTAATCTTTCCACTGCAGAAGAAATAGATCTTTCTTGAATGACAGGGAAAGAGAACATGGCCCAAATATCTTGAAGATCTTTGGTAACTATATTGTAGCAATCGTTCGCAGTTGTTGATCCCCTTGAATTGATTTTTTCTCTCCTTTGAATGAAGAAATAGTGTCTGACAACTGCCTTTGTAGGAATCATTGATCGGCGGAATTCAGTGGCAAAACCAAAAGCTGCATTCGAAGATTTGTTTCTGGTTGACATTTTTTCAACCTTTTTAAAAAATTAAAAATCCAGCTTTTATAGAATCATGCATGGATCATAAGTAAATTTAAAGAGCATAAATTCTTATAATTCCTGTAAAAATATATGATAATTAGAACATGAAATTTATTGGTATTGAATTTGAAATTCAACACAGCTCAGTAAATTGATTACACATAAACGATGTTTATGTGTAATCAATTTTCTGACAGCAAATATTTTGAGAAAATACGCGTGGTGAAAATTTTGAGAAATCCAAATTTTTGAGGCAATTGCCTGAAAATTGCACACGAGATATGTTATGTAATTTTAGGGGGGTCATCTCCATGAGAAGATGCTCTAAATGGTCTCCATTTTCATTTATGAGACTATTTTCATTTTTGGGGCGGAGCCAAAAATAGGAGGGAGTATGCTAGTGGTACGGGGGGAGCATAAACTTTCTTTTGGAGTATGTTGGTCAGGACCCCAATTCATAAGCCCCACATAGTGCCCGATCTTCCCCCAGAAATTCGACCCGGCCTATATGAACATCCACCGAAATACACGACGCAGTCCCAGGTTTAGAGTACCGTCCCGTTCTCCGTAGGTCTTGATGGGACTGCTATTGATGCCGTGCAATTCGAAATCGGACCGAGGATGCGCGAGATCGACACGGGAACGGGGTATAATACTTCAGCCACTGTGTTGACGAGGAACCGCACCTTGGATGTGCCATCAGTGACGGTGAAAATATGGACTTTGTTTCAGGGGCCGGGAGCAGTGCCCGGCTGCAGTAATTTGGGGGGTCTCCACTTACATGATGCGGTCGGCCCCTGCAAGGGCGAGAATCCGCTGGACGCGGAGGGTGAGCGCTGGACAAAAAGTTGCCGTAGGAGGGTAAGGTCAAAGTTAGCTCCCTTGTCTCCCAAAAGTTGTCTCAGAAACTGCGTCGGACGTCGGTCACCCAACTCCTCCGTCGAGAGGAGGCATTGTAGTCGGTTCTGCTCCGATTGTACCATCCTTGCAATTTACCTCTTTCTTAAGCGTCTCGTAGGGCGTCTTCCGGATGTCTTTTACCGCAGCAAGAATGCAAAGCGAATTAATGATCATAATAAAAGATGCCGCAAGTGAAAACAGCTGAGTGAGTAGCTGGACAAGGAAGATGTTGAGGAAACAGGCAAACCCATTGAACTTGACGAAAATTGGCATCAGTTTCCAATATCTGAATTAGAAGAAAAAAATGGATTTGCTGTCCATAAGAAAAACTAAATGCTAGTTTAGCAATTAATTCTGTATTTTATTTCCTATAATTAAGTTTGAATACGATATTTTTGTTAAAAGAAATCTTTTATTTTTTAGTACATTACTTTTTTTGGAGTTCCTATTTTTAAATGTTCAGCGAATTTTTTATTTTAATAGGCGTTTATTAAATATCTGTTCTAAAATACTGATTACCGAGTTCCGCCGTTCATATTTCCCATTTGATTATATAAAATAGTAATAAGAATTTAAACATTTATTCAACAGTTTTTAACAGAACGCAAAACTGTTGTTTCATCGGAGATCAAAGTCTATGACGTTAGAGAGTAAATGGGGGAGTTAAACCACTTTATTATTTGCATTTGTTCTCCTAAGAAAGATTTCAAATTTTATATGTGTAAAATAACACTATTACCTAACACAAAGACTGGTAATACTGTTTATAAAGTTCTAGAAACTGTTGACATATTACAGATGTAGAAACTTGGTGAGAGGGAAATAGAGGAAGTCGCATGAAGTTAACAGTGAAATTACTGAGAAAGACAAAGTTTAAAAGCAAAGATATTTTGGTTTATAAATACTGGTTATTTGTATTTTAAAAAAAATATGAATGTTACCCAAAGGGCAGGATCGATTACCCATGACGTACGGCAACCCCCAAGACAAAGATAATATTTTTCCATAAATATTTCTAAATATTATCGTAGACAGTAATTTTTCATAAATATTATCCTAGATACATATCATTCCTATATTTTATTTTAGATAAGTATTACTTCTTAATATTACTCTAGGTAAAAATTATTTCTAAAAGATTTCTAAATATTATTTATAAATATCACTCAAGAAAACATTATTTCTAAATTTTACTGTACTATGGATAAATATTATTTCTGAATGTTACTCTAGATAAATATTTTACCAAATATTGCTTTAGATTAAAAAATTCTAAATATTATTTAGATAATTATTATTTCTAAATATTACTCTAGATAAAAGCAGGGGGATCTGCAGGGTGCTAAAAAGCAGCAAGAAGTTGAAAAGAATTACTGGCGTTTAGTGCTTCAACGTATTGTTACAGTGATACAGTCTTTGGCACAGCATGTCTTGGCTTTCAGAGGGGACGACAAGATTATCGGTTCTCCACATAATGGAAATTTTCTTGGAATTCTGGAAATCTTAGCTCGGTCTGACCCATTTCTCGCTGAGCACATTGCAATACGCGAAAATCCTGGTCGTGGAAAGACAAACTGCGTGTCCTCTACAATTTGTGATGAGCTGATCCAGCTTATGAGCCAGCAAGTTGTGAACAGTGTGTGATGAAGTGCAAACAGCCAAGTACTTTTCGATTTCTTTGGATTCCACTCCAGATGCAAGTTTCACACATCAACTAACTTTTATTGAGAGTTTCAATGGGGAACTTGTAGAACGATTTCTGAAGTTTTTGCCCATTTTTAACCATTCAGGTGAGAGCGTGCAAATGTATTTGCCGGACACTTTAGTCGAACTCAATCTCATCATCAATGATTGTAGAGGCCAAAATTATGACAATGCCGCCAATATATCCGGCAGATATGCAGGTTATACTGAAGATCAACCATCTTGCAAACTGCATGCCCTGTGCAACTCATTCGCTGAATTTAGTTGGTGACGCAAGTGTTGGTTGCTGATTGGAAGCCATAGATTTTTTTTGGCACGCCGCAGTGTGAACTCGACAAAACTGTTTTGAGTAAATGGACTCCAAAGTTTTGCAAATTAGATATCACCATAACTTTGGCAAAAGTTGGTAGATTTTGATTGGGAAGTGTATAAATTTGATCGGAAATGGGTGTAGATTATTGTAATGATAATAATAACTAGACTGCACTCCGGAAGAGATGCCCCCCTCCCCTTGGCGGTGGACACCTTGTTGTGGTGGTGGTGGGGGGGGGGCTCTCGTGTTCTGACCCAGTAGGCTACGTCGGCGGGCCCTTAGCCCCCGGAAGGGTCACCCATGCCGGTCACCCATGCCGGACAGGCTACTGGGGAGACCGGGCTAAGAGCCACCAAGGTCCTTGGCTCCCAGTACGGGTCTCCAGAGCTGTCCTCCGGAGGTGGCGCCCTTAGGGCGTCACCGTGTTGGGTGTCCGGGCCGGTGGGATTGGAGGGCTGGAGGCTTTGCGCCATTGGTGGCAAACTTTCGCATCACGAGGCCCCGTTTTCAAACCGACGATGTGTCCCTTGGGGACGAGGTACCCCGCCCCCTGCAGTTTGCGTCCGGCCTCCCTTTCTCACTGGTAGACAGTTTCTCGCGCCCCCCCGGGTCCGTTTTCTTTACACTTCAGTTTTATGGATAAAATTAACTCTTCTTCTAGCACTCGGGTAGTGGGCGACCAGGCCCTAGAATCCTCAACTACTGGAAGACCGCGTCTTGAAGGGGTTGTTCCCCTCTGGCTGTGGAAAATTCACGTTCTCCTCGTTCTAAGACTGCTCGTACGTCTTATTCCCGTAATTCTTTTGACCTCTCCTCCCCTCTCACAGCGGGATGTTTTTGAGGTCTATAACAACTTCACTTTCCACTATGGCGATCCTCGACAGATATGGCCCCAGAACGATGGCTTTCTTGTAGTGGAAGTTTCCTTCAGGGCCCAGTACCAGAAGGTTTCCTCCCTTTCAACCCTGGCTTCTGCTCCCCTGGACTCCCCCACTCTCCCTTTAACACCTGTACGGGTGTAGTTCATGCCCCCCGTCTTTTGGAATACTCAGAGTCGGATCTTCTCACTTGTCTTTCCTCTCAGAAGGTGACCCGTGTTTACCCCTCCCCCCTGTATGGCCCAGGGGGCAAGGATTCCATCCCCCTTATTGATCCTGACTTTTGCTAGTTCCCAGTCACCTGAAAAAATTAGGGTCGGTTATCTCCTATTTCCGGTCCGCCGTTACATCCCCAGACCACGGCGGTGTTTTACTTTCCAGAGGTTCGAACATATCAGTAAGACGTGTCGAAGTTCCTCTGGTATTTGTGTTAATTGCGCGTCTCCGACGCATGGTTCCTCGTGCTCCAATCCTCTCCGCTGCGCCAACTGTGGAGATGACCACGCCGCTTCCTCTTCTTTCTGTCCGACCTACTTATTTGTGCGTGAGGTCTTGTCAGTCTGGGAATCTGATAAGGTCAGCTTCCAGGAAGCGAGGACCCGCGTTAGATCCCGATTCGTTCGTCCAGGCTTTACCTTCGCTCAAACTCTGCATCCTTCCCACCTTGCTACCTCTTATTTGCCTCAAACTTCGGTCACTCCCGTACCGTCCTCTTCCTCACCTTATCGCTCTAGGCCTGATCAGGCCTCACCCACCCGTTCCCCTATCCCGTCCTCTATATCTACCTTTTCATTCCTCCACCTCCCTTCACGACCGTCCTCTTCCTTCCTCCATTCCTGATGGAGGTCATGCGGCTTCCAAAATTCAAGTTCAAGACCGCCGCTTCTCCTGGCGAGCCTACGTCTCCTCTCTCACTTCCCACACCATTTTTACCCAAATCTGGCATAAGATACGAAAAATTTCTGGTAAATCCCCTCCTCCTCCTCCTCCTGTCCTTACGATAGACGGACGCCCAGTGTCGTTCCCTACTGTAGTAGCCGAAGCCTTGGCCTCGACCATTAATTCCATCTCCCGATATGGCCACAGTGATCCCACTTCCCTCAGACGTAAGGCTTTGCTTGTTCGCTCCCCTCACCTTTTCCAGACTCCCAATAATTTCCCTTATAACCGCCTTTTTTCAATTTCGGAACTGCGCTCGGCGTTGGCTTGTTGCGGTAACCCTGCTCCCGGCCCCGACGGCATTCATTTTGATATGCTCCACCACCTATACACCCTTCAGTCTTTTCTTTCTCCTCACCCTCTATAATTGGGTTTGGGTGGAGAGCACCTTCCCATCTTCTTGGAGGGAAACAGTGGTGCTCCCCTTAACTACCGTCCAATAGCCCTCACTAACTGCCTTTCAAAACTTCTTGAGAAGATGGTTTCTTGGCGCCTGGTGTGGCATCTCGAACGCCACAATTTGCTTTCTTCCACACAGATCGGTTTTCGCAGGAGCCGTAGCACCATTGACATCTTGATACAACTGGAGACTGCGGTCCGTATGTCCTCTGCAGAGCGACGTCACCTCTATGCAGTTTTCTTTGATTTGGAGAAGGCATATGACATCACCTGGCGGTGGTGGATCTGCCGAAAACTATATATCTTGGGTTTCCGAGGCTTCATCCCGTCCTTCATCTCTAACTTTTTATCTTCTCGCTCCTTTCGTATCCAGGTGGGTACTTCCTTCTCCTCTATACACTCGCAGGAGGAAGGGGTTCCCTAGGGCAGCGTCCCGAGTGTCATCTGTTTCGCTTTGGCGATTGATGACGTGGTGACGGCTCTGTCCTCGGGAATTACAGTCACCCTCTATGTTGACGATCTTGCTATATATTGCTCCGGTTCCCGATCCACCTTCCTTGAACGTCTCCTCCAGCGAGCCCTGGATTCGGTCTCCAGATGAGTCACAGATCACGGATTTCGTTTTTCCTCCTCGAAGACGGTGGTGATGCATTTTTGTCGTCGCCGCCATTACATGGCTATCCCTTCCCCCTCTCTTTATGGATCGCCGCTCCTCGTAATCCCCGAAACTAGATTTCTGGGTCTCCTCCTTGATTTTCGCCTCTCCTGGATCCCCCACTTGAAGTCTCTGAAGACTTCGTGCCTTCGGACTTGCATCCTTCTCAAATTTCTTTCCCATACCGATTCGGGTGCTGACCGCCATACCCTTTGGCGGCTCTACCACTCCCTCGTCCAAAATAAGTTGGATTATGGCTGTCAGGCCTATTCCTCCGCCCCTGCCTCTGCCCTGCGCATGCTGGACCCTATCCGTTCCCTGGGTGTACGTATTAGCACCGGCGCATTCCGATCCTCTCCCAGTGTCAGCCTTTATGTGGAAAGTGGCCATCTCATGTTGGATGTCCACCGTACCTTAGAGGGTTTAAAATACTTCTTTCGCGTCTAGCAGTTTTCTTCCAACCCAGTTCACCAATCTTTCTTCGGCCCTTCCACTTCGGCCTGCTTTGACTGTCGCCCCAATGTGGTTCGACTGTGCGGTCTACGGATGGCTCCGGTCCTGTCTTCTTTATGGGTGGAAGGGCGACTTCTTCCCTCTCCTCCCTCTACCTTTCCCCGTGGACCCTTCCTTCCCTCCGAATCTGCTCTTTCCTTTCTACTGGCTCAAAAGCACAGTTCCACCCCTCTACCCTCGTCAATTATTTCTATCCCACTCCTCTTCCCATTCTGATTCTATTCCCGTGTTCACCGACGGCTCTCGCTCACCACTTGGAGTCAGTTGTGCGGCAGCCTTTCCATCGGTAGTCCAATCGTTATCCCTTCCCTCAGCGGCTTCCATTTTCACGGCCGAACTCTCAGCTATCCTCTCACCCCTTCGATTCCTCTCTCAACTCTCATTTACATCTTTCACCATCTACTCCGATTCTCGCAGCGCTCTTGAGGCCCTGTCCTCTCTAGTCTCCCCGCACCCGTTGGTGCGACAGATCCAGGACTGGCTTATCCTTCTTTCATCACGTCGCAAGCTGGTCACCTTTTGTTGGGTACCTTCCCACGTTGGTGTTCCGGGCAAAGAATGCGCGGACGCTGCTGCGAGGGAGGTATCCTCCCTACCTTTCGAC